>SJYV01052865.1:567081-613582 GCA_006410875.1 Neotragus pygmaeus | reverse complement strand
CACCTCCCCATCTCACCCTTCTAGGTTGTCACAGAGCGCTGGGCTGAGCTCCTGGTGCCACACAGCAAATTCTCACTATTTACTTTACTTACGGTGATGTATATGTTTCCATGCTGTTCTCTCAATTTGTCCCACTCTTTCCTCCCCCACTGTGTCCACAGTAGCTAGGACACGGAGGCAACCTAGACGTCCACCAACAGACGAATGGATACCGAAACCATGGCGCATATATACAACGGATTATTACTCAGCTATGAAGAAGAATGCATTTGAGTCAGACCTAAGGCAGTGGACGAACCTAGAGCCCATCATACACAGTGAAGTAAATCAGAAAGAGAAAGACAAATATTGTGCATTAACACAGACGCATGGGGTCTAGAGAGATGGTACTGAGGCGCCTATTTGCAGGCCAGCAGTGGAGACACAGACGTGGTGACCTATCTCTTTACTGTGGTGAAATACACACAACACACAATGTATCGTTTAAACCATTTGTTTCCTTTATGTTTTAACTGGAGGAAAATTGCTTTACGGTGGGGTGACGACTTCTGTGGTACAATGCATACCAGCCGTAAGCATACGTACGTCACTTCCCTCTTGAGCCTCCCTCCTCCTCCCACCCCTCTGGGTCATCAGGGATCACTGGTCAGGCTCCCTGTGTTACACAGCAACTTCTCACCAGCTGTCAGCTTTTCACAGGGTAGGATATACATGTCGATGCTACTTTCTCCCTTTTTTTAATCTTAATTTTTTTGGCCACACCCCGTGCCATGTGTTTCCCCATGCCTTTCCTTTTCCCTCCAGAGAAGGAAGCCACGTCCGCTGCAGTGGAAGTGCAGAGTCTTAGCTGCTGACTGCCAGGAAAGGCCTTCATTTAAACCGTTTTCAGGGATATAATCCTGTGGCATTGTGTTCATCACAGTGTGGTGTGACTCTCACCACTGTTTGGTTCCAAAACATTTTCTCATCCCAAAGGGAAACCCCATCAGTAGTCATTTCCTATTCCCCGCTCCCCCCAGCCCTGACAACCACTAATCTGCTTTCTGTCTCGAGGGATTTGCCTGTTCTGGACATTTCATATAAAGGGGATCACACGTACATGAGCTTTTGTGTCTGGCTGCTTTTGCTTAGGGTCATTTCTTTCAGATTTCTCTGTGCTGTAGCATGCTTCAGTACTGCATTCCTCATTAATCTCTTGTGGCCAGAGCCTGCTCTCCCAGACACACAAAAAATCAATCCCACCTCTTTTCCTTATTCACAGATTTCCTTCCACCTGTTGGCGCTCCAGAGTCGGCTCAGAGTGAAGGGACGTGAGGGCGGGGCTGGCCCATAGTATGTGCTCAAAAGTCTGGGACGTTTTGTTTCCTGGATGGTGTGTGAAATCCCAAGTTCCCGGCAGCACTAACCCGGAGCGCGGCCAGGGGGCAGCATGTTCCCGCGGAGCCTCACGGCCGAGGAGGACCGGACGGATGCTCACGGAGCCGATGGGCTCCGGGCAACGTTCACTGCCTTTCCATCAGGCAGTGTTTCAGATGCTCTGCTCCAGCCAAACAAATTGTCTGGGCTTAATTTCTGGGAAATCATTGTCAAGAATCGCTGAACCAGTTTAATTCTAAAGCACATATTTATACGGGCTCCCAAACTCACATCCCTATGCACTATTATAAATGGAAGGGAAAGTTTAATCAGGAACGGGATTAGGTCTGAGCCGGGAGGGTGGAGGAGAGGGAGGTAGAGATGGAGCGGAAAGGTGTGGATATCATGAACCCCGATCGAGCAGCGCCCCATGGAACAGGGGTTGAGGGTTGGGACTCCCCTTGGGCTTAGATCCATGGACAAGCTGGTTTGAAAAAATGATGAAAGTGATGTGTAAGCCAGGGGCTGTGTATCTCATGGGATATAGGGGTTTTGGGGGGTGTGTGTGAAGTGGCCTGTTTGGTGTCTGCTGAGTGGCCCCTGCCTCCAGGAGATGCCAGCTTGCCACTCTCTCCCCCTACCACCCAAGGGGGGTACATCCTACTCCTGTCTCCCTTGCCTCATCCAGGTACCTGCCCTCAGCTCAGGTTGAATGGGGCATGTAAAGCTAGTCCATGACAGCAGGTAGTCAGAGCCCTTACCCAGAAGAAAGAAAACGGAGAAATGCTTGCTAATACAGGTCTCCTGCCCTCTGTTCCCCTGTGCCAGCTTGTCTTCCTCAGCTGCAAGACAGTGGCAGGAGGTCTGTGCTTGTACCACCCTCCAGAGAGGCGTCCATATGGCCTGTAGCGTGGCCCAGAGGAGAAAGATTCAGTGGAGGACATAAGATGAAGGAGAAGAAGCCTTAGGCTTAGAGATAGCAGAACTTCTAGCCAGACTTGCTATGCGATCTTGGCAAGTCCCTGCCCCTCTCTGGGCCTCTGTGTCTTCATCTCCACATGGAGTGTGTTGGACCCATTCAGATTCAGAAACAAACATGAGTGAACAGCATTTATATACCAGACCCTGTGCTAAGATTTTGTGTGTTCATGATGCCATTTAATTCTCAGAATGGACTACCAGGAAGGTATGAAGACCCCCATTTTGCAGATGAGGAAGTGGGGATTTAGGGAGGGATGTCACAGGGGTGGCAGAAACTGTGGGCCCTGAATCCCTGTCTGAGGTCATGGCCCTTGGCTCTGGTCCCTGCATCTCCGAGGCTGTATGACACAGGGGATTCCAAGCAAGCATGCAGCCACAGGGTGAGCAGATTCCAGCTCTGGAGTCTACTGGCCACTGGGACTTTTAAAAGTTCATCTTAGAAGGAAGTCTTTGCTGCAAAAATCAGCTTTATTCACAGTGTCCCATACAAAGCTATCAAACTTTTAAAGCAAATAAATGCTAAATCCACTTTATATCCTTTGATACATGAGGCAGTATAGCTCCATGAACATAGGCTTTTGGATTCAGACAGGTCTCTGTTCAGATCTCAGCTCTGCCACTTCCTGGCAGTGTGGCCTTAGGCAGGTTGTCTGACTTCTCTGTACTCAAGTTTTCTCTTTTATAAAATAGGGATGATAATAGTGATTTAACTATTTTATAGGAATGGGAGAGATGTCTCACTAAACCATACTATGTGGCTTGCAGGACCCTAGTTCCCTGACCAGGGATTGAACCCCTGGCCCCTGCAGTGGAAGTTTGAAGTCCTGACTACTGGACCACCAGGAAACTCCCTAAATTTTAGCTTTAATACACATACACTGATTGAATGAGAAGTCTCGGCTACACTTCATGCCAACTGAAATCCACAACACGAGTTAAAGCCTACATCACTTGCAACAGCCCATCTCAAAGAGATAAGGACTGAAAATGCCGGGGACTGGTGGGTCTGGAGTTTAGGGTGTGTGTAATTTAATTCATTTGAGACTTTTCAAGGTTTTAGCCATAGGAATGAAGAGTGGGCTCTTGTTCTGCTCAGCAACCTTCAAGTTTATTTATTAAACCCTGCTTTGTGTCTAATCTTTCTTTTTGTGGCCATGCAGCAACACACCGTAATTCTCTAATACTGTACAGTGCCAACATCTTGGAGGATTTCAGGACAGATCCGAATAGCTAGCAGTCTCTGCATTGTAACAGTCGGATGCAAGAATCCTTGAAAGACATGCGACTCTCTAAAGCCAGGAACTGAAGCAGTTTTTCTTTAAATACTTTATTACAAATACAAGCATTATTTGTATTCAGCACAGACCAAAGAAAGACTAAGCAGTTGGTCCTTTTTATTGCAGTTGAAATCTGGCCCGATCTGGCAACCCTTTTTAGAATCAGCCACTGAATAAAGTTCCCAAGACATGTGGGGAGGTGAGACAGTTTCTGTTTGTAGCACAGAGGTGTTGGGTGTGGGGGTGTCTCTTGTGTGGGCTAGACACATGGGTCTCCAGGGGAGCTAGCAGGCTACAGGCTTACCTCACTCTTGGTTGATGATGGTGAAACTGAGGATGAGGAATGCCACATGACTTTATTTTTCATTAAATTAGGAGCACTCTAAGGTCAAATACAGCTGTCAGAAACTCAGTTCCAACCGACTTAAGGAAAAAAGTGAATCTGTGGGTTCCTGGGGCTATGAAGTGCCTGATTCTAGCTTCAGGCATGGCTTGATCTAGGGGTCTTAGATTGGATACCTTAGAGAGAGAGCTTACAATGGGGATTCTTGTGCAAGTGAATTATTGAGAAAATGCTCTCAGGAGGAGTTGCAAGGGAGTGAATCTGTAAGCAGGATAGAGTGAAAGAAATAGGCAACGAAGNTTGGGCTTAGATCCATGGACAAGCTGGTTTGAAAAAATGATGAAAGTGATGTGTAAGCCAGGGGCTGTGTATCTCATGGGATATAGGGGTTTTTGGGGGGGTGTGTGAAGTGGCCTGTTTGGTGTCTGCTGAGTGGCCCCTGCCTCCAGGAGATGCCAGCTTGCCACTCTCTCCCCCTACCACCCAAGGGGGGTACATCCTACTCCTGTCTCCCTTGCCTCATCCAGGTACCTGCCCTCAGCTCAGGTTGAATGGGGCATGTAAAGCTAGTCCATGACAGCAGGTAGTCAGAGCCCTTACCCAGAAGAAAGAAAACGGAGAAATGCTTGCTAATACAGGTCTCCTGCCCTCTGTTCCCCTGTGCCAGCTTGTCTTCCTCAGCTGCAAGACAGTGGCAGGAGGTCTGTGCTTGTACCACCCTCCAGAGAGGCGTCCATATGGCCTGTAGCGTGGCCCAGAGGAGAAAGATTCAGTGGAGGACATAAGATGAAGGAGAAGAAGCCTTAGGCTTAGAGATAGCAGAACTTCTAGCCAGACTTGCTATGCGATCTTGGCAAGTCCCTGCCCCTCTCTGGGCCTCTGTGTCTTCATCTCCACATGGAGTGTGTTGGACCCATTCAGATTCAGAAACAAACATGAGTGAACAGCATTTATATACCAGACCCTGTGCTAAGATTTTGTGTGTTCATGATGCCATTTAATTCTCAGAATGGACTACCAGGAAGGTATGAAGACCCCCATTTTGCAGATGAGGAAGTGGGGATTTAGGGAGGGATGTCACAGGGGTGGCAGAAACTGTGGGCCCTGAATCCCTGTCTGAGGTCATGGCCCTTGGCTCTGGTCCCTGCATCTCCGAGGCTGTATGACACAGGGGATTCCAAGCAAGCATGCAGCCACAGGGTGAGCAGATTCCAGCTCTGGAGTCTACTGGCCACTGGGACTTTTAAAAGTTCATCTTAGAAGGAAGTCTTTGCTGCAAAAATCAGCTTTATTCACAGTGTCCCATACAAAGCTATCAAACTTTTAAAGCAAATAAATGCTAAATCCACTTTATATCCTTTGATACATGAGGCAGTATAGCTCCATGAACATAGGCTTTTGGATTCAGACAGGTCTCTGTTCAGATCTCAGCTCTGCCACTTCCTGGCAGTGTGGCCTTAGGCAGGTTGTCTGACTTCTCTGTACTCAAGTTTTCTCTTTTATAAAATAGGGATGATAATAGTGATTTAACTATTTTATAGGAATGGGAGAGATGTCTCACTAAACCATACTATGTGGCTTGCAGGACCCTAGTTCCCTGACCAGGGATTGAACCCCTGGCCCCTGCAGTGGAAGTTTGAAGTCCTGACTACTGGACCACCAGGAAACTCCCTAAATTTTAGCTTTAATACACATACACTGATTGAATGAGAAGTCTCGGCTACACTTCATGCCAACTGAAATCCACAACACGAGTTAAAGCCTACATCACTTGCAACAGCCCATCTCAAAGAGATAAGGACTGAAAATGCCGGGGACTGGTGGGTCTGGAGTTTAGGGTGTGTGTAATTTAATTCATTTGAGACTTTTCAAGGTTTTAGCCATAGGAATGAAGAGTGGGCTCTTGTTCTGCTCAGCAACCTTCAAGTTTATTTATTAAACCCTGCTTTGTGTCTAATCTTTCTTTTTGTGGCCATGCAGCAACACACCGTAATTCTCTAATACTGTACAGTGCCAACATCTTGGAGGATTTCAGGACAGATCCGAATAGCTAGCAGTCTCTGCATTGTAACAGTCGGATGCAAGAATCCTTGAAAGACATGCGACTCTCTAAAGCCAGGAACTGAAGCAGTTTTTCTTTAAATACTTTATTACAAATACAAGCATTATTTGTATTCAGCACAGACCAAAGAAAGACTAAGCAGTTGGTCCTTTTTATTGCAGTTGAAATCTGGCCCGATCTGGCAACCCTTTTTAGAATCAGCCACTGAATAAAGTTCCCAAGACATGTGGGGAGGTGAGACAGTTTCTGTTTGTAGCACAGAGGTGTTGGGTGTGGGGGTGTCTCTTGTGTGGGCTAGACACATGGGTCTCCAGGGGAGCTAGCAGGCTACAGGCTTACCTCACTCTTGGTTGATGATGGTGAAACTGAGGATGAGGAATGCCACATGACTTTATTTTTCATTAAATTAGGAGCACTCTAAGGTCAAATACAGCTGTCAGAAACTCAGTTCCAACCGACTTAAGGAAAAAAGTGAATCTGTGGGTTCCTGGGGCTATGAAGTGCCTGATTCTAGCTTCAGGCATGGCTTGATCTAGGGGTCTTAGATTGGATACCTTAGAGAGAGAGCTTACAATGGGGATTCTTGTGCAAGTGAATTATTGAGAAAATGCTCTCAGGAGGAGTTGCAAGGGAGTGAATCTGTAAGCAGGATAGAGTGAAAGAAATAGGCAACGAAGCCTGCTGTTTCAGCTGGAATCTAGCTTCAGCCTGACCCCCAAGGAGCTCTGCAGTGTAGATAACATTACAGAGCTGTCTCACGCTAAGGCAAGAAGCTTGGCCTTTGGTACTTCTGTATTGGTCTGTCATTGACTGTGTGCTGTCTCTGAAATGGAGCACATAACCTCCTGGGACTTTCTGGACAAAGTGACTCTCTTTGGTTAAGGGTGATTCTCTGAAAATTTCAACTGTGAGCTGCTGCTGCTGCTGCTGCTAAGTCACTTCAGTCGTGTCCAACTCTGTGCGACCCCATAGACGGCAGCCCATGAGGCTCCCCCGTCCCTGGGATTCTCCAGGCAAGAACACTGGAATGGGTTGCCATTTCCTTCTCCAATGCATGAAGGTGAAAAGTGAAAGTGAAGTCGCTCAGTCGCGTCCAATTCTTAGCGACCCCATGGAGCTGTTAGCAATCTTCAATTATAGTCAGTTCTTACAGATGGGTGCAGTCTGGTAGTGGAGATCTGCGCAAGGTATCAACCTTGTCTACATTAAGGGGCTCAAGCAATGACCTAGGGTTTCACCTCCCACCCTACTTCTGAGGTTTACTTCTTGGCTCCATTCTCAAATAGCATGGGGACAAGGTGACCACCAAAGGCCCTGAGCTCTCCTTATGTCTCCCATGCAGCTTATATAGAAGCCTGATCTCTCCTGGTGTTAAGTACTGAGTTTCCTGGTTTAGCCCCACATGACTTCACGCTCACCTCGCTGTTGGAGAAGGTGGTAGCGTCGGCTCTAATTAAACCTCAAGGATGTTTCCCCACAATGGGTGTATATTTCTAAAAGAGGGAGGGATGCTGAATAGGCAAAAAAACAGCAGTGATCCCCTGCTGGGCTCTGAACTCCTATTTTAAGTCAGAAGGCAGGGAATAGCATGTGTGTGGCTGAAGGATGCTAAGTAGTACCACACTCTTGGGGTAGCAAAAGTGGGCTAGATCCCTGGGAGGAGGAAGTTTGGGAGGGAGCAGATGGCAAGGAATGAGAAATACACAGGGGTAGCTCGTGGAGGGCCTCATGAACTAACAGAGGAGTATCAACTGGATCCTGAAAACTGTGCGTTCAGCTTGAGGTTCTTCAGAGTCTCTACTGCCCTTTTCTTATACCATTCTTCCCACAAGTGTCTGGTATCAACCCACCAAAAGGCTAGAGATTTTGGGCTCAAACCCAGCCAGTGCCAATATCAAAGGGACCCATTCGAAGGGCAGATTCCAAAGGATTCCAGGGACAGAATCCGGTAGCAAGTTTGCTGGGTCCCATGAACTGGAGATGGGAGGAGTCAGAGGGCATCACCTCTGATGTTTGAGGTCATTGTCCATCTAAAATAGATCTCAGTCCAAAGCTGGGTTGATGGGATGTTGACCAAGTCTGAGCAGTCAGTACCAGATGGACTGGGATCAGAGTCAGCCCCATCTTGAGGGGAATATATTGTTCTGTTTCAGGAAATTAAGAAAGGAACCCAGCTATGGGGGGTCAGACCAGCTCACAACAGAGAGAAACCGAAGATTACAGTTTTTCTCAGGGAGCAAGTGGGACTCCAACTCTCTCTCCATGGGGAGCTGAAGGTGCCAGGGGTCAGGAAGAGAGATATATTGGTTCAAGTTACTCTTGCTGCTGTAACAAATAACCTCCATCATTTCAGTACCTTCACATGAGTGTTTTCACCATTTGGATACTCAAGTTCCTTCCCTCGTGTAGGTCCATCATTCCCCAGCGTCTGCATCCAGGCAGAAGAAGGGAAGAGGGAGAAAGCGCATCTGCTTCTTAACCTCCTTGCCTAAGAGAGACACAGATCACTTTTGCTCATACGCGATTGGGGAGAACCGGTCACATGACTTCACTTAGCTGCAAAGGTAGCTGGGAATTGTAGTTCCTGGCTGGGCTGCAGGCCTCAGGGAGAACTCTTATATCACAGAAGGGGTGCTTGCATTTTGATGAGCAGTGGCCACCCCTGCCCTGGGAGCCTAGCAGACGCCCCATCAGAAAGAGGCCTCAGTGAGCCCAGCTGAGGGGTGGGGTCACGTCTTTGCTCTGCTGACAAGTAGTTCTCCTGTATACAACTCGGCCCCTGAAATTGTCTGAATGGATTTGAGCACTTTCCAACCCAACAGACTGTGGAATTGGACTAAAGCGATAAGGACTCAGTGAAACGTAAAGGCTTGCAAAGTACACGGGAAAAATAAACGAATGTATGAAATTACAATTTCCTGACAGTGGGCCTTGGGTTCTGGGAACAACTTCTGAGCACACAGGGGGTTCTGGGAAGAGCTTCTGAGCACACAGGGTTTGCGATAAATCCGGTTTTTCTCCTGTAGCTTCTGTTTGTGCTCAGGTTGTGTTTGATCAACTCGATTTCTGTTTGGAATCAAGGACCTTCTCCTGCTCGCTTATTCCTGGCCTTCTCCTGGAGCCGTAGTGCCTGTGTGTAAGGCTGAATTCATAGCCCGAGGACATTCTCTCAGCAGCTCCGTGTAATGATCTAAATATAGACGCCTCACCTCAGGTGCAGAGCAAGCAGGGGAGAGACTCCTCTGCAGACTCCTTGCTGCGGCATCCTTGGTTGAGGGCTGGAGGACAAGATTCAAATCTGGATCTCTCCACTTACTCTGAGATCTTGACAAGTGACAAGGCCTTTAGCCCTGTTCCTTTATCTGTAAAACTGGAACAGCCGCCGTGACAAAAATGGATGAGTCCAAAAGAGTGTGTTAAAAGTGCTGTGTCAGCATTAGTGATCATGGCAGTGTCCATGGGTGGGTTAAAGCACAGACTCTGGAGCCAGCCCTCGAATCCTGATTCGCATCCAGGCTGTGCTGCTTTCTAACTCTGTGACTCAGGTAAGTTACTGCATGCACGCGTCTGCACCTAAGTCCTCATCTATACAATAAGATATTAACAGTACCTGCCTCATGGGGGTGTTGTGAAATGAGGGGAGCTGAGGTATAGGAAGACCTGAGCACCACCTCTGGCCTTTAGTTCCTGCTAAGTAAACCCTGGCAGACATTGCTGCTCCACGCATTCAGGCCTTTTGATTTTCTGCTCACTGTGTGCAGCGCCTTTTCCCCAGTCTCCATGGGTGTGGTTCTCACTCAACTTTGGGGCTCAGCAACAATGCCCACTCCTCTGGGAAGCCTACCCTGATACCTGAGTGACAGTGTTACCAAACCAGGTTCGTTTTGCTCAACACGAAGCAGACCAAAACACATAGATGCGGAGCCTTGCAGCAGAGAGAGGGTTTATTCACAGGGCAGCCAAGTGAGGAGATGGAAGAATATGTCTCAGACATGCATCCCCAAGAGCAAGGGGCTTGGGGTATTTAGGGGATAAGGAATGAAGAAGCATGGGAACATGAGGAAAGGGGATTGAAAAAAGGTGTGGCGATTGTTGTTCTATACAGGTTTAACTAAGCTATGGACTTCTGCAGGTTCCAAAAGGGAGGCTTAGTGGGATCTGATGGTGCAGTTTTCAGCCCTCGCAGGTCCAAAGGTCATGGAGTGGACTCTCATGCATACCCAGTTGGGGGGATCATGGACTTTATCCAGTCTAAACCAGCTCAGCTCAAACTAGACACAGCTGGCTCCAAGTTCCTGGCGAACAACTCAAGCAAACATCTTATTGTTTAGAGGACCTGCAAGTCCTTGATGAATGAAGGCAGGTGAAATGGATTGACTAATGATGACCCAGGGTTTCAGCAGGTTGCCTGAATCGTAGTTGCTGGTGCCTCTTGCAGGCATGCAAGAGGGCAGAACTGCCTGATATCATCGCAAGACATTTTCATCCAGGATCTGAAGTTCCTGTAAATCACTCCTCTGCTAGGTTGCTTGGGGACGTCCCCTGTCTTACCAGACAGGGAACTCTTCAAGGGCAGGGAAGTTATCTTGGGTTATACTTGCTGCTATAACAAACAAGTACCAATATTTTAGTAGTTTAACACTTTTACATTCATTATTCGAGACTGGAACCAGGCTGGTAGGAGTATCACATTATATTTTGAATGAATGAAAGGATGAACAAAGGAATGGTCAAAGGTCTTCTTAGGAAAAAAATGTCTTTCCAGAACTTTGCCCCACTTGAAGAAGAGAGATTTCCCCAGCAGTTCCCATGAACTCAGAGGGGAGGGTGGGAGTGAGTGTAGAAGGACAAGAGGGTCCAGGCTCCCAGTCTAGAAAGGTGAGAAGCAGAAGGAAGATAGCAGCTTGCCTGGAGTTACCCAGACCAGGGGTCCCCAACCTCTGGGATCTAATGCCTGATGATCTGAGGTGAAGATGATGTCATAATAATAACAGAAATGACAGTGCATAATATATGTAAAGCACTTGACATCCCAAAACAACCCTCCCTACACTGGTCCATGGAAAGTTTCTCTTCCATAAAACTGGTCCCTGGTGCCAAAAATGTTGGGGACTGCTGATAGAGTCCATGCTCTTAACTGCTGTCCTGTGTGGAGCTGGCATTTTAGGCCTGGGCCTATTGTGCTATTTACAGATCTGAGAGGAAAGTTGATTTTTCAGGACACTGGGTCATATGTGACATATTTGTGCCTTGGCACAAAATACGTTCTGGATACTGATACTATTTCAGCGTCGCCTGGGTCAAATGCAGGCTCTCAGGCCCAGACCAGCCCTCCTAAGTCAGAACTTCCGGAGTCCAGTAGTCTGTTTTGACAAGCCCTTCAAGTGGTTCCGAGGTGACGCTCTAGTCTCCGACACGTTGCTTCCTTCCAGAGAGCTCCGCACGTGCCTGTTCTGGGCTGGCTCCTGTCTCCCACCCCTCCCTCCTTCAGCTGCGTGCTCCATGCTTATTTAGACACTCCACACCCAAAGTCCTGGAGATAACACTTCCTATGAAACACCGTTTTTATGGCCACACACTAGCTGCCCTGCATCCAGTCAATTGTCTGCACCCCAGTGCTCCTAGTAGACTCTGTCCACCTGGACTGCAGACTTCTCAAGGCTCTGAGTGTTCATCTTGGAAGCCAGGCTCCCAGGTCCTCCCAGCTGCCATCTCACACTTCTGTGATTTACACGTGCAGGTGTGCGGGGCAGCACCCGTTAGAAATATACACCAGGCGGGTTTTACTTTTGCACCATAAAAATGGATACATCTGCCATCCATAAAGGCTTATTTATTGCTAAGAGTTCATTATATATGCATGAAAAACCAACTAATTTAACTCTCTGGCAGTAACTACTTGCCTGAGGCTGGATACAGGATTGGAATTCAGGGTTAAATGGGGGCAGCTAAGATGAGCTTGAGAGACTTGGACCTATAGCCGGATGCTAAGAGTCGGGAGGTGTAAGGCAAGTTTCCAATCCTGGCCTGGCAAGGCTAGGAGTATGACTGTAGGTAAGTCCAGCCTTGCTCAGTCTCAGTTTCTCACCTGCAAAATAGGGACAATCATATCTACTGCCCGAAATTATTTTAGCAATTAAAATAATACAGTATTTCATCAAATCAAAGCTGCTGACCCCTAAATGTACTATGCACTTTTACGCATCACTAAAAAGGAAAAAAAAAGTGCTGCCAACTAAAGTGGATTCTATGCTTTTTAATCACTTAGAATTTTTATTTTATGCTTATTGAAAGAGTTCTTTTATATTCATTTAGACATAGATTCTGTGAAGGCTGGCGTACTTTAAAAGGAAAATACAAGCAAAATAAATTGGTGAAGGTATACCTAAAACTTTTCTACAGAGTTTAATTTCTCTGGATTGAAGTATTTTTCCACATAATCTTGTCTTTTGTGCTGGTGAGAGGGTTCCCAGTGCAGCAATTTTTGGAAGAGTGCTCTCAGCTCTGCCCCCAGGATTTTTTTCCAAGCTGCCCATTCTGCAAATTTTGATGCTAGAATTTTTAGAATTTATTAGGAAGCATTGAGAGAAGGTTTGCAGACAACCAGGACTCATGTTCCTGTATTAAATAGCTCTGTAGAAACAGAAACGAGAGGATACATATCTGAGGGGTACAGAGAGAGAGATACTGATTTATTATAGGAAATGGCCCATTTGGCTATGGAGGTTGAGAGGTCCTATTTGGAAGGTTAAGAATCAGGAATCGTCCAAGTCTGAAGGCTTAAGAATTAGGGGGCTGAGGTATAAGTCCCAGCCTGAGTCCAAAAGCCCAAGAACCAGGAGCACCCATGTCCCAAGGCAGGAGAAGATGGATTTCATGGCTCAAGGAGGGAGTAAATCCAGTCTCCCTCTGCCTTTTTATTCTGTTCACACCCGCAGTGCATTAGGTGATGCCCACCCACATTGGAGAGGATCTCTGCTCAGTCTGTTTGTTCTAACTTGAATTTCTACTGGAGATACCCTCACAGACCCACACAGGAATAATGTGCTACCGAGTATCTGGGCATCCCTCATCCCAGTCAAACTGGCACATGAAGTGAACCAGCACAGTCTGGAAATAGTCTGTTGATGGAAATGTGGGTCTTGCCCTTGTGCCATGGGAATCCCCAGCAAGTTTAGTCATGTACAGCCACAACCACACCTCCATGCCTACCTTGCCTGGCTGCTGGACACACCCCCATTTCAGAGATATTAGAGTGGGACAAGAAGATGCATCTAGACTCAGTCAAATGTGATAGATGAATATGCTGCTCAGTGAGTCTGGCATATGAGAATGCAGAGGAAATTAACATTTGCTGCATGCCCTCTATGTACCAGATGTATTAGTTAGCTCAGGATGCTGTAACAAATACCAGAGAGTGGGTGGCTTACACAGCAGAAACTCACTTTTTCCACAGTTCTAGAGATTAGAAGTCTGAGGTCGGTGTCAGTCCGGCTGGTTTCTTCTGAGGCTTCTCTCTGGCTTGTAGATGGATAACTTCAGTAACTTCACAGTCTTTCCTCTGTGACACTAGCCGTGTTGGATTAGGGTCCACCCTAATGACCACATTTTAGCTTAATCACCTTCCCTACCACCAAAGGCATTCACATTTGGAGGTCCTGGGGCTTAGGGTTTCAACGTAGGGATTTGGTGTGGAGGACAATCAGCCCCTAACACAGGCCCAGCATGGCTACTTTGTAAACAGGATCTCCCTTCAGCTCTGCGGTGATCAAACTGGTTTTTATCTGCATCTTACTGATTAAGAAACTCAGGCTCTGAAAGATTATTTGTCAAAGATCGCACAGCTGGTAGGGGGAAGATTTGACTTTCACAGCCCGGAAAGGCCTGTACTATGCCTTTCTTGCAAATTTCTCCTGTCAAGCGGTGCTTTATGGAGCCTAAGTGCACATCAGGTAGGGCCACCTGCCCACTCCCTGCCCCCCTTGAAGCTGCAGGTTAAGAATGGGATGCCTGACTTAACGCTTGCCCCCACCCCGTTATTAATCATAGCTCTTCCAGTATCTTACTGGGCTCCCTTATGAGTTTTTATTTGAAGAAAGGGTCGTTGAGGAGAGAAATCTGAACATTCCTACACTACATCATGTGTCAGTTTCCTGGGGCTGCTTTGAAATGGCCACTATTTGGTGGTCCAAGACAACAGAAATTTATTCACTGAGTTTTGGAGGTCAGATGTCTGAAATCAGGGTATCAGCAGGGCCGTGCTCCCTCCGCAGTCTCCAGGGGCAGATCCTCTCTTGCTTCTTCCCAGCTTCTGGTGGTTACCAGCATCCCTTGGCTTGTGAGTACATCCCCCCAATTTGTCTCCACTGTTACATGGTCATCTTCCTCTATATGTATGGGTCTATCCAGCCATCTCATCCTCAGTCGTCCCCTTCTCCTCCTGCCCCCAATCCCTCCCAGCATCAGAGTCTTTTCCAATAAGTCAACTCTTCGCATGAGGTGGCCAAAATACTGGAGTTTCAGCTTCAGCCTCATTCCTTCCAAAGAAATCCCAGGGCTGATCTCCTTCAGAATGGACTGGTTGGATCTCCTTGCAATCCAAGGGACTCTCAAGAGTCTTCTCCAACACCACAGTTCAAAAGCATCAATTCTTCGGCGCTCATTGATGGACATGAGTCTGAGTGAACTCTGAGAGATGGTGATGAATAGGGAGGCCTGGCGTTCTGCAATTCATGGGGTCGCAAAGAGTCGGACACGACTGAGCGACTGAACTGAACTGAGGTCAATTCATGTTGAATTTAGGGCCTGTCTTAATCCAGGATGACCTTACTTAAAGATGTCTGCAATGTGTTAGAGTGGAAGCTGATGTCACAGATGTAGGGCCTGCAGGCAGAGCCGAAAGATGATGCATGAAGCTGTGAATGGTCACAGGTGTCAGGTTGGTGGAGGAGGGTGCAACAGATAAAATGGGCGGGCTTCATTCTTTAGGGCTTCCCTTGTGGCTCAGCTGATAAAGAATCTGCCTGCAATGTGGGAGACCTGGGTTTAATTCCTGGGTTAGGAAGATCCCCTAGAGACGGGAAAGGCTATCCTCTCTAGTATTCTGGCCTGGAGAATTCCATAGACTGTATAGTCCATGTGGTCTCAAAGAGTCAGACACAACTGAGCGACTTCCACTCATTCACTCACTCACTCTTGGGAGGAACATGTATAACCCACCTGCCATTTAGTGAGCTTGATGGATCTGAGCTGTGCTCAATCCTCTGTCCCATTCACTTGCTCCACAACCCCCAAACCCCAACATTTGACAGGGAGACGGCAGGGCGGATGACGGCTGGTAAACACCGGGACCACCCTCTCACTTTTCTCCTTACTGATGTGGCAGAAGTCTTTGAAGACAGCAGGGGGCTCTGCTTTGAATCTGAGGCATCAGAGTTTAATTCTTTTATAATCCTTGGTGGGGAGCTTCCAAAAATACCTTCTCCTTAAGAAGTTTTCATTATGGATGTTAGTTGCTCAAACCTTGACTAATTCAGGTTAACTTAGATCCCAGTGGAGTTTTTTTCTTTTTTTTTCTCCTGGCATCCTCTGATGTCAGGCCAAACAGAAATTCACATAGAGGATGTGAGCCCACACTCCTCCCGGCATTATATCAGAACGGCCCTGGGAGGGTATTAATAGCCCGGAGTCATGGCACGAATGGTTATTTATATGTGTAGATGATGGCTAAAGTACACCCTCCAGTAATTATTCACAATTAACAAGCACTTGAGTAAATGAACAAAATCTGTTCTTAATCCATTGAGGCAGCAATTCTTTATCGGGAACTCATGTACCTGAAACTTCTGGTTAACCAGCCCTCCCACACAGCTCCAGAACAAAGCTAATTAGAGATTATAATCATAACCTTCAGGCTCCTTCCAGAGCCTGAAGGGTACTTGAGTCATCAATAAAATATAATGTGTTCGGTAGAGTTTCAGTTGAAAGCCGGTGCTCTATACATACCTGTTAACTCTGCTAACTAGAGTGAGAGCAGTTCTTGTATAGCCAGCTCTCACCATGTGAGACTGTATAGCTGTATAGTTCTTGGGGTCACAAAGAGTCGGACACGGCTGAGCGACTTTCACTTCACTTCACTTCACAGGGTTCTATGGGGCTCCCTTGTAGCTCAGATGGTAAAGAATCTGCCTGCAATGCAGGAGACCCCGGTTGGATCCCTGAGTTGGGAAGATGCCCTGGAGAAGGGAATGGCTACCCACTCCAGTATTCTTGCCTGGAGAATCCCATGAACAGAGGAGCCTGGTGGGTTATAGTCCATGGGGTCTTAAGAAAGCGGACACGACTGAGTGACTGACACTTTCATTTCACTTCCATGTGGTTCTTGGTGGAGGGGACTCCAGCTCTGGGGTGTCCCAGTGTATCTCTGATAAACAGTAGGAAGCAGGCTCATCCTGCTGCTTGTCTCTTCTAAGCTGTTGTCCCTGACTCAAGTTTCTACGATAATGCAGTTTATGGAGGGTCTGTAATGTCTGAGCTGGAGGAAACCTTCAAGAGAATCCTGCTAAATTACTACATTTTATAAACATGAGCAGGCTGAGCCCAGAGGGACTGAGTGATGTGCTCATCTTTGCCTTTGTCTCCCAGGCCTATGTTCTGGGAGACCTGATCACGGTATACTTCGAATTGGCCGAACTCATTCCCGCCACAGGACCTTTGCACAGGATACTTTCTTCATCTGGAATGTACTTTCCCCAGGTGGTTTCTTACCTAACTCTTCATTTTATTTATATGTGTGTTCAAATATCACTCCTTCAGAGAGGCTTTCCCAACCATCATGTCTAAAATAAAGCCTCCTTCCTTTCATTTTGTATTTCTTTGTGCTGCTTTAGTGTTGTGAAGACCATTTAATAATTCCTTATTATCATTCCTCTGGAATCAGGCTAGGTTCAAATCCTGAGTAATGTTAGATTGAAGAACGCTAAGAAGTAAGTAAATGTTCCTACATTGCATAAGAATGGGATGCATGCAGTGAGACGGGATCCTGGACCAGACAAAGGACATTAATGGGAAAATTGGTGAAAATCAAATAAGGTCTGCAGATTATTGAATTGTATTAGATCAATGTAATTTTTTTGGCTCTGATCATTACACTATGATTTTGTAAGTTCTTAACATAGGGAAAGCTGGGTAAAGAGTACACAGAACTAGCCAATTCTATTACTGCAAATTTTTAAAGTCTAAAATCATTTCAAATTAAGAGCTAAAAATAATTTTCTATGAGAATAAGATGGGGATATAATAGATTATTCAGTCAATGAGGAATATTAGCTAGCCATTTGGAGAAATATATAATTTTTAATATATATATAAGATATGTCTTATTTATAAATATATAATTCATACCATAAACCAAAATAAATTCCTTGTGGATTAAATATTCCTAAGCAACCAAGATAGAAAGTTTTTCTCTTGAAGACAAAGATAAGAAAAATTAAGGTTAGATGAAGCAGTGTTGGAAAATGAATATGTCATTTATGTATAATGATTAGAAATCAATTAATATCTATGGTTACCACTTTAATTAATAGTTATAGTTTAGCATATTTATGTTAATATCTATTTTTGTAAAAATAAGTTGTTATCCATACCTTTCTAATGATCTGCTTAGGGACAGCTTGCTCACTTTTCAGGTGAAAAGTCAAAGAGACTTGGTTTCAAATTTAGACTGCACTGCAAACCACTGAATCTGGATTTAGATATTAATTAAATTAACATGCGTTGAGTGACCAGTCATGGTGCTAGGACTCCTATTCTGTTTTAGCTTTTAATTAATTCACTTGTAAACTAGAGATTGGGCTTCCCAGGTGGTGCTAGTGGTAAAGCATTTGCCCACCAATGCAAGAGACATAAGAAGCATGAGTTCGATTGTAGGGTTGGGAAGATCCCCTGGAGGAGGACATGGCAACCCACTCCAGTATTTTTGCCTGGAGAATCCCATNGAAGGGGACGACCGAGGATGAGATGGCTGGATGGCATCACGGACTCGATGGACATGAGTCTGAGTGAACTCCGGGAGATAGTGATGGACAGGGAGGCCTGGCGTGCTGCGATTCATGGGGTCGCAAAGAGTCGGACACGACTGAGTGACTGAACTGAACTGAACTGATCAGGATGAGAAAGCCCTCAGGCAGAGACACACATGCTGGCAGTTGAAATCTGGCAGTGCCCTCTGGAGAAGTCAGAGTGAAGAGATAGGTGTGGGGTGATGCCAGACGCTTTCAAGATGAAATGAGTTAATTATTGTGCGACACTTAGCAACGTCCCCGCCCAGAGTGAGCACTCCTCAAAGAGCTTGATTAACACGGAAGCTAGACCGCTGTTTCTTGGGATGATTTAATATTTTTGGCTGGATTTTATTTCTGTTTCTCACTTTTCCCTTTGGGATTCTGAATCATGATTAGGGGCTTGTAAGATTGGCCAAGTGCGTTACAGGTTTTCTTCAAGATGAGTTTGCAAATGTGAAGGGGTTTACCGATGGAGTTGTCTCAATCAGAGAGGCTCATCACTGTCGCATGGCCTCTGTGACAAATGTCTGTCTGGCTGGCTGTTGGAGGAGCCACATGTCATCAGCACTTATTCAATACTGGAGGTCACTGCCAGCTCAAGAGACACGATTTTGATTCCTGCTCTGGGAAGATGCTGCGTGTGCTGTGCAGCAGCTAAGCCTGTGCGCCACAGCTGTGGAGCCTGTGCTCTAGAGCTCAAGGGCTGCAACTACTGAAGCCCATGTGCCCTAGAGCTCGAGCTCTGCACAAGAGAAGCTATGTCAGTGAGATGCCCGCACACCGCAACTAGACGCTAGCCTCCACTCACCCCAACTGGAGAAAAGCCTGCACAGCAGCATAGACCCAGTAGAGCCAAAAAATAAGAAATAAACAAAAGTATTAAAAAAATGCTGGAGGTCACGATCTAGCTATGCTTATGCTGCAGTGACAAATAAGCCCAGAATCTTACTGGCTTAACGGGAATTAACACCCAGCTAATCTTGTCCCTCTGCTTATCCTGCACTGCAGACTCACTGAAGTGTGCTGCATCTCAGTCACCACTGCGTCCTCAGCTCCTAGGACAGGGCACAGCACGAAAAGGGGACAAAGATAAGCGGATGAATGAACACATCAACCAGTGGGTTCCATGAATGTCACGCTGGCTGATTTCCTGTCCTTTGAAACGTGGGTCTCTTCCCATTGACCATCTACTCAGCTCCCTGAAGCTTTTCTTGCTCTCCTGAGCCTTAATAGCCCCTCTCCTCTGACTTCTTGGGCGCTCGATATCTCTCCCCAGGGTATCACCATCTGCCTTACATGATGGTAATTTCTGTGCATGTCAGACCTTATCACTCTTCCTTTAAACCCCCAAGGTGGCTTCCAAGTACCGTTAGGATGCTGTCTACATCCTGACCCGTGCTCTAGCCTGCAGGTCTCCCCTGGGGATCTTGCCTCCCATTTTCTCCTCTCCTTCCGCCACAGTGGTCCCATAGCTGTTCCTTGCGTGTGTCATGCATGGTGCTGCCCCAGGCCCTTTGCACCTGCTGTGGCTTATGACATCTCTCTACTTTCTGCCCTCAGATCACTTGTTCTACTGATTCAGATCACTGCTCAAATGTCATCACATTAGAAAGGGCTTCCCTGGCCTCTGTATCTTAAAAAGGATACACACCACCACATTAATCTGCCTTATATAAATGTTTTTAATCAACATATCACACATTTACTTGGTTGTCCTGTTGGCCTCCTTTACCTACAAGGATGACAACTCAATGAGGACCGTGACCTTCCTTATTTCCTGTGTTATCTTCAGCTCTCACGATGACTGGCACTTAATAGGACCTCAGTAAATGTTTTCTGAATAAAGGCATAATGATTATCATCTCATTTTAGACACAGGGTAGCTGAATCCTATAAAACTGAATAAAACCACATAAACTAACATAGCTATTTATCTATCATGTATCTCACATCTACTATGTGTAGACATTTCACTTTAACTTTTAAAATAGGAAGTTTCTTTTACATATAGGGAAACTGAGGCCCAGAGAGGTTATGTAANGGCTGTGTGCCATGGTAGCCTTCTCCAGAGTTCCAGGCTGTGTCCCGCGGTCCCCCTGCATTCAGGTCCGGGCTGTGTTTCACGGTCACCCTGAGCCAATGTCCGGCCTGTGTTCCACAGATGCCCTGCGCCGAGGTCCAGCCTGTGTGCTACAGTCACCCTGCGCCAATGTCTGGCCTGTGTGCCATGGTCACCCTTCTCCGTGTTCCGGAATGTGTTCCACAGTCGGCTAGCAACGAGTTCCAGGCTGTGTGATGTGGTTGCCCTTCACTGAGCTTCAGGATGTGTGCCTCGGTCGCCCTTCACTGAGGTCTGGGCTGTGTGCCTTGGTCGCCCTGCAACAAGGTCCGGCCTGTTTGCCGTTGTCACCCTGCGCCAAGATCCGGGCTGTGTTCCGCCATCGGCTAGCGATGAGTTCTGGGCTCTGTGCAGTGATCGCCCTGAAACAGATTTCTGGGCTGTTTGCTATTGTCACACTTCACAGAGTTTCAGGCTGTGGGCCGCGGTAGCCCTGTGCCGATGTTCGGGCTGTGTGCCGCAGTCGCCCTGCGCCGAGGTCTGGGCTGATTTCNAAAAAATGCTGGAGGTCACGATCTAGCTATGCTTATGCTGCAGTGACAAATAAGCCCAGAATCTTACTGGCTTAACGGGAATTAACACCCAGCTAATCTTGTCCCTCTGCTTATCCTGCACTGCAGACTCACTGAAGTGTGCTGCATCTCAGTCACCACTGCGTCCTCAGCTCCTAGGACAGGGCACAGCACGAAAAGGGGACAAAGATAAGCGGATGAATGAACACATCAACCAGTGGGTTCCATGAATGTCACGCTGGCTGATTTCCTGTCCTTTGAAACGTGGGTCTCTTCCCATTGACCATCTACTCAGCTCCCTGAAGCTTTTCTTGCTCTCCTGAGCCTTAATAGCCCCTCTCCTCTGACTTCTTGGGCGCTCGATATCTCTCCCCAGGGTATCACCATCTGCCTTACATGATGGTAATTTCTGTGCATGTCAGACCTTATCACTCTTCCTTTAAACCCCCAAGGTGGCTTCCAAGTACCGTTAGGATGCTGTCTACATCCTGACCCGTGCTCTAGCCTGCAGGTCTCCCCTGGGGATCTTGCCTCCCATTTTCTCCTCTCCTTCCGCCACAGTGGTCCCATAGCTGTTCCTTGCGTGTGTCATGCATGGTGCTGCCCCAGGCCCTTTGCACCTGCTGTGGCTTATGACATCTCTCTACTTTCTGCCCTCAGATCACTTGTTCTACTGATTCAGATCACTGCTCAAATGTCATCACATTAGAAAGGGCTTCCCTGGCCTCTGTATCTTAAAAAGGATACACACCACCACATTAATCTGCCTTATATAAATGTTTTTAATCAACATATCACACATTTACTTGGTTGTCCTGTTGGCCTCCTTTACCTACAAGGATGACAACTCAATGAGGACCGTGACCTTCCTTATTTCCTGTGTTATCTTCAGCTCTCACGATGACTGGCACTTAATAGGACCTCAGTAAATGTTTTCTGAATAAAGGCATAATGATTATCATCTCATTTTAGACACAGGGTAGCTGAATCCTATAAAACTGAATAAAACCACATAAACTAACATAGCTATTTATCTATCATGTATCTCACATCTACTATGTGTAGACATTTCACTTTAACTTTTAAAATAGGAAGTTTCTTTTACATATAGGGAAACTGAGGCCCAGAGAGGTTATGTAAGTTTTCCAAGGTAACACAGCCGAGAAAGCAGTGGAGCAGGGCTTCCAGCTCATTGATGGTCCGGTTCCTGGGCTCACGCTCCTAACCACTGTGCTCTCGGAGGCAGCCAAGAAGGAATGCACTGCGGGCTGTTGGAGGAAATACCAGGAGACTCAGTTAAGAGCTCTCCATTGATGATTCTACACTGACTGGGAATTTCTCATGTGGGAAACATGAGGGGATCTCCAAGACTTAAGCCTGGACAAAAGCTGGCAGTGAGTGTTGGGACTATGATGGAGGTGAGGCAATTACTCTGTGAAGTGCACAGGTCACAGGCCTGGGGAGATGGTTTCATCCTCGGTCTGTAGAGATGGCTTATATAGAGGCTTAGGGCATGACTCACCATGTCAGCAAATGTGAACAAGGTCTTTGCTTATGTCATCATCCAAATCCACTCATCTGTGAGCTATCATCCGAGTAAGGCGTCCTTGCCCTGGCAAACTCCTTGAAAGCAGAACCTGTGTCTCTACCGTACCCCACAAGGGCCAGGTATACATGAGGTGTTCAATAAATGCTCAGTGAACGGGGGCTACTTTTTTCCATCCTAAAGCAGACATGAATTTATGGACACACCCATCCATCCACTGCCCACAACCAGTCTCTCCCTACGCTTCACACACAGGTGTCTAACTGTTTTCACAAACCCAAATATGAAAGCTCATAAACTTTCCTTGGATTTTCATTGTCCCAGGAAAAATTCCAAAGTCAAAAAAGGAGTCCCCTAGGATATCAATACTTGACACAGTTTCAGAGACCAGCTATGAGGTTCCCTCTATCTTTCCCTTGACTAGTTTTACAGGGTCCTGATAAATGGAGAAGGCAATGGCACCCCATGCCAGTACTCTTGCCTGGAAAATCCCATGGACAGAGGAGCCTGGTGGGTTGCAGTCCATGGGGACGCTAAGAGTCAGACACGACTGAGCAACTTCACTTTCACTTTTCACTTTCATGCATTGGAGAAGGAAATGGCAACCCACTCCAGTGTTCTTGCCTGGAGAATCCCAGGGACTGGGGAGCCTGGTGGGTTGCTGTCTATGGGGTTGCACAGAGTCGGACACGACTGAAGCGATTTAGCAGCAGTAGATAAGGTAAAGGGGCCAGTGGTGGAGACAGGCCTGGAAACCCAGTCACCTAATGCCCAGTCCAGTGGTCTGACCTCTGTGAGTACTGAAGGGCATAAACATGTAACTCCAAGGTCACAGAGAGCAGCTTTTTGTTTGAAGGCAGCTGAATCCCTCCCTCCTCCATCATGGTAACCATTTCCATACAGTTTCATCCCTCTTTGGCCTCTGATCCCTGGGCTAGATAATTAATCAGGCTTTTGAATAATTAAAATTATTTTAAAAATGCCTTTGTAACTGTTAAAATTGCTCCATTAATTACTGCCTTATCAAGAGACTGCTGCTGCAGACTGGAATTCTTCTCCAACAGATGGGAAGTATTTTCATTTGAGGCCTTGGGATTCAAAAGTTGAGGAAGGCGCGTTTGTTATGTTAGCTAGTCCTTTTGAACATGAATAGTGTCAACTTCTGACTCCACATCTCCACAGAACCATCCCCCTCTCATTCTTAGAGTTAGATCTCCTAACGAGATACAGTATATCTCCTTCTTTGCTTTCACAGCCTGCTATCAAGTATGATCATTAATTAAAATACTGGATTGATTCATTTAATCCAATTCTGCACATGGGCCTTTCTGAGCCTGGCTTCCAAATTCAACATTCACTTTTCAATAGGAAAATTCTTTAAAAAAAAAACTATGTATTTGTTTGGCTGTGCGGTGTCTTAGTTGGGGCATGTGGGATCTAGTTTCCTGACCGGGGATCAAACTAGGGCCCCATGCACTGGGAGCATGGAGTCTTAGCCACCGGACTACCACAGAAGTCTGTGAATAAGTAAACTCTTGTGGGAGCAAAGTGAATGAGGGTGTTTGCTTTTATTAAGTTACTACCTGGCCCTTCCTGACCCAGCCAACACCTGGTGCTGAGACCTAAGACGAAGCAGTCTGTCCCCACCACTACTTTGTCGTACCTCTTAATGGGTTTTTGTTTTTGAAACCCAGATCCAGGGTGCTCAGGACTGACAACTGCATTCTGGATTTAGGATGCTGTGCAAGAACATGGTGGATGATCCCAGGAAATACAACACAGTAGAAGAACCAACTTCCCAAGCAAGGCCCCTTAAATTGATCAAAGACAGGACTAACCACGACACCTGGGGAGGAAATCATAAGGCAGGTGTAGTCAGGGGGGTGATGTTCATGGGATCTTGTAAGGGAGACACTATTCTATATTGGTTAAGACCACATGCCCTGGTGTTCACCTGAGCTACAACTTCCCCTGGACACATCTGCCATGGTGCAGGCTTCCATGCCCTTCCATATCCCTGGGCTTCCAGCATCTTTGTTTCTCTATCCTAAGGCTGGGAGTAGCTTCTTGCTCTGGTGTATTTCTC
Source organism: Neotragus pygmaeus (assembly GCA_006410875.1). Taxonomy (NCBI): domain Eukaryota; kingdom Metazoa; phylum Chordata; class Mammalia; order Artiodactyla; family Bovidae; genus Neotragus; species Neotragus pygmaeus. The sequence goes on along the minus strand of SJYV01052865.1, from coordinate 589,235 downwards.
AGTTAAACTTCCTGTCCCTTTCTGGGATCTCAGTTACCTCATCACCTTTATAGACAATTTCCAGAATTAAATTTCTTCTGTTGTGAGCACTTTGAGCAGTTTCTGTTTCCCTGATTGGATCTCAACTGATCAACCACTAAGACAAACAGTAAGTCAACACGTGCCCTCTTGGGCTTACATGAATTTGAGATGGGTCAGTTACAACCTAGAGAGTCTGGACTTATGCGGGCGTCAACAGGAAAAAAGAGTAGCTAGCAGCTGCCAAGCGCTTACTCTGTCTATACAAGGCACTGTGCTCAGCGCTTTGTTTTCATTATAGAATCTATGAAGTAGGAACCGTGATGTCCGTTTTGTAGATGAGGACATGGAGATATGATCAATTTAAGCAATTTCATCTCCATCAGGTTTATTTTCTTCACAGGGAAATTCACTCAGAGCCAGCTGCTCCTTTCAATAAGGAAGAGATTCCCTACAGGTACGTCAAGGCTCAGGGGTGGCAAGACAAGCAAGGAGGTAAGAAACGACAAAAAGCAGGTCTATGCACTATTTCGCGATGTGGTCTAGAAGCTGAACCTGCTTCTTCCAGTCAGGAAGGTGAGGTGTCAAGAGAGGGCCACGTGAACCAGCCACAGGCATCTCTGGTAACTGATTCAAGTCAAGTTCTTGCTGCTAATTGCACACACATTTTGCTAAAGGTAGTAAATAGGAATCACTCACGTGTCCTTAGAGACCGCAGCACCATTCAGTATTCATGGCAAATATGTCACTGAGCTTCATAAGAGAATCATTTTAAAACAAAGCTTGGTCAGCTGTTTAATAATTTACTGATGGTGACAGCAGGGAGAATATCTAATAACCAGTGAGATTGGCTTTCAAATAGAAAATAAATTCATGTTAGAAGTTACAGGAGGAGAAATAGGAGGAGGGGGGAAGCGTAATTAGCAGTAAGGAAATATTTAACATTTGTCTATTCTTGATGTTTTGGAAACCTGTCAGAGAGGAGAAACCTGATTATTGAGAGATTGCACAATTCCATACATTTATATTTTAAAACATCCATGGGTCTTTAATGTTCTTCTCGTGGGAAACAAGAATTAGAGTTTGTTCTATGAAAGCAGAAGCCCTGACCCTCAACCAAGCCCTGGGGAGCTTTGTTAATCTGGGGGCTTTTGGGGGGCTATACAGTCTTTGTTATCATATCTCAGTTTTCCTGAGGTAGGTGGTGCCTGAGAAATTTGGGGAGCAAAGCCTCAAAGAAATAAACTCAACCTAAACTATAATGCCACATTCTCCTGCTCCGGGGAGAACCTGGCCCAGAGCTTATTACAGGGGATCTGACTTCTGGGTAAGCTGAACTTATTTATTTTTGTTCACCAGCAAAGCCCTAATGAAACGTCTGTAAAATGAAAAGGGTTTTGCGATGGTTAGGCTTGGAGTTCTCTGCTCATTCCATTATTTTTTGTCCATGGTTGGGAGATGTGATAACAGTGATTTTGAAAGGTCCAGCAGATGCTGAGAAGAAACCTAAAACCAGTGGGCATCCTGAATCACTGAATTCCTTGCACTTCTGTTTCCTCACCTGTTAATAGGAAATAATAAGAGAATTGTAGGGTGGATGCACATAAGGTTTTTAACTGTGGTCCTGGCTCACAGTAAATGCAAGTTCAAGCATTTCAGGAGGGCAGAAGCCAAACCAAAGTGAACAGTCCCCCAGATTATTGATCTTTAAGCTTCAGTGGCAGACGGTAATGAACAGTGTTTCTGAGCAAAGGAGCCTCCCAGCTCCCCCTGCCTTTCAGCCTGCTCCCCAGGGCGCAGGGCACACTCTGTCCTCCAACCAATCCCTAAATTTGCCACGCCAGAGACAGGTTTCCAGATAAGACAGATGATTTCTGTGTTTCCAGATGGTATTTTCTGTGGTTTTACATTCTGAGATTGTACCCTCCATTCTTCACGTCATTTCAACAAACTCACCCTCGTTCAGCCTTGAGTTATTAGCATTTATTTTAGCTGGTAGAAATAATGATTTATCAACATTTTATCTGACATGATAATTGCTTAAATAAGCGTGCACAGTCTGGCCTGGGCACCCATGCTACAATCTCGATGCACTTGGGAGGCCTCTGCCCCCATCCTGCTGGGTTCCAGGCATGAAGAAGGAGATCCTGGGGACTGAAGTGTGTGGCTAACACTTTGGGGAAATGTTTTTCTCTGTAGTATAGTACAGTAAAGTAATATGTCTCAAACAGACTGTTTCTGAAACTGAAGGAGCTCATCTTTATTCCACTGGGTTGCCTGTGGAGTATCTAACTGGTTGAAAAAGCTTTGGTACAGAGGAAGGGGCAATAGTTGTGTAAAAACCACAGGGTCTGTGGTGGGGGGTTGGATAGAGCATCTGATGGAGAGGGGGGCTTCCCTGGTGGCTCAGGGGAAAAGAACCTGCCTGCCAGTGTAGGAGACACGGGTTTGATCCCTGGATCGGGAAGATCCCCTGGAGAAGGAAATAGCAACCCATCCCAGTATTCTTGCCTGGGAAATCCCATAGACAGAAGAGACTGGTGGGCTACAGCCCATGGGGTCACAAAGAATTGGACACAACTTAGTGACTCAACAGCAGCAGCAGCAGACGCTGGGTGAGTGGCCAGGTTTGTAAACCACTTATTAAAAGAGTTCATGAATATTTCATTTCGTAGGTGAGGTGAGTAGATGTTTCTTGACTGCCCAAGATCCTTTGGAGAAAACCTTTTCCCACCCCATTTGACCCCCAGGGGGCTATCCGTGATGGTGACCGGCCCCCGTATGGAGGGGTGGACAAAGGACCCGGGCTGGCCAGTTCCAGCGCTGCCCTCCCTACCACTTCCCAGGCCGGATGAATTATTTCAGGAGATGGAATGCCGCCCAATCAGTGTCTTTGCTAGAGTTTGGCAGGGGTAGTGCAGAAGGTCTCATTTCTTACAAAGACTGGTAAGTCATGAGAACTATACACGAAGCTGGCATTGTCCAGTTTCTCTGACTATCCACAAACTCAGATAGGGATGGGGAAGGGGGAGAGAGAGAACGGCATTTGAGTACCTGGATCTAGCCTTGCCTGAAGGTGCCCATGAATTGCTTAGCTAAATAAGCCACTGGATTCCTCTTTTCACTTAAACTTGTTTGAGCTAGATGTCTGTCATTTGTAAGGAAAAGAATCCTGACCAAAGTACATCATGCGTACACGTTCCAGGCTCCGTGTTCATCCTCTTGGTACAGAGACGCAATGCTGATATCCGCGTGATGGCCTCAGCAGACTGAGAGTTGTCCCTGGAGGCTCTTAGCTTTCCTTGATCCTGATGCCACATTAGGAACAACTTACACACAACCAGTCTATTCTGAAGGAGATCAGCCCTGGGATTTCTTTGGAAGGAATGATGCTAAAGCTGAAACTCCAGTACTTTGGCCACCTTATGCGAAGAGTTGACTCATTGGAAAAGACTCTGATGCTGGGAGGGATTGGGGGCAGGAGGAGAAGGGGACGACCAAGGATNCAAAATCACTGCAGATGGTGACTGCAGCCATGAAATTGAAAGACGCTTGCTCCTTGAAAGAAAAGCTATGACCAACCTAGACAGCATATAAAAAGCAGAGACATTACTTTACCAGCAAAGGTCCATCTAGTCAAAGCTATGGTTATTCCAGTAATCATGTATGGATGTGAAAGTTAGACCATAAAGAAAACTGAGGGCCAAAGAATTGATGCTTCTGAACTGCAGTGTTGGAGAAGACTCTGGAGAGTCCTTTGGACTGCAAGGAGATCCAACCAGTCGGTCCTAATGGAAATCAGTCCTGAATGTTCATCGGAAGGACAGATGCTGAAGGTGAAGCTCCAATAATTTAGCCCCCTGATGCGAAGAACTCACTCATTGGAAAAGACCCTGCTGCTGGGAAAGATTGAAGGCAGGAGAGAAGGGGACGACAGAGGATGAGATGGTTGGATGGCATCACTGACTCAATGGACATGATGAGTTTGAGCAAGCTCTGGGAGTTGGAGATGGACAGGGAAGCCTGACCTGCTGTAGTCCATGGGTCACAAAGAGTCAGACAGGACTGAGTGACTGAACTGAACTGATAAGTAGGAGTGTGCTGCCTATCCAAAAGAATGCCTTAGGTTAAGTTTGTGACATAAATTCTCTTTTTCACAAAAGTGGATTAGTTTTGTTAAGAATAGTTTAAAAATAGCCTATAAAGTCCTTTAAAAGTAAAAACAGATACTCTAACAATTTAGTCTTCTATTATGTGTTTTAATAACCACAATATGTATTTGTTGAATGAAAACTACTGATTAGTTAAAAATCACAAATTCTCAAGGAATTTGTCAGAGAACTAAAATGATTGTTGTACTGCTATTTAAGTTTTTTTTTAATGTTCTCCTTCATTGTTTTGTTTAGAAAACAAAATGTACTAACCTTGGAATAAACTGTTTGAGATATCTAGCATAAAAATAACCCAAGCAAATATAATTTTAAACTATCACTGTTTATATAGGGTCACATTATTTCACTTGCAGTCACTCAGGGTTTGTATATATCACATTTCAGTGTAATGACATGGGCAGGCTCTGAAGAAAATACCAGGCAACATGAATTTGGTTTGACTAACAAATATTTACATGTCTCTGAATCTCTAATTATTGTCATCTTTTAAGAGGTTTATGCTACATATTCTTTCAAGCTTTAGGTTGGATTAAAAGAGGTTGATTAATAGTATATCTAACTATAAAAATGATACTACAGCCTGTCTAGATAAATGTCGGATTTGAGCCAGAGCTTCTGCAGAGAACAGGTGGACTCAAGAGCCTTGACATGGGCAGATGGCTGCCTGTCATGTGCATGACATCTTGTGTGTATTAACCTTTTCTTCCTTCCCAGGTGGGTGGTGTTGATAGAAGTCAGAGTGGTTATTTGACATTTTAGGTTTCTCTAGTCATCTAGTTGGTACCTTATACGAAAGAAAATATAAACAGTGCTGCCCTTTGCTTGTAAGGTTGAATCCTCATCTGTAGGAGGAGACTGGTGGTTGTATTGTTGGTTACTGAACTAGTCATGTGTTTGCTCGCTCACCATCCATGTCAGTTGGCATGCTTTTGTGGGATGGCCACCTGGAACTGTGGGTTAAGTCGGTAGTAAACTGTTTAAGGGACACCCTCCTCCTACTTCCCACCTGGCTTTGATCAAACTCCCTGGCGTATCTGACCATGACATTACACTATCATGCTTATTATTTTATATTAGAAGGATGTTTCCTTCTAGACTCTGGTGAGGTCTTCAAGCACAGAGGCTATCCCCCCTTCCCTGCCTTTTTAAAAACTGAAGTATAGTAGCTGAACGATATATGTTATAGGTATACAATACAGTGCTACACAGATTTTAAAGGTTATACTCCATTTATAGTTATAAAATATTGGCTATCTCCCCCATGTTGTAGAGACTATCTCTTTTTGATTCTTTGGATCTCCAGTGTGCAGTTTGGTGCCTAAGTGAATTAAGAAAACAATTGTGATCTCATTTGCAATGTGATAATTTGCTGATGATAATGTAAACAATTATTTGGTCTTTTATTTAGTATAACCGTTTGAGAGTCTATCAATTTTGCAATTATACTTAATCCAGAGGAGTTATTCATTTATACATGTTTATTAAAGAGTTGTTATCTTCTCTGTAAGGTGATCTACCAAATATCTCTCTTTTCTCTACTATGGCTGCTATGCATTCTGCATAGTTGGTGTCTGTGTCACACCAGTTATTGCAAATGTGACTATAATCGTTGGTTCCAGGCATTTGTGCCAGGTGCTAGTTTCCTTAGTTGCTAAGGGTTTTGTCTGTCTTTTGCATATATGAAAGCATGTCTCATAAGTCTAAGCATGTGAATTAGAGCTACCATGGTAATGGTATTAGTAAAGACTATCCCTCTTGGGCTCCAACTTAAACTTTCTGAATTTTATCCCATGCCTCTTATATTTTCAGATGAAGGAGTGTTATATAGGAGGTGTTCAAGAAGCAAGGCAGTCAGCGAAACTGGATCCATTCCTATGAAACTGGGTCCATTCCTATACTACATAAATGGCTACCCAAATAGAGGTGTTTCTAAAGGTGTAAATTTCTCTTTTTTAAAAATTTATTTTTAGTTGGAGGATAATTGCTTTACAATATTGTGTTGGTTTCTGCTGTATATCAACATGAATCTGCCATCAGTTCAGTTCAGTCACTCAGCCGTGTCTGATTCTTTGCGACCCCCATGAATCGCAGCACGCTAGGCCTCCCTGTCCATCACCATCCCCCAGAGTTCACTCAAACTCACATCCATCGAGTGGGTGATGCCATCCAGCCATCTCATGGTCCTCTGTCATCCCCTTCTCCTCCTGCCCCCAATCCCTCCCAGCATCAGGGTCTTTTCCAATGAGTCAACTCTTCGCATGAGGTGGCCAAAGTACTGGAGTTGCAGCTTTAGCATCATTCCTTCCAAAGAAATCCCAGGGTTGATCTCCTTTAGAATGGACTGATTGGATCTCCTTGTAGTCCAAGGGACTCTCAAGAGTCTTCTCCAACACCACAGTTCAAAAGCATCAGTTCTTCAGCGCTCAGCTTTCTTCACAGTCCAACTCTCACATCCATACGTGACCACTAGAAAAACCACGGCCTTGACTATACGGACCTTTGTTGGCAAAGTAATGTCTCTGCTTTTTAATATAGGTATACATATATCCAGAGAAGGCAATGGCGCCCCACTCCAGTACTCTTGCCTGGAAAATCCCTTGGACAGAGGAGCCTGGTAGGCTGTGGTCCATGGGGTCAAGAAGAGTCAGACATGACTGAGCGACTTCCCTTTCACTTTTCACTTTCATGCATTGGAGAAGGAAATGGCAACCCACTTCAGTGTTCTTGCCTGGAGAATCCCAGGGACAGGGGAGCCTAGTGGGCTGCCGTCTATGGGGTCACACAGAGTTGGACACAATGAAGTGACTTAGCAGCAGCATACATATATCCCCTGCCTCCTGATACTCCTTCCACCCCGTCCCAGCCCTCTAGGTTGTCAGCACCAGATTTGCGCTTCCTGCATCATACCGTGAATTCCCACTGACTCTCTGATTTTGCATATGGTAATGTGTATGTTTCAGTGCCACTCTCTCAGTTTGTCCCACCCTCTCCTTTCCCCACCATGTCCACAACTCTGTTCTCTGTGTCTCCTTTGCTGACCTGCTAGCAGGATCATCATTAATATCTTTTTAGATTCCATACATATGCATGAATATATGATATTTGTCTTTCTCTTTCTGATTTACTTTACTCTGTATATTAGGCTCTAGGTTCATCCGCCTTCTTAGAATTCAGTCAAATGTGCTCAAAGGTGCAGATTTCTCTTGATGAGGTGGAAACACCTCTTTTATTGCCAGCTGTGTTCTTCATACTTTATTAAAGTCTCATGCCCTCTTAGTCTAATTTTCTGTTTCCTAGTTTCCTCTCTACTGGAGTAAGGAGATAGGTATTATATAGCCTTTACATATTGTTATAAAGTAGTTATAACCTACTAGTAGTTATGACTAACCTAGATAGCATATTCAAAAGCAGAGACATTACTTTGCCGACTAAGGTCCGTCTAGTCAAGGCTGTGGTTTTTCCTGTGGTCATGTATGGATGTGAGAGTTGGACTGTGAAGAAGGCTGAGTGCCAAAGAATTGATGCTTTTGAACTGTGGTGTTGGAGAAGACTCTTGAGTCCCTTGGACTGCAAGGAGATCCAACCAATCCATTCTGAAGGAGATCAGCCCTGGGATTTCTTTGGAAGGAATGAAGCTAAAGCTGCAACTCCAGTACTTTGGCCACCTCATGCGAAGAGTTGACTCATTGGAAAAGACTCTGATGCTGGGAGGGATTGGGGGCAGGAGGAGAAGGGGATGACAGAGGATGAGATGGCTGGATGGCATCACTGACTCGATGGACGTGAGTCTGAGTGAACTCNTCTGATGCTGGCAGGGATTGGGGGCAGGAGGAGAAGGGGATGACAGAGGATGAGATGGCTGGATGGCATCACGGACTCGATGGACGTTGAGTCTGAGTGAACTCCAGGAGTTGGTGATGGACAGGGAGGCCTGGCGTGCTGCGATTCATGGGGTCATAAAGAGTTGGACATGACTGAGTGACTGAACTGAACTGAACTGAATGCTGAATGGGGCAACATTAATACTTATTAATGTTTTTGAGTGAAAGTATAAATAGTAGACTGTGGACAATGTGATCATAAAGTTATTTGCTTCCATTAAAAAAGATTAATAGGGAAAACAATCTCTCATATGTGTGTATACGTATGTATGTATTGCTCATCTCATCAAAGTGAAAAATAATACCACAAAGAAGATTTTGATGGTTTTAGATGAGAACTGGCTGTTTATTACTATCTCACCATAAACAAGAAAAGGGCTTTCCTGATGGCTCAGTGGGTAAAGATTCTGCCTGTAATGCAGGAGACTTGGGTTTGATCCCTGGGTTGGAAAGATCCTCTGGAGAAGGAAATGGCTACCTACTCCTGTGTCCTTGTCTGGGAAATCCCATGGACAGAGAAGCCTGGTGTGCTACAGTCCACAGGGTCACAAACAAGTCACACAACTAAGCACAGACCGTATAACCAAGAAAAGTTTTTTCCAAAAATTAAATTATCAACTTTCATTATGTTTACAAAGTGAAATGGCTATTTGAAAAATCTGAAGATCATATGTATGTTGGATGTTTGTAAGAAATCTCGTGTTAATCAGAATACCTGTGTTATAGTCCCACAGCTGTCATTAACAAGTTGCATAATCTTGGGCTTGCTGATTAATCTCAGAACCTCAGTTTTATTATATATAAAATGAGAAGTTAGAAGAAAAAATTTCCTAAGTTCCCCTTTAACAGTATAGTCCATCACTGTGATTTCTAGGCCAGAACCACATTTTTGAGAGTCTTTGGAAAAATAAGGTAGTTTACTCTACCAACTGGAAAACTTTGCCTTTAGTTAAAATAAAAATCTATGTACAAAAGCAGTATATGGTGATTGATGACTACATTCTATCAAAATGCTTCATTAAATAGTATTCAATTCTAGAAACATACCTTTTAAATTTTAAAAATATAGTCATTTAAGTGATTCAAATTTTACTTTACCACAATGCATTATCACTTGCATCTGCTATTTTTCATTGATACACTGGCTGTTTGTGAAGATAACATGTATGGGATTTCAGACGATCAGTTTCAGATAAGAGCAGATTGCCACTGGGGTACAGTGCTCAAGGCATATTCTACCTTCACTCTAGGCTTAGAGTTCAGCTTAAGTTCCAAGTAATTTTCATATCCTTTATAGTTTGTATTATTATGTTACATTTTCAACCAAAGGCATATCAAACTTACCATCTTCTGAAAGAGAAAATATTCTTGAGATAAAGATGCATTATTAATTGGAGAGAACTGCATGGAAAAGGAAGATCTGCCCATGGCTTCTTCATTTCTTGAGGGAGGTAAAAGAAGTAATATGAAGTTAAAATTCCTATGGACAGAGGTACTCTAGTCTTAAAAAATACAGCTTCATAATTAAAGAACTTCTCTAAAGGCTCAATTAAGATAAATTTAACTTTAAACATATTACACTGATAACGTAGTGACACAGCAGTGTCTCAAGTCTTATTAATTACCACATACTGAAATCTCAATATTTAGAGTCACATTTGGCTTTCTGATAGGAAAATGTTAATCAGTGTTATAGTTGTATAAAGGCATGGAATACTCAGATATGAAGAAAGCAAAGTAAGTCAATAATCACCAAGCGTACACTCAATTTTTTACCAATAAAAAAAAGGTGAAAGAAAAATAGGAATTTTTTCAATTCATTTCTGAAGGAACTTTCACTGTTTAACTAAAAAAAATATGCTCTTTGTTAAACAGGCTGCTGATATTAGCGTGAACACATATTTGCTGATTTCTTCTACACAGTGATAGTGGTAAAGAACCCGCCTGCCAATGCAGAAGATGTGAGAGACTTGGGTTTGATTCCTGGGTTGGGAAAACTCCCGGAGGAGGGTATGGTAACCCTCTTCAGTATTCTTGCTTGGAGAATTCCATGGACAGAGGAGCCTGGGGGGTTACGGTTCATAGGGTTGCAAAGAGACAGACACGACTGAAGTGATTTTGCACACATGCACAATCCCTGATTAACATCAAAAGTGTCCAAAAATTTCATTTATAAATGTAATGTTTGCATCTATGGAGATCTCTAATAAATCCCAATGTTATATGTACTGGCTGGATTCTCAGCTAGTCCTCATTATAGCTAGTCTTCATTCTACTTGCTCCACAGTATGCCACAATTTTAACACTAATACTGCTAATCTTAGGACTGGAAGTTTACTGTGGGAAGGGTGAATTAAAACAGGCAGATGGAGGCAAAGATAAGGGCAGCAGAACAACAAGAAGCTGTCAGATGGATAGGTCTCAGTTCACTGTGAGAGCAGGATCACAGGAGCCAGTGGGAAAGTGGGTTTCAGCAAGGAAATACTTAGACAGTGTTGGTGTTAGAGTAAACTGGATAAGCATCAGAGCTACTCTATCATTGATCAGAAGATTCCTGACAACAAACTGTTAAAAGAACAGCTTCCAAACAACAGTGGGGTTAAGAAGTGAATAGGAAGTAAAGATGTGAAGGATAATTTTTCAGTGAGAAGAAGGGGAAAATAGACTGATTTGGAGACAAAGTTCAAGGAGACGTGAACATGTGTTTGCAATAAGCGATGGCAAAGAAACATGATAAAAAGCACAGTGAGGTTATAGACTGGGGAAGATATGACCCAGTAGCAGAGGTGCTATTATAAAAATAGCTGCAAAATTTCTAAAACCACTATCTTTCCCTGAGAATTTCAGGGCGTGCATATGTTTCTCCATAGAGGAGTCACATGTAAATTGGGAAGTCATAAGCTGAACTGTGTCAACTCAAAATTTATATGTTGTAGTCCTAACCCCAAATAATTCAGAATATGACCTTATGTGAGAGAGTTAGACTATAAAGAAAGATGAGCACCAAAGAATTGATGCTTTTGACTGTGGTGTTGGAGAAGACTCTTGAGAGTCCCTTGGACTGCANCTGGCGTGCTGCAATTCATGGGGTCGCAAAGAGTCGGACACGACTGAGCGACTGAACTGAACTGAACATATGCCTGAGAATCACTAGTGTCCAAGTTAAAAAATCAAATACCTGAGCTTCAGTCTCTAGGGATTCTGATTTAGTTCCATGCAAAATTAACAAATTAACTGACAAGGCCCTGATGCTGGGAAAGACTGAAGGCAAAAGGTGAAGAGGGCGGCAGAGATGAGATGGTTGGATAACATTACTGACTGCGACTCAATGGACATGAACCTGGGCAAACTTCAGGAGAGAGTGAGGGACAGGGAAGCCTGGTGTGCTGCAGTCCTTGGGGTCACAAAGAGTTGGATATGACTTAGCAACTGAACAACAAAAGTAACCAACACCCTGAGTGGTTCTGGAATAGATGTGTCCTGTGGACCCATGTTGGGAAATGGACTGTACACTTGCCCACCAAGCCCTCTCTAGGAACATCGCTCCTTACGTGCAGGGAGTCCCTGAGGTCGGCAAGGGGTGGGACATCTTTATAAAGGTGTATTTAAGGGTATAGCCCCTACTCCCCCCTCCATCACCAATTCTCAGATGATTCATATCGCACACACCCAGCAGGAGACTATGAATGGGGAATCTTTTTGCAGTGGTTCTTAGTGGGAATATTAGGTAGATTAAAACAATACTGTTACCAGACATGAAAGAAAGTGTTAGCCGCTCAGTCATGTCTGATTCTTTGTGACCCCGTGCGTGAACTGTACCCTGCCAGGCTCCTCTGTCCATGGGATTCTCCATGCAAGAATACTGGAGCGGGTTTCCATTCCTTTCTCCAGGGGATCTTCCTGACCCAGGGATCAAACCCAGGTCTCCTGCATTGCAGGCAGAGTCTTTACTGTCTGAGCCACAGGGAAGGTGGATTGACCAGGACTGTTGCCTGGGTCCTCTCCAAATCACATGATGGCTGTGTGGCATCCTAGGTGATTCTAATGTGCAACAGGGTTGAGAACCACTGCAGCATAATGCCAGGTCTGGCTGCCTTGTGAGAGCCCAGAAACAATGCGCTCTCGCCCCAAAGGCTCTGTTGCCCACCTAAATTGATCTGTGGAGCGTTCAAAGGCTGGCCTGAGTGCACAGAATTCTGTCACCATCAAGAACACAGGTTTTATCTGTGAGTGGGAGGTCCACTGATACTTCTCAAAATACAATAATAAAGTAACAAGTCAATGAAAAGAAAATGCCAAATCCATATAATCATAAAAAGTAATAAACATAAGTAAATAAATAGTGAGAGAGTTATATAGGGAAACATTATGAAAGTATATTAAGAATCAGGAATTCTGCTGAAGCCAATTCTGTAAACCTGAGGTCTGAAGGAAGTTTTTGGAATTTCTTAAAATAAAAAAAATGCTGCTGCTGTTTTTTAATCACTAGGTTGTGAATGACTCTTTGCCACCCCCTGGACTGTAGCCCACCAGGCTCCTCTGTCCATTGGATTTCCCAGGCAAAAATAGTGGAGTGGGTTGCCATTTCCTTCTCCAGGGGATCTTCCACACCCAAGGACTGAACTCAAGTCTTCTGCTTGGCAGGCAGATTCTTTACCACTGAGTTGCCTAGGAAGCCCCTCTTAAAAAAAAAAAAAAAAAAAAGAGGTATTTGTTTTTAGCCATTAAGAAGCTGGCCAGACCGCAGACATCAGATGTTAAAGTCCTCCCAGCACTCGACCCTCCCATGAAGTCCCTTATTATGATTTGAGGGGCTTCCCTACTGGGCCAGTGGCTGAGACTCCTTAATCCCAATGCAGGGGGACTGGTTTTGATCCCTGGTTGGGGAACTAGATCCCACATGCTGCAACTAAGATCAAAGATCCCGAGTGCCACAACTAAGACCTGGTGTGGTCAAATAAATAAAAATAAATACATATTTAAAAAAAAAAGATTTGATTCAGCTCCCACCACCCCCACCCCATCTCCCAAAGAGGCCTTATTTCTGTATCATTTGTTTCATACTTCTTGATTCCATTTTCTCCTCAAAGGTCCAGGGTCCATCGTTCCTGAGACTCAGGCTCCACTTGGAGCAGGGTTGGCACTGGGGGCAGACAGACTTCTGCGGCCTCCAGGTCTTCTCTCCTGGCTCCTCTCTGGCAGGACGGGCCTCTTCCTGCTCGGAGCCCGGGCCGGGCACTGACAGCCATCTGATGACAGGGCCACCGCTGCTTGTTTGTTGGCTTGGACAGAGTTTCTCTCCTAGGATCTTCCATGAGACTCCTCAGTGCACAGTCTGATACAAAGGGAATATTACCAGGCTCTGAAGTTTGGGGTTCATCAGTTCTGGGCTGAGTGAGGATTCTGAGTGATCAACAAGAGCTCCTGGGGGACCCCAGGATCAGGGACCATTGGAAATGTCACCTGACACATTTCACTCTGAGCACCTGGGAGCCTTGCTCTGGTGAGTTGACCTCCCCACAGGTCCTGACGGAAGGAGCACTGAACCGCGTGTGTGGAGACAGCTCGCCTTGATCTCCTATTTGGCCCCGCTAGGCAAATTTGGCCCTCATCAACATCTATTGAATGCTTGCTGGATACACCTGGGCTTGGCATTGAGGGTATGAGGATGTGGACACTCATACCCTCATGGAGAAGGCAGCCACCTTCATGGAGCAGGCAGCTCTGCAGGCGGTCCTATGGACGTGGAACTGATGGACACTTCTTCATTCCGTCCACCTCAGTCCAGCCCCTGGGTCCTCCCAAAGCTGAGTGTTGAGGATTTGGCTGCCTAGGTAAGGATAAAGTGGAATAAGGATCTTGAATTTGGCATTGCAGAGACAGAGGAGGCAGTGGAGAGTCACCCACTGTGGCTTGGAGTAAAGAGTGTGTGTAAATAATGTCAGAGGAGGGAGCCTTTTGGGCACGTCCTAGCTTATGGGAATGAGCAGACTCCTCTGCATCTCTGAGTGTTTGCCTGGCAGTTCCTGCCACGCAAATGCCCTTCTTTCTTCCTCTACCTGGCGAGGAGGACTCCGTGTGGGGGAGTTTAAGGTGAATTAGGGAGGGGACAGGCTTAGAAAGGCTGGCGGGGCTCAGTCATTTGGAGACTTGTTGGCCGTATTAAGGATTTGGACTTTCTTCTTTTTTTAATCCATGAGGAAACTTATTATTATTTTTTAAATTGGAGGATAATTGTTTTACAAGGTACTGGTTTCTGCTGTACAACAATGTGAATCACTCATGAGGATATATATATATATCCCCCTAGGGTACCCAGAGCGCCAGGCTGGGCTCCCTGTGTTATAGAGCAGTTTCCCACAAGCTATTTTGCACATGGTAGCGTATACCTGTCCTTATTGAGGGCAGTGGGGCATCCATGAAGGGCTTCAAGCTGGCGAGTGACAGGACCGTGGGCTGAAGGTCTTCTCCATCAAGTGCTCAGGCTGCTGTGCATGAGGTGGGGTTGGGAGGGATGAGCCAGGAGGCAGAACAGAGCTGACGTCTGAGCTCAGCTTGCTGCAGGGGGATTCAGAGAAGCGGCAGATTCAGCCCACCTCAAACAGGTGGGTCCATCTCTTACCTGGGACCCTCCTGAATCTGAGAGTCCAGAGTCAGGGACGAGGAGAGAAGCTGAATGCCCTGGGAGTCCCAGTGCTCTGAAATGCCCGTGTCCAAGCACAGGGCCCCAGGCTACCACGGGCACCGTGGCTTTTGTCCTGCTTCATCAGAGAAGCACTTTGCTGGAAGCAAGAAGTGAAGGCTGGGGCCATGCCTCAATCACGTTTGATGTCCATTGATTATGTTCATGACCCTAACACCCCTGTGGCCCTGGTGTGCTGTGTGACCTCTCCCTGGGGCTGACTCTGGGCGCCTGTGGATGGGGATCACCTTACCTTGGCATCCCGGTTGCTCAGCCTGGGGCTGCGCACATGATAGACACAAACAACCGTGGTGGGTGCTTGGCACACGTCGCTTGGGTATGTGTGTGTGTATGTCTGTGAGTTTTCATGAAAAGAAACAGCTGTCTGGCAGAACCCACTTAGGCAAAGCAAGATGCTGCCCTAGCCTCCCAGGCACTGAGATCTACCTGCCAATGGTCTGGACCATGTGCTGGTGGTTTGGCCCAAGGATGAGGCAGCTGGTGCTCCAGGCTGTGTTGGCATCCAGGTGTCTATGATATTGGCATGGCGTCAAGGCTGGGGTGGTTTGTGAGTCTAAGACTTGGAAGTAGCAGAGGAAGGAAAAGAAGAGACCTCTTGAGTGGGCCACCCCTGTTCTAGGTGTTCTAACATCCATAAAAGCACTTAATTCTTACTCAGCTCAGTCTGGGGGAATAACGACCCGAGTGGGGAGAAAGATCTGCAGAGGAAGAGTGACTATTCATGGCCACCATGGTGGTAAAGAGAGGCATAAGGAATGTGAGCAGGTGCAAGGCTTCACCTGGAAGGCCTTTTAATTTTTATTTTATATTGGAGTGTAGTTGATTTACAATGTTGTGTGAGTTTCAGGTGTGCAGCAAAGTGATTCAGTTATACATATATTTATCCTTTTCCAGGTTCTTTTCTCATAAAGCTTATTGTAGAACATTGGGTGGAGTTCCTTGAGCTATACAGTAGGTCCCTGTTGATTATCTATTTTATATATAGTAGTATATATATGTTAATCCCAAACTAGAGGAGTGTTACTGAAATAAAGCATGTTCTAGGAGAGGAAACAGATGTTGGCGGTGGGGGTGGCATCTGAAAATCATATAAGAAGAGGCCCAGGAAGGATGTAAAGGAGAAGTCCCCCATCTTTTTGGCACCAGGGACCGGTTTTGTGGAAGACAGTTCTTCCACAGATCGGGGTGGGAATGGTTTCAGGATGATTCAAGCGCATTTACTGTGTACTTTATTATTATTACATCAGTTTCTGGGGACCACTGATGTAAGGGATTGAGAAGGCTTACCGAGAGCACACCAACATCCAAATGAAAGCCACTTGGAAGTGTGTCCAGGCTTTCTGTCTGTTCCCAGAGAGAGAAGCTGACTCTGAAGGGGAGAAATGTCAGGGAGGTAGCACTGGTTCAGCATAAGAGAAATCTTTCCAACCACAAAGGCCTCAACCTCAAAGTGATTCCTTTGTAAAGTTTTGCTTTTGGATGCAGAAATGTTATTGGATAATGCATGTTTTTACAGAACAAAACGGTTAGATCATCAGCTTATGCTTGAAGTGTACGTATGGTTTCTAAGTTGCATTTGAGTTATTTAGATTTGCATATTTCAACAGAAAGCATTAACACATATTAATATTCCTGCTGTAAAAACATTATTTAGGCCAGAACTATTGGCTCTGAAAGAGTCTGTGGTGTGTGCAGAACCAGTCTGCTAATAGAAAGGTTAACTTGTATTTTTGAATTATTGATGATTGCTTGTTACTAATTTTTTTTTCTCAGAAAGGAGGAAATTATTAATGAAGAGATCATTGCCAATGTGTCTGACATCTATTAATGGTTTCATCTTGCCACCAGATTAAAAGAGACAGCTGGTCCATGAATTTATGCGTGGAGACAGCTCCAAATGGGCTGACAACTCTGTGGGAGGGCGGGGCCGCCAGGCAGTGGGGCCTGGGCATTGGCACAGGTGGTTGGTGAGAGGTCCCCTCTCGGCTGGCATGGCCTGGTCCAAGGGCTGTCAAAGGCTTTGCTGCAGAGGGACCAGGCAGCGGATGGGCTCTCACTCTTCTGACATCTTTTCACCTCTTCTGTTGCCCTGGGAGCCCAGTGACATTTTCTTTGCCAGTCACTTACTGGCATTTTCTCCATGGGTGTTTTAGATCTGTGATTTTTCAACATGAGCTTGCACCTTCTAAACATGCTCACCTGGGAACATCACCTGGGAGACTGGTGAAAACACATTCTTGGGCCCCACCTCTAGCATTTCTAATTCAGTAGGTATAGGGTAGGGCCCAAGAATTTGCATTCCTAACACATTCCCAGGTGATACTGATGCCACCAGTCCAAGGATCACATTTTGAGAACCAGTTTTTACCAGTGATGGTCAGCTTGCACTGTGACAATGCTCTGGAGAAGGGGCTGGCAACTTCTTCTGTAAAGGGCAAGGAGAGTAAATATTTTCAGTGAAATGGGCCAGATAGTCTCTGTCACAGTTACTCAATTCTGCCTCTGCAGTGCCGAGAGCAGCCAAGGGCCACTGTAAACAAATATGCAGGACTGGGTTTCAATAAAACTTTATTTATACAAACAGGAGGTGGGCTAGATTCTGGCTTATGTGAATAATGTTTTTATGGCAGAAATATTAATAAACACTAGTGCTGTTGTTACTGAACCAAAGTTGGGTTTGCTTTGCCACGTGCAGGCGAGCCGAGCTGCTTACACTGGGTTCTGGTGAAGGAAAGTGCAGTGTTTACTGCAGGGAACAGAGCAAGGAGTCCACGGCAGCCAGTGTTTTAAAGGCTCAGACTCCCTGAAGGCTTTCGGGGGAAGGTTCTTAAAGATAAGGGAGGGGGATTCTGGGGTGTGTGATAAGCTCATGGACATTCTTCTGATCAGTTGGTGGTGAGGTCATCAGGAGTCAATGTCATCAACCTTCTGGTTCCAACCGGACTAGGGCTACGTGCTTGTGGGCGGCATACAGTTAACTTCTTCCACCTGGTGGGGGTTTCAGTTTCTGCAAAACAGTGCAAAGGACATGGCTCAGAATATTATCTATAGCCCCTGAGGAAGGACTAAAAGTCCTTGAATTTGTTTAACGGCTAAGCGGTTATTATTTTGTACTGCTTGGCTATTTTCCTTTCTTTCTGTATTTTCTCACCTCTCTAAGTAAATGTACTCTTTGGACCTCAGGGAAGCCCAGGAGGCCACAGTTTTTCCACAGACAAGAAGCAGGCAGAGGACCTAGATCAGGGGCTCTTCGGGAAGTCCCCATAGGATCTTGCTTGGCCATACTTTCTCTCAAGACGTGCAAATATAAATAACTCAAATGCAACTAAAAAACTAAGTACTTTTCAAGTGGAACCTCACGACCCAACCATTTTGTTCTACAAAAACATGCATTATCCAATAATACTGCCGCACTCCAAAGCAGGACTTTACAAAGGACCTTACATGTGGCAGTGTTGCTGAGTTCAAGCTTGTATGTTTGCTGCAGGACAGGCCAAAAAAATCCAGAGACAAGTTGCTGGAGTAAGGAACAGCAACTTTATTTAGAAAGCCAGCCAGATGGAAGCATCCCAAAGAACCAGCTTGCCCTCAGTTAGAATTCAGGCTTCTTTTATACTAAAGGAGGAGGGGGTCAACTAAAACATTTTCTGGTTCTGGTCAGACTCCTGAGGGAGTGTGTTAATTTCTTCTTTCCTGCAGCCATTCACAGGTGGTCCTAAACAAAGGTATTTAAGCATAACGCTCATCTGGGAGGCAGTTTTCCCAGAAATGGGCCATTATGTATAATTTAAGCTTATAGGCAACATCCCTTTAGTAATAACTCAGAATACAAAGATTCTTCCCTATTACAGTAGTTTGCTGACCCCTGCTTGAGAGCAGCACTGTCTAATAGAACTTTCTGCTAAAAGCAACCATAGGCAGTAGACAAATGAATAATAAGCATGGCTGTATTCTAATAAAACTTTATTTAAAAAGAAAAAGCAGGCAGTGGGCCAGGTTTGGCCCATAGGCTGTAGTGTGAGCAGTGCTAATAGATTTTTCTATGTTAATGAATATGGTATATATCTGTGCTGTCCAATATGGCAGCCACTAACCACATAAAGCCCCTGAGCACTTGAAATGTGGTTAATGTGACTAAAGACTCAATTTCTAAATTCTGTATTTAAATGGCTAGAGGTACCCTGCACAACAGCAAGGAGAGAGAAGACGTCAGTGGAGGGCCACTCCTCAGCCGCCTCCCTACACAGGGTGAAGCCTCTTTTGAGTTTCCTTGTGGATAAGATGGGGATAAAACAGCTACATCACCAGGCTTTCCCCATGGGTAAGTAAGGCATCCTGGCCAAGGTGTCTTCTCCCTGGTCCTCTGATCCCCACTGTAGAGCTGACCATCACTGGGGGCAGAGGGAGGGGCTGGGGAGATGGAGGTCACCTCCGGATCGTCACCTCTCTTCTCTTTGTCTGGTCTTTACCACTAGACTGCAAGCTCCAGGAAGGCAAAGACCTAGTCTACTGTTCAAGCTGCACACCCACAGCCCAGCCATGGCACTTGGCAGTCAGCCAACTCCGTCATTGCAAGAATATGTGTTTCAGGCTGCCCCTCAAACTATGCTTGGGCTGAGAGAGCTGCAGCTAATGTGTCTGAACATTCCTGTCTTGGTGCCCCCAGAGCTGAAAGGGAAGTCACTGTGTAGACAGGGACACCAGGGCTGAGAGAGGGCTTGCCCTCAGTTCCACGGGATTAAGGAGAAGGGGCCACCTTCTTGAGTGGAACTGAAAGGGGGTAGGGGGCCCTCTGAAACCATCACAAAGCTCACCCCAGGCCCTGGCCTCCTTGCTTCAGGAGAACACTGAACCCGGCCCTGAGCCAGGAGTGAACATGTGGTCAAGACCCCCCAGCTCCCCGGGCTGATGGGGGCAGATGGGAAAGCAGCCCCTCCTTTCTAATCAGTACTGAAGTTCCCACAAAGGAGGGTGGGAGATGATGCTGTCACTCTCCACGAAGTCCCTTCTCTGAGAAGCTAGTCATCTGTGGCCCTGAGCCATCCCTCCCCTCAACCTCCCGTCAGCCAGCATCCCTGTCTTAAGTGTCCAGGTGCCCTTTGAGAACTCAGGCTTGTGGAAAAGACCCAGGAGAAAAACCACATCCCCACTGTGTGAAATGCATCACCCCAGCGGCTGTCTCAGGGGGCCTTGGCAACTGGCCATAGGCAGGAAGTGCCTCTTGGCTAGAAAAGTCATTTAAGGAGCTATCTGGGGAGGTGATACAGGGAAGGGCCTTCCAGGCAGAGAGAACGGCAGGTGCAAAGGCACGGTGGTGGGACCAGAGTCAGAGTCTTAACTGGGTGGTGGGTTTGGCTCCTGAAGAAATAGAGGGATCAGTTTCCAGGCAGAGGGTGGCAGGCAAAACACAGAGAGCCCTGGCTTCAACAGGGGCAGGTACAGTCCAGTGACAAGGGCAGGTGATGGTCCTGCTCACCAGCTTGGTGACCTTGGGAGTGGAGCTTTTAAAAAAATATTTATGTGACTGTGCCAGGTCTTAGTTGCACCATGCAGGATCTAGTTCCCTAACCAGGGATTGAATCCAGGCCCCCTGCATTGGGAAAGCAGAGTCTTACCCACTGGACCATCAGGGAAGTCCCTGGAGGGGAGCTTTATTTTGGGGTCACGTGAACCCCACTCAGTAGGTTAGGGCAGCAATATAGCACCTTTAGACTGGATATGGGAAGGCTTGTGCTCTGAAGACACTACTGAGAAATGCATTTTGTGCTTTTCCAGAAAGTTTGAGAGAGGGCATGAAGAGGAGGCAAAGGGAGCCAGGACAAGTTATAAGAAATCAGAAGCTCCCTAGTGGCTTAGAAATTTCCTGCTTCCTGGGTCAGGCCCTAGGATCAGCCATGTCCAGAGTCACAGGTCATGGGCCTGGGTCAGGCCTTGCTAACAACTCCTCGGCCTGAGACAATCCTTGGATGAGGGTTTGATGGATGCTGCAGCCAGCTGTTTAGCTCTGAGCGGAAGGGATCTTCCCAACCCAGCTGTCCTGAGAGCAAGTCACCTCTGTGCCCCTAGAGACTAGCACAGCAGGGTGCATGGCTTAATGCCCTGTCGAAATCTGTAGAATTATAAAGAATCTCTGAAGCAGCGGGTCCACCCCCGGGCCTCCGCCTAGATGAGCACTGGCTAGTCCATAAGGCTGGTCTAAGCCCTTCACCATTTGAAGGTGGTGGGCAGCAAGACAGGAGTGGGAGGACAGTGCAGTGTGGGGGGAGCTAACGGGTCTCCATCCAAGGCAAGCGTCCCACTGCATCTAGTGGGAACTAGGGTACAGGGGAGAGAGACTGTTCTCTGCCACAGCGACTCAATCCAGAGCCCCCGCCATGCCTGACTTTCGTATTTCTCCCCAACAGTCTGTCCACTCCCATCTCTGGAATCCCAACAAAGATGAGGCTGGGGATGAGGTGAGGGTTAGGGGACTGGTCAGGTTTACAGAGTGTGAATCCCTTGAGCTTTGCCCAGAGACCCTTCTTCTGGCTTTTATAGCCCAAGCCCCCCGGCCAGGACCAAAGGGCACCTGGTCTCTTCCATGAGACCCCCTGATTCCAGGAGGGCAGAGTCGCTGCCTGTGGGCTGCAAGGGACAGACCGGACTCTGATCGATGGTTTTAGGCTTTCAGCCTCAACCGGGTCTTTGTTCAGACCGGGAAGAAATAGGAAAAAGCTGCAGGGTTCTGGCTCAGGAAAAAGGGGAAGGGCGAAGGCAACGAGAGGCTGGGATGCCTCATGGCCAGTCTTCGCTCCCCTCCCAAGTTGGGGGTAGCGACAAGAGGGAGGTGTGGGTGAATAAGAGGGGTGCCTGGGAGGCTGATGAGGTGGGTGGGGGACGGCTGCGGTGCACCGATGCACCCAGAAGAGAGTGAGTGTGTGTGTGTGTGTGCGCGCGCGTATCTATATGTGTGCCTGTGGTGCGGTGACGAATCTTACATGAAATTCTCATCTTAGGGCGTGCCGGAGACCCTCGCTAGTGGACACCTGCTCCTTTTGGGGAGCTCCCTCCCATCACCCCCATTCACCTGGCTCCCCGTCCCGAGTCCAGACGGCTGCCTCGGCCTTCCCCCACTCGCACTCGTCCCCTACTCACCTGTTCGCCCACTCCGAGTTCAAACGGCAGCTCCCCCTCTCCCTCCCCGCCATCGCACCCCGATACCTGCGCCCCAGCCAGGCAGACGGTGCGCGCGTTGGCTCGGCTCCGGGCGAAGAGCAGAGGACCCCGCGGGGCGCATGGGTGTGGGGGCGCTGAGTGTAGGCGCGTGACTGTGCGAGAGAGCGGTCCCGAGCCGGCCGGCAGGCGAGGGTGCGCGGGGAGCCCGCGTGGGCCAGGCGCGGG
>SJYV01052865.1:531898-565021 GCA_006410875.1 Neotragus pygmaeus | reverse complement strand
CGCTGCCCGGCGCCTGGGCGCAGAGCGCCGCAGGTGAGTGCGCCCCCGACCCCCGCTCCCTCTCTGACGCATCCCGGCGTCCGCCGCTGGGTCCAGGGCGGAGAAAGTTGTGCGGGCTCGAGGGGGTTGCCGGAGCCCGGGTCCCCGCCTGCAGCAGCGGGCTGCCGCGTTCAGGCGCGTCCGGGCCAGCGTGCCCAGCTCCCGGCGTCCCTCGGCCGGCCGCGTTCGGTCAAGTGCACCGCTTTACTTTCCTGCCGGTCCCCGGGCTCGAGTAACTTTCTGCGGCTGCGGAGAATATTTCCGCTCGCCGCCTCCCACTTGTCGGAATCTGTCACTCGAGTGTTTGGGGCGGCGAGATGAGAAGCAGCATCGACGCCCGGGGTGGTGGTGGGGGGAGCGTCCTCTCCCCGCAGCTTTCTGGGCAGCGCGCGCTTTTCGTGGGGAGGACTGGCTGCTAGCAGGCCGATGCTGCCAGGGAGGTGGCTTTTCTTTTCACTCGGGAGATCCAGGCGGCTCCAGACTCGCTCTAACCACGCTGCGCCCCGGAGCTTGTCCTTACGGCCCTGGAAGCACGGCGGGGGTGTTCGTGTTCAAGACTGAGACGGCGAGCCCTCCTTCCTACCCCTTGGTTTCCATCCCGAGTAAACGGGCGCCCCCGTTAAGGCCCTTTCGGTGTCGCGGCTTTGACCTGTGAGCGTGTCTGCTCCAGAAAAGTTTGGGGGACTCGTATTTGGGCTTGACCGTGGGAAGGAGGCGAATAGACGTAGTTCCCCTAGTTGTGTGTGGGATTGCCCTGGCGTGCTCCTAATGGCAAGTTGACATGTATCGGAGGCCAGCAGGACCCAGGCTGGGTGGGGTCTCACACATCCCAGACCCCACCGGAGGCAGCTTCCAGCCCTGAGTCCCCCAGAGTAGGCGGTGGGGGAAGGAGAGAAGGGAGGAAGTGGTGCAGGTATGCCTCCAAGTTCGGAATCATTTTGAAGTTTCTTAGCACCAATTAGCTCAGGTGTGATGACGCAGAGGGGAGATTGCTGGGATCACAGGGGCAGGCAGAGATGAGCAGGTGGGACTTGGGATAAGATGCATTTTGAATTGACTAACAGCTGTGCCCATCTATTATCACGCTGAAAGCGAGGAGAAAGAGAAGGAAACCGCGGGCAGTGTAATCTCTCCTTAAATAGACTGCTTCCGAGGGTAAGAGCCGCTGGAGTGACCTTCCATGGGAAATGCCCTGGGGTCTTCCTTACTCCAAAATGGAAACTGAATATGGGACTTAGGCGAAGGTGGGCAGCCTGCTTCGTGGCTGGGAAGTTAGGTGACTAGGACACTTCTTTTGAGGTGTGTGAAGCTGAAAGGTTGGCTTAGCCAGTAAGAGAAGAGGGACAGCCACACATCATTCTGAAGATGGTGCGCAGTTCTGTTTGCCTCGTTTCGGATCTGTTAGGTGTGCTAGGTCAGGGAAGGAAGGAGGGTGCTTGGGACATTACTGGGGACCAAGCATCACTCATGACTTACATTTCACTATCCTCCGGGGCCTGGGCGGCCTGCCGCCCGTGAGTGATACTCACGTTCCCTCCGCGAGAATCAGTGTCAAAAATATTTCTTCACGGGTCTCGCAGCGTTCTTGGGCAGCGTGCAGTAAAAACCGTCCGGGCTTGGGAAGCTGCCGGATGCTGGAAGCACGCCGCTTCCGGATGCTCCCGCCAGGTGGCGCTCGCCCACAACTGTTAAGATGCAAATCTAGTTGCTTTCATCTCCGGAATAGAAGTTCTTTTCAGTTTTTAAATGAGTAATGTGTTTATTCAGCAGCCTTTTGTTAAAACATTTGGAGAAGTGTGAGGAGCAAGCACCTTTCCTTTGTTTGCTCTTCGGAACACTGGGGAAAGAAAAGCAATCCTGGAGTACAGTTTGGGAAGAAATCTGCTGTTAAGGAACCATGTTCCTTTTGATTTTTCCCGAGCAGAGTGGCTTCACTGCAGACTCAGTGTAGCATATACTTAGCAAGTGGCTGTGTTTGCTCCAAGGACTCCTTAAACGAGAGGGGATTAGCTTGTGTTGGAGATGTGATGCATTCTGAGCCTCACTCATTTGTAAAAATGGGAATTTTCCATGGTATCTTGTCTTTCTGGTTTAATGGTAACTAGTCCATTTAAGTTAATTATTTTCCCCAGGTTTCTAACAGCTGCACTTGTAGATTCAGGAATGCTGCAAATGTTGATTTTTAAAAACGGACTTATCTTCATACTTTATTTCTAAATGGAGACATTTTGATATCCAAATCTAGTATAAATATGACTCAGTTTGATTTCTTCAAAAGAATCTGATTTAAAACTTTTGGCAAGTTTGGGTAAATAATATGTTTAAAAACTCAGTGGTGTGCTCTCCATAGTCTTTTTATCTGGAAATTCCCAGTTTCAAAAACAATTTCAGTTTGTAAGCTTACATCCAAGTACACAGTTGGGGTGATATGCTTTGCTGTAACATGTTGGTCACGGTGTCCAAAAGTCAGTGGTGAAAGCTTGTCATCAAAAGGCAATTTCCTTCTTCTTTCTTGTGAGATGTGTTTTATGAGCCAGGACGATGTTTATAAGGAATGATGGTAAAAAAAAAAAAGCATTTAAAATCAGCCTCTGAAAAGTGTGGCAAAAACATGGTTTGGGATGAGGAAAGAAGGAGACATTAAACAGGTGGATGAGGGCATCATTCATTTATGTACTAGTGGGTTTTGGCATCTGTACACTGAGAGCAAGAATGGATCTGAGAGGGGTTGACTTGCGATGGCAGTTGTTAGTGATGTAGTCTCATTTACCTTGATAATCATTACCTCTGGGGAGCTGTTAGCAATACAGTCAAATTTGACTTTCTCTCCCGGATTGCTTGATTTGTTTCCCAATAAAAGAACAATTAACACGCAAACCTGGCTTGGATTCTGTTTCAGCAACAATCGCAAGCATGTGCGAAGCGAAAGCAGACCACCGTCTTGGGCTGCAACCCGCTGCCTTTCTCCTCTCCTTTCCCTCTTGCCTAGCCCCAGCACGGCTCCTGCCGGCGGCAGACTGCCGGCTTAGACGGCGTCCTCTGTAGCAGTGTAACCGTCACCTTTCAGAGCCACGGCCACAGGACATTACAGCGTCTTTCTTTTGAACACGGGATACTCCCATGGCACGCTGGCAGCGTGTTGCTGTGGAAACAAGAGCAGTGCCATATAGGTGGTGGGTCCCTGATACATATTTATGTATGATGATGAAGAGATGGTAGAATCTCATGGCAACTATGGTGTGTGTGTGGGAAGTTTAACTCAGGAGGCAGCCCGATTGAGCAAAAAAAAAAAAAAAAGAGTGAGCTTTGGAGTCTTAAGTCCTCAGTTTGAATTCCGCTCCTGCCTCTTTNAGAATCTCATGGCAACTATGGTGTGTGTGTGGGAAGTTTAACTCAGGAGGCAGCCCGATTGAGCAAAAAAAAAAAAAAAAAGAGTGAGCTTTGGAGTCTTAAGTCCTCAGTTTGAATTCCGCTCCTGCCTCTTTCTAACTGTGCCAGTGTGGGCAAGTCATTTATTTACTCCTTGAATCCCCAGCTCCTTATCTGTCAGGTGAGAATGAACATAGCTGCTTTGCTGAATTTTGTCGACCAGATAAGATGATACACGCAGAGTGAGTGCATTGTACTGCTTTGTACTGAAGGGGCGCCTTTTCTCTTACTTGCCCTGGCATTGGTGTATGTACACAGGCCGAAGGGCCACCAGTGTTAAGGTCAGTTATGAATTGAAAATTAGCTGAGTTTTGGTAATGATTTTTAGTTCTCCTTTTTTTTGGGGGGGCGGGGGAAGTTCTTGATTCTCTGCAGCCACTTTTAGAGATTTGGAATGAAACAGGTGTTACTAATACATTTGGCCATTCAAAGATAGGCTTGTTTGTTTCTAAGCACACATCTTGTAAATGAGAACAGATAGAAAACCAAGCAGTTGCACGATGTAACAGGCAAGCAGCTGCCTCTGTCTCCTTTCCCTTCCTACCAGCAACCCCCCCCCCCCCTTTTCCTTGCCTTCGGGCTCTGCCTCCTGCTCTATTTCTATCTCTTAGCTAACCTAGAGATCAAGTGCTTGGCACTCTGGGGCAGTGGGGAGAAAGATGCTTCGTGCACTTGACAAATAAGCAAAGACTAAGTAAACACACAGAGGGCTGTGGCATTCCAAGAAATAAAAAGCTATGAGATTATTGAAAACAAACCATGCCTGACAGGTGTAATAGCATTTGCAGGCACATTACAGAATTGGGGCTGGGAGGCAGTACCCATGTAGATATTAGAAAGCAGTTAGAGTGTCTTGTGAAATCTTATAAAGTGGATTCAAATTGGTTTGGAGAGGAAGAATGCTGCAGGTGTTTTATGGATTAAGAGCGATCAGAGGCAGCCACAGAGACGGGGGACCCCTGGTGGTGTGTGCAGGCCGGACAGGGTGACCAGTGGGGGTGATGGCCTTCGGCCTCAGAGGTGGCCTTGCTGGACACTCTCATTTGCCTGGAAGAGGCAGAAATGACCATGATAAGAATTATTTATTATCTATTGGTAAGAGTTACTGGTGCTAAAAAAGAAAGAGGGCTATAGTGAGGATGCAAGGCATAGATCCCAAGAGACCTGCCAGAAGTCAGCTGTGAAAAATGGGAATTAATGTGTTAAAAAGGCAGAGTGTGAAAAGGTGAGGAGAAATGGTGATCCTTTTGGCTGGTTTTATTTCAAAATATCAGC
This sequence comes from Neotragus pygmaeus, assembly GCA_006410875.1. Lineage (NCBI taxonomy): Eukaryota > Metazoa > Chordata > Mammalia > Artiodactyla > Bovidae > Neotragus > Neotragus pygmaeus. The sequence continues at coordinate 560,278 of SJYV01052865.1, read as the reverse complement.
ACTATTTCCCTTGGGGTATCCTAGGTATTACTATTTGCCCAGGTGAAGCCTGCTCCGAAGTCCCAACCAAATCTACCATTGATGGGTGACTGAACCATGGAAGCGAGTCCACAGCGTTAGACTTAATTTTTCACCCTGGAGTCAAACTGCCGAAGTCTGTCTGACACACACACATTCACTGGTATATGAGGAGAAGAGTTAGGAAGTATTTCCAATTTCTTGAATATTCAGCTTACAATTTTCATTTCAGGCTGGATGAGGTGGGGAGTTGGTAAAAAAAAAAAAAAATGGTGACGCCACTTCAGTAAGCAATTTGGCAGTTTCTTTGAAAAGTTAAACATACACGTGCCATAGGATCCAGCCATTCCGCTTCTAGGAATGTACCCAACAGAGATGAAAACATATGTCAACACAGACACGTACACGAATGTTCGTAGCAGTGTTCTTCCTGGTCGCCAAAAGCTGGGAACAGTCCAGATGTCCCTCAACTGGTGAATCCATCCAGTGGATTACTACTAGCAAGAGAAAGGAATCAGCTGTTGATACTGGGCTGCAGCATTGGCTGAACCTTAGAAAACGTTACATTGAACAAAAGAAGTCAGACGCAAAAGATTACATATTACATTAAATATTCAGAAAAGACAACTCTGTGGAGACAGAAGGCAGAACAGTAGTTGCCGGGGGCTGGGCAAGGGAGCGGGGATTTGTCGCAAGTGGGCATGAGAGAGCGTTTTAGAGTGACGGAAAGATTTGAAAACTGGGGGGGTGCTGATGGTTGAGCGACCCTCAAATCCCAGCTCCTGGCTTGTGATATGGACTCGGTAAGTGACTGCGCTGTTCTGAACCTAGCTTTGCGTCTGTGAGTGGGGCACCCTAGTACCCTGGTGCTGCAAGAGCCAAAGAGAACTCCTGTGTATTGCCAAGCTCGGCTCCTGGAGTGAAATAGGCACCTAGTAGATGGCGTCACTCTTCCTTGAGCCCTTCATGTGTGTGTGCACGCTAAGTCGCTTCAGTTGTGTCTGACTCTTTGAGACCCTGTGGGCTGTAGCCCACGAGGCTCCTCTGTCCATGGGATTCTCCAGGCAAGAAGACTGGAGTGGGCTGCCACGCCCTCCTGACCAGGGGATCTTCCCGACGCGGGGATTGAACCCATGTCTCCTACGTCTCCCGCATTGGCAGGCAGGTTCTTTAGCACTAGCACCACCTGGGAAGCCTTGCCAGTCTCCAAAATAGTTTTCTGCAAGCCTTTATTTGTGGTTGCTCCCCCACAAATAGGCTTGAAATAATAAATCCGTGAGCCAACTTTTCTTCCCCCTCATCAGTTTGGCAAAAATGAAAAAGTTTAAGACTATCACGTTTTGACAAGAATCGGAACAGTTGGGTGGCTTTGTTCATTGTTGAGTCGTGAATATTGAAACAGCTTTTCTGAGTGCTCTTTTGGCAATGTCTGTTAAATTTGAGAATGTGAATGCTTTGGGCCTGGAGTGTTTTGGTAGGCTTCGGATTGGTGGTGGAAGGGGAGGGAATCAACCATTTATCCGTTATCTTTCTCATTAAGCCAAAAATGTAGAAATTGGGAAGCCCCCTGCTCAGGGGCAGATACAACATGTTTTTGGCTTCTTAGTTTCCTAACAGGATGAATAGCTTTTAGGGGTGAGAAAAAAGTTCCATCCTTGCATTTTTCTGCCTTTGGGGGATTTCTGTAAACACCTCGGAGAATGTGCCCCTGGCAGACTCTGTGCTGCTCTTAAGATGTCTATTAACCTCAGACATTCTGGGCATCATAATGCATCCAGGGGAATGTCACCCACATTCCCTGCTCCAGCTTCCCAAGACCCTGGAAATCCTGTTCCACTCAGATCACCCCGACTTTGCTTTACTGCCGTTTATCCCAGTGGTTCCAAAGCCAGTCGTGAGATGACAAGCCCGTTTTGGTCCTTTTGTAACTCTCAGTGGATGGTTATTATTCATCTGTTGAAGGGTCATGTGTGTGTCTCTTTGGAGCCAAGCATAAATTCATGGATTCAACATCAGCAGGGAGAATGTTTTAAAGACTGCTTAAGGGTTTGATCCTCATGAATGGGTGGCCTTGGATGGTCTGGATTAGCTCTAATGGACTATAATTATCCTTTCTCTGCTGCTCAATTGGCATCAAGTAGGTCAATGGGAGCCCCTTTAAACCAGTTCCGTTTTCTCCATTTTCAGACATCTTTGACAGCATCCTGACTTTTCTGTGACAACAAGGAACTTCAGACTTATCTCCAGGTTTTCTGTTTCAAACATCCAGTCAGGCATTTCTTCCAAAGAGACCTGGTCCCTTTTCGTGGAGATTTCAGAGCCTGAGCTGCCCGTTGTGGTGTTTTATTTGTACACTGGGAGAAAACTGAATAAAACAAGAGCTGTTGGTAATGTTAGGGGGAGAAAAAGAAAGACATTAAAAAAATTTATTTATTTTAATGGGAGGCTAATTACAATATTGTAGTGGATTTGGCCATACATTGACATGAATCAGCCATGGGTGTACATGTGTCCCCCGTCCTGAACCCCCCTCCCACCTCCCTCCCCATCCTATCCCTCAGGGTCATCCCAGTGCACCAGCCCTGAGCACCCTGTCTCATGCATCGAACCTGGACTGGCAATCTATTTCACATATGGTAATATAAAAAAATGTTTCAATGCTCTTCTCTCAAATCATCCCACCCTTGCCTTCTCCCACAGAGTCCAAAAGTCTGTTCTTTACATCTGTGTCTCTTTTGCTGTCTTGCATATAGGGTCATTGTTACCATTTAAGAAAGACATTTTTAAACAGCATGCCTCTATGATCATTTATCTCTTTGTGTTTTTTTGGTAAGTTGATTAGATCATGCAAATATATTAATTAAAAATAAGTTCGGCATTGTCGTAGGATGTGCTTGCCTGTGAGCATAGCCTCAACATTGATGCCACCATTTCTTCTTTTCTTAAGCATGTTGGAATCAGCCCTTAAGGGCATGGATCCAGGCGATGCTCACTGTCTGTGTTTTTTGGGCACCAACTTTCTAAAAGGCAAAATGGAAATCCAGTCTCACCCTAAGGCAGCTTGGAGGTCATCCTTGGTGTCTAAGTGAGGCTGCTGTGCGTGGCTCCATGAAGCTTGCACAGCTCTACATGCAGGACTGGGCCAAGGATCTTATTCTGCTCCACTAGACCAGCTTTGAGTTCAGAGCTGTTTCCATATCTAGTCTCTCTCCTATTTCCAGATCCAGAGCTCTGATATTTTAACCGTTATTTTTTCTTTCACCTGCCAGATATTTTCTGTTTATCCTCTCTTTACCTTTTACATTATCCTTTTACCTTCTTATTACAGGAAATGTGTACACCGGGTTGGGGTAATGGTTTTTAGCTTGGAAACTTCAGAACAAAGACTTTAAAGAAGATTCTAACATGTCTCAAACCAGGATTGGGGAGGGGTGGAGTGGGAGGAATGATCAGTTACAGTCAGGGTCTAGGAACATGGCCAGCCTCTTTTCTGTACCTCAGCTGGCTCCAGTTTAGGATAGTTATCTTCCTCTAAACACAGTTGTCTAGAACAGAACAGAGGGCAGCTTTCTAACACTTTGGTTGATCGTCTTGAGGCCCTTTAAATTGGATTTATGGAGGAACTGTGGAACCTCCTGGCAAAAGGAAACTTACAGTTTCCAACTGCTCAGATGCTCAGCTCAAACATACAAACACCTTAATTGAACTCCATACCACTCTTGCTTCAAACAGAAGTTTAAAAAACATTTTGGGGGATGTACTTATTGGTGCAAAGTATCCATTTCAATTAAGTCTTAAATTTTCTGTACAGAGGACATGTATTTCAAGTAGAACATTACTCCTGGGACTTGACCCCTTGAACACAATTTTTGGTGTTTAGTTAACCTGAACAAATCCCAGAGTTTCAAGGTCACTATTGTGTGTAAAGATGTATGTGTATTTTAAAACAAAAAAAACTTTTTTTAACCTATGATATTTATTTTAAAAATATTTATTTTAATTGGAGGATAATTACTTTACAATATTGTGATGGCTTTTGCCATACATCAACATGAATCAGCCACAGATTTACATTAAAACAGAATTTCTTAGTTTACCTTGGGACCTCTCTGTGTACTGGTCACTCTTTTAGTGAAGGTTGATGATGTCAGAACTTTCTTCCTTTATTATCTTTATGTCTTCTCACCCATAAAATGTTCAGCATACGTTTAAATTCACTTGTATGCAGAATCACATTGTTATTACTTTTACCTGAGAATTAATTTAGCAAGTCCTGAAGCATTTCTCAGTTCCGTTCTCATTTTCTCTTAACTCCAAAACCTCAGCAGCTATCATTTGTCCCCCCAGAATTGCTGATGACCTGTTCCACGTGGAGCTCTAGGAATCTTGGTACTTCCCTCATACCAGCCTATCTTTTCAGATGTCTGAGTGGGGGTCCTCCCTTTGTGATCTGTACCTTTTGGCTCAAATCTGACATTTCCTCCTTTTGGGGTCTGAACTCCCTTTGGAGAAAATTCTTAGTTCTGGCTACTGTTTTGGCTCATACAGAAGCTTCCAGGAATTATGCCTTGAGCTCATTGCTCTTGGCTCAGCCATCTTTTTTTTATATGCAAGGTCCAAATGATTGGAGGCGGAAGAACAGTGAATAATTTTCACTTGGCTTAGCTCTTCTCACAAAGATTCTCATGTTTCAGGCATATTTTACTTATTGTTTCCTACCTTCGCATTCTGATCTCAGACTAAAATCTGGCAATGAAACTGAGTGAGGCATGCCTGTCCCTCTTCTGACACCAGTGGCAGAGTCAAAATAGATTAGAGGTTATCTGGCAGAGATCTTGTTTGTGCTCCAGTTCAGTTCAGTCACTCAGTCATGTCTGACTCTTTGCNCTGAAGAGTTTCTATTGAAAGATCAGCTGTTATCCTTTTGGGAATCCTCTTGTGTGTTATTTGTTGTTTTCCCCTTGCTGCTTTTAATATTTGTTCTTCGTTAATTTGATTAATATGTCTTAGGGTATTTCACCTTGGGTTTATTCTGTTTGGGGCTCTATGGGTTTCTTGGGCTTAGGTGGCTATTTCCTTCCCCATTTTAGGGAATTTTTCAACTATTATCTCAAGTATTTTCTAATGGCTTTTCTTTTCATCTTCTTCTGCTAAGACTCCTATGATTCAAATGTTGGGGAATTTCACATTGTCCCAGATGTTTCTGGTGTTGTCCTTATTTCTTTTAATTCCTTTTTATTTTTTTCTCTGCTTCATATATTTCCACCATTCTATTTTCCACTTCACTTATCTTCTGTCTCAGTTGTTCTACTGTTGGTTCCCTCCAGAGTGCTTTTGGTCTCAGTTATTGCATTATTCATTTTTGATTTACTCTTTTTTATTTATTCTAGGTCCTTGTTAAACATTTCTTGCATCTTCCCAATCCTTGTCTCCAGACTATTTATCTGTACCTCCGTTTTGTTTCCAAGATTTTGGATCATTTTTACTATCATTATTCTGAATTATTTTTCAGGTAGATTCCCTATCTCCTCCTCATTTGTTTAGTTTGATGGGCATTTATCATGTATCATTTATCATCTATCTCCTAGAGGAGAATATAGGCAAAACACTCTCTGACATAAATCACAGCAGGATCCTCTATGACCCACCTCCCAGAATACTAGAAATAAAAGGAAAAATAAACAAATGGGGTCTAATTAAAATTAAAAGCTTCTTTGCTTGTGTACACCTGTGGTGGATTCATGTCGATGTATGGCAAAGCCAATAGAGTATTGTAAAGTAAAATTTAAAAAATAAATTAATTTATTAAAAAAATAATAAACAGCAGAGACATTACTTTGCCAACAAAAAAAAAATTAAAAGCTTCTGCACAACAAAGGAAACTATAAACAGGGTGAAAAGACAGCCTTTGGAATGGGAGAAAATAATAGCAAATGAAACAACTGACGAACAACTAATCTCAAAAATATACAAGCAACTCCTGCAGCTCAATTCCAGAAAAATCAACGACCCAATCAAAAAAATGGGCCAAAGAACTAAATAGAAATTTCTCCAAAGAAGACATATAGATGACTAACAAACACATGAAAAGATGCTCAACATCACTCATTATCAGAGAAATGCAAATCAAAACCACGATGAGGTACCATTTCATTTCAGTCAGAATGGCTGCGATCCAAAAGACTACAAGCAATAAATGATGGAGAGGGTGTGTAGAAAAGGAAACCTTCTTACACTGTTGGTGGGAATGCAAACTAGTACAGCCACTATGGAGAACAGTGTGGAGATTCCTTAAAAAACTGGAAATAGAACTGCCTTATGACCCAGCAATCCCACTGCTGGGCATACACACCAAGGAAACCAGAATTGAAAAAGATACGTGTACCCAAATGTCCATCGCAGCACTGTTTATAATAGCGAGGACAAGGAAGCAACCTAGATGTCCATGAGCAGATGAATGGATAAGAAAGCTGGGGTACATACACACAATGGGGTGTTACTCAGCCCTTAAAAAGAATACATTTGAATCAGTTCTAATGAAGTGGATGAAACTGGAGCCTATTATACAGAGTGAAGTAAGTCAGAAAGAAAAACACCAATACAGTATAGTAACACATATATGCAGAATTTAGAAAGATGGTAATGATAACCCTTTATGCGAGACAGCAAAAGAGACACAGATATATAGAACAGTCTTCTGGACTCTGTGGGAGAGGGAGAGGGTGGGATGATTTGGGAGAATGGCATTTAAACATGTATAATATCATATAAGAAACAAATTGCCAGTCTAGGTTTGATGCAGAATACAGGATGTTTGGGGCTGGTGCACTGGGATGACCCAGAAGGATGGTATGGAGAGGGAGGTGGGAAGGGGGTTCAGGATTGGGAACACGTGTACACCTGTGGTGGATTCATGTTGATGTATGGCAAAACCAATATAATATTGTAAAGTAAAAAATAAAATAAAATAAAATCTGAAAAAATATATATATAATATTTTGTAAGTTCAAAGTGTATAATATATTGATCTGTTACAGCTATATATTGCAAAATGATTATCACAATAGCATTATCTACAATCTTCATCACGTCAGTTACTTAATATTTCTTTTTTGAACTGTGCTGCTAATATTCAGAATTTATATCGGACCCAGGTCTCCTTCATTGCAGGCAGATTCTTTGCTGTCTGAGCCATCAGGAATATAATATAGCAATTTTTTATTTTAATTTTTAAAGGACTTACTCTGGATTCTTTTTGTATTTTTTCTTTCTTAGCCATAAATTCAAACATTTCTTCAAGAAATTCCACTTTGTTTTTGTTGTTCCTGCTGGAGAATTGTATTTCAAAATTAGTTGTATTTGTTAATACTGGAGTGTCACTACATGTGGGCCTTTTCAGCAAACTGAGAGCTAAAAATATATGTATGTACTCATTGTACACCCACATTTCTGTGTTTATTTTTGTATCTATTCTGTTAAGTCTTTGTAAATATATAGATATATTAAAATATGGGATTCATTCTAACCTTCCTTGTTGGTTATTGATACCTATTTATTTATTTTCTTCCTTTTTAACTGAAGTATAGTTGACTTACAATATTATATTAGCTTCATAAGTGCAGAATTGTGATTTAATATTGCTGTAGGTTATATTATATATAAAATTATTATGAAATATTGGCTATATTCCCTGTGCTGTGCATTACATTCTTACACCTTATTTATTTTATAGCTAGTAGTTTATACCTCTTAATCCCCTTCCCCTTTCTTGCCCCTCCCACCACCTTCTCCTCACTGGTAACAGTTGGTTTGTTTTTTGTATCTATGAGTTTGTTTCTATTTTATTATATTTATTTGTTTTATTTTTTAGATTCCACATATGACTGAAAACATATAGTATTTGTATTCTTTGTTTCATTTATTTCACTAAGCATAATTCCTTCTAGATCCGTCTATATTTTCACAAATGGCATAAATTCATTCTTTTTTATGGCTGGGTAGAATATATGTCACATATTCCTATCTGTCCATCTGTTGATGAACACTTAGATTGGTTCCATACCTTGGCTATTGTAAATAGCACTGCTTTAAACATTAGGATGCATGTGTTTTTTTCTAGTTAGTGCTTTTATTTTATTTCTGTATATACTCAGAAGTGGAATTTTTGGATCGTAACTTCTTTCTTTGACCTGGGGTATCTTTTTTTGGTGGGAACCAACATTCTCTCACTGATGGTTGTTCAGCAGCGAGTTGCAATTCTGATGTTCTTGAAGGTGAAGATGAGCCCACGTCTTTCTCTGCTGTCTTGAATATTCTTTTTCAGGGACAAAACGTTGCCTGAGCCTTAACTCTTCTATTTTCTTTTACATATACACAGCTTGATTTATTTTTTTATTTTTTTTTTTAGTGGTTAAATCTATTTCATTATTTTTTTAACTTTATTTTACTTTACAATACAATATTGGCTTTGCCATACATCGACGTGAATCCACCACAGGTGTACACGAGCTCCCAATCCTGAATCCCCCTCCCACCTCCCACCCCACAACGTGCACCAGCCCCAAGCACCCTGCATCCTGCATCGAACATAGACCGGCGCCACAATGGAGTATTACTCAGCCATTAAAAAGAATAAACTTGAATCAGTTCTAATTAGATGGATGAAACTGGAGCCTATTATACAGAGTGAAGTAAGCCAGAAAGAAAAACACCAATACAGTATACTGACACATATATATGGAATTTAGAAAGATAGTAATTATGACCCTGTATGTGAGACAACAAAAGAGACACAGATTGATTTAAATCCACCTTTCTTTATCTTCTGCTGGTGTTTAGATCTCAGCCACTATGAATTGGGTTGTGATAATTGATTTCTGCAGAAATGATAGAAAATATTGGTATTCATCATCAATGTTTATAGATATGAAATTAAAAGCAGATTGGAATTTGGCAACGAATGAGCCAGGAGCTTAGTGAAATTAACACGTTACAACAATCTTAAAATATGTGGGCAATAGAATTAGGGCTATTTGGTCTCTTCTAAGTGAAGAGGATTTGATTTAGGTCATACTTCAATGATCTAGCGGATTTCACTACTTTCTTCAATTTAAGTCTGAATTTGGCAATAAGGAGTTCATCATCTGAGCCACAGTCAGCTCCCTGTCTTGTTTTTGCTGACTGTATAGAACTTCTCCATCTTTGGCTGCAAGGGATATAATCAATCTGATTTTGGTGTTGAACATCTGGCGATATCCATGTGTAGAGACTTCTGTTGTTGCAAGAGGGTGTTTGCTATGACCAGTGCATTTTCTTGGCAAAACTCTATTAGTCTTTGCCCTACCTCATTCCATATTCCAAGGCAAAATTTGCCTGTTACTCCAGGTGTTTCTTGACTTCCTACTTTAGCATTCCAGTCCTCTATAATGAAAAGGACATCTTTTGGGGGTGTTAGTTCTACAAGGTCTTGTAGATCTTCATAGAACTGTTCCACTTCAGCTTCTTCAGCATTACTGGTTGGGGCATATACTTGGATTACCACGATATTGAATGGTTTGACGTGGAAACGAACAGAGATCATTCTGTCGTTTTTGAGATTGCATCCAAGTACTGCATTTCGGACTCTTATTGACCATGATGGCTATTCCATTTCTTCTGAGGGATTCCCACCTGCAGTAGTAGATATAATGGTCATCTGAGTTAAATTCACCCATTCCAGTCCATTTTAGTTCACTGANTCGTTTTTGAGATTGCATCCAAGTACTGCATTTCAGACTCTCTTGTTAACCATGATGGCTACTGCATTTCTTCTGAGGGATTCCTGCCCGCAGTAGTAGATATAATGGTCACCTAAGTTAAATTCACCCATTCCAGTCCATTTTAGTTCACTGATTCGTAGAATGTCGACGTTCACCCTTGCCATCTCTTGTTTGACCACTTCCAATTTGCCTTGATTCATGGACCTGACATTCCAGGTTCCTATGCAATATTGCTCTTTACAGCATCGGATCTTGCTTCTATCACCAGTCACATGCACAGCTGGGTATTGTATTTGCTTTGGCTCCGTTCCTTCATTCTTTCTGGAGTTGTTTCTCCACTTATCTCCAGTAGCATATTGGGCACCTAATGCCGTTTGTGCTCCATACTTCCATAAATTCCTGATTTATTTAACCAGAGATGCAGGATCTCATGGAAGGGAGGTGACCACACAGAGATGAACCAGATGTAGTGTCTTGGCCTGACTTTTTCTGGCCTCTTGGTTCCCCTCATGGAGTGCCTGTCTGCTAGTGCCACCTCCAACACTGGCAGAATCCTGTTTATACACAGAAGCAGCCAGAATTTTGCTGTGCCACTGCATATAAGATCTTGGAAGATTTTATACTAAAAATATGAGCATCTATTAAGAGATATTTACAAATATTTACAAATATGTTCTTCTGGTTCATGAAGCAAACTCAGCATCTGCAAGGCCACATCCTTTTCTGTAGGAAGAAAAAAGAGAGCCTATTTTATGGATGTAACAATTGAATGTTGTGTTACTGATAACACCCGGTATGTTTATGTTAGTATAAGAAGCAAAATGGAAGGCTACCCTTTGCAAAATAAGTATATAGAGAAATGGAATTGAGATGGTTACATAAAGGGCATTTTGGCCTTAATTTGTGATATTCTATTTCATTTGAAATGGAGAATGCACTTAAAAATTTGTTATAATCGTTTGATAATTCTTGATAGAGAAGAATATAGGTGTTAATTATACTTCTCTTTGTAATGTTTCTGCATTTAAATTATTTCCGTAAAAAGCGATACCCTTGTAATTTAAGATTTGTTGCAAATTATAGGGATTTTTAAATATATGTACTGTTTCTCAATCATTCTTTCAAAACAAATTGAGGTTTTATTTTCTGTATGGAAAGCCTCCTTTCCGAGTCTGTAATAAAGAATCCTACGGGGAAGTCTAAGACCCCAGCCTCTGGTTGGAAGAAACAAGGCAGATGCAGGGAGGCCCTGGAGCATGAGTGATGGGGCCCCTATGGAGGAGGGCCCCTATGGAGGAGGGCTTCTTAGGTATCATCATCCAGCCACTTTCCACAGCCCCTTCTCTCCCCTGGGAACTCCATGGAGGAATAAGAGAGATTCTTGAAGGCTGTGGAAGGCACATTTCACCTAGAGGAATAAGATTGCCGAATCTTTTCAATATTTAGCAATGGTGTGAACCTGGGCACAGTTTTCCCATCTCTAAAATGACCAGATGACGTCTGTGTTTCTTAAGAGCTGGAGTTCTAGTCTTTGACTTTAGAATTTTGATTTTTTCCCCAGAAAATAAAATCATTTGAGATCTTTGATGGAGGTTAAAATATTAAAAATCTACCCTTTCCTGATGAATTAGTTTTGTTAATTCGATACTGTCCATAGTCTGTTCTAAAGGAAGAAATTGTGAAACCTCCAGGGTCTAGAGCTGAAACAAAATCAGTTTCCTGGATTGTTTGTTTCAGAGGGCGACTCCATTAGTCCAAATTAGAATATGACAGAGGGAATTTTCACTCTCCTGGGATGAAAATTTCTAAACCCAAATGAGTATACAGAGGAGCAGAGCATGTGGCTCATGTTGGAATGGAAAGCAGGAAATACAAGGAGATGACAAGCCATTTGGTGAGATGATGGATGATAGAGGAATAATAGGGAACCAGATTTCAAAGTTATGAAAATCACAGGTGCACTGGGGTATATCTGCAGAACATGAAGGATTCAAAGTGAACCTCAGGGGAACAAATACAAGAGAGGAAATGACGACCAAAAAAGGGAAAACTAACTCTGTCGTGTCCTTAAGAACTTAAAATGAGCCAGATATTGTTCAAAGGCTTGTTGCTAATTGTCACTTATAGAGTCCTCATAACAGTCCTATGAAGTGGATACAGTTATCACCAAAAATGAGGAACAGAGTGGTTAAGCTACGAAGGTTACACAGTTTTAGTGAGTGGTAGAGCCAAGGCTTGAACTTGAGCAATTTGAGCCTGAAGTCTGCCTTCTTAGCCGCTGCTTCCTGATTTCTCTCTGGTTTACATTGTGTTGGGTGCTGTGCTAAATTCATCCTTAGGGGGAAAGTTTAGGTCCCATTTGAAATTCCTGGGTGGAAAGCCTTCCTTCAGAATTTTCAATGAGAATTCCTGTTGGGGAGTTCTAAGACTCCATTGAATTCTCATGATGATCTCATGAAGCAGGCACAACAATCCCATATATTAGATAAGAGAATTGTTTTATGGATTAAAGGGTTTGGCCACAGTCACACGTGCAGTCATCTCATTTCCAAGTCCCAAGTCCTTAAACACATGATGTTGAATTTCAGAACACTCTTAGGTCTGTAAATGTGTCGGGAAGAGGGGCTGTGTTCCTAAGAAAGATGCCCCATCTCACCCCCAAGTAAGTCTCCAACCATGCCAGTCTCAAAGGAGGGTAATTCATAGGACCCTCACTTGTCCTGGAACAAAAGGTAGGTCCTTTGATGTGGCTGATTGCACATTGGGGGCTCAGCTGCTGAAGGTGCTGAGCACCCTCAGGCACTTCGATGGGATGAAAGGTTCATCTTCAGCTATGGTCTTTGGACCTCTGGGTCTCCAGCAAACATAGTATTTTAGGAAAACACTTTTTGGTTGGACATAGTTGACTGAATTTATTTAAACCACAGGATAGTCACCCTGTGGGTTAAAGACAGAGGTTTATCATTTGAGTTTTAAAAATGAGTAGCTGAGCCTAGGCTATCAGGTGGGACTGCTATTGAGTTTGCACCAGCAGCTGTCGAATGTCACAGGTTTTGCAGCAAGACTTTGGTTCTAAAATATAATGAAAGTGTTAGTTGCTCAGTCATGTCTGGCTCTTTGAGACCCCATGGACTGTAGCCCTCTAGGCTCCTCTGTCCATGCAATTCTCCAGGCAAGAATACTGGATTGGGTGGCCTTTCCCTTCTCCAAGGAATCTTCCTGCCCCCCGGGATCAAACCTGGGTCTCCTGTACTGCAGGCAGATTCTTTACTACTGCACCAGTGAAGCCCTCCGAAATATAAAGGTCTGTGTAATTTTATCTCAAAATTTCCAAATGTATCAAATACCTCCCTATTGAATTTTTCATTTTGTGACCTGCAATAAAGAATATGTAAATCTCCTCTCAATTTCTACTCTTGTGACTGCAGTTTTGAGCTTACTCCCTAACATGAACTTTGGGTAGTTCTTGGCTGTTTTTCACGTGGAATCAGGTCTGAGGCAGGTGGACCCATCTGCTCTGTCATGAAGGAAACAATAGCTGTTAAAAGCGCAGGCTCTGATCTCAGACTATGTGGGGGTCAAGGCAGTGATGTGTTACTTATAGGCTGTATGACCTTGAGCAGGTTATTTGAGCCCTCTGAGCCTCAATTTTATCATCTGTGAAATGAGGCTAATCACAGTAACTTTCTTGTAGGGTAGTTGTGAGAAATCAAGGAGGTGATGTCCATAATAAAATACTTAGCCAGGCTCATGGAAGTTGCTTGGTAAATGCCAGCTATTCTTGGTGGTGATGCTATTGCTCCGTGGAGCACAGAGTACAGGGCGAGAGTGACCAGTTGTCCTGGTTTGTCCAGGACAGAGTTGTTTCCCAGGATGTGGATCCTTCAGTGCTGAAACCAGCCAAACCAAAATGAGTTGGTCACTCAGGTGCCCATCCCATGCCACACAGCTCTGTTCAGAGTGGCCTTGTTACATATGCTGTGCAGGTTGCTGCAAGTTACATGCACAATTCTTATTTATGTAGCAGAATAAAATAAGATTATATATTTGACCTGCATTTGATAGATGTTACTATAGGAAGAAATAAAATAGCTTTTGTCAGTTTCTGAAAATGTCACCATTAGAGGAGCTGTCTGGGGTCTCCTGGTATACCTTCTGGATCCTGACATGAAATAGAATCCACCTGCACTGTGTTGTGAGACTTCCAACGAAGGGGCTACATGGTTGGGGTAAAAGCCCTGCAAGGGCTCCTGAGACTTCTAGAACCTAGGAATGGTGGGAGGTTATTGGCACCTTTTAATTTGCAAAGGAGCAGTGGGAGGGAATTATGGTAAAAGAGCCCTTTTGTGTGCTGCTCTGGATTCCGGGAGGCAAGAGTCCTTTGCCCTCTGGTTCTGATTGTGTCGGCAGGTGGGGAGCATGGCAGGGGATTCTGAGGCAGGAGGAGCGGGCTCGGGGTGTTTGCCCCCTTCTCTTCCTGCCTCACTGCTCTCTGGTAGGGCTGCCGTCCTCAGGGGCAGTGGTTCTCAAAGTGTGCTCCCTGGACCAGCAACATCACCTGGAAACTTTAAAAATGCAAATTTTGGGGACCCACCTCAGACCTGCTAAATCGTAAACTCGGGGGTGGGTACTCTGTGCCCTCTAGGTGACTCTGATACTTGTGAAAACTTGAGAACTGCTGGTCTAGGGAGCAGAGCTATACCATTAGTTTTATGCGGGGTCTTTGGCTAGTTAAGTGCCTTCTCTGGTTTGGAGTGCAGTTTCCATCTCAGCCAAATGAGAGAGAGTGTGCCATCTCTGTTCACAGCACTTGTTCCTTTTAAATAGTCTTTTATTTATTTATGTGTTTATTTTCTGACTCTTTTTTTCCCACCCGCCTTTTTTTTTTTGGCTGTGGTATGTATTCATTGCTGTGCATGCTCTTTCTTTAGTAGCTGAGCGCAGGGGCTACTCTCTAGTTGCTGAACGTGGGCTTCTCACTGTGGTGGCTTCTGCTGTTGTGGGGCAGGGACTCGAGAGCATGGGCTTAGTTGACCCACAGCATGTGGAATCTTCCCGGAGCGGGGATCCGAACCCGTGTTCCCTGCATTGACAGGCAGATTCTTAACCACTGGACCCCCAGAGATGTCCTGATTCTTTTCTGTTAGAATTATCTCTCCAGAAGGGTCAGGACTTTGTTCTTTTCACTACTGATCTCCCTTGCCCAGGACAGTTCCTATACATGGCACTCAGTGTTGGTGAATAAATGGATAGGAAGTGGTTTCATAGATCACTTTCAGCAGTTTTAATTTTAATGTGAAGATTCTATGTTCTGTCTTATATAATAATTGCTAGTTTATCTTAAATACGTCAAATTGAAATCTCAACCTGCAATCCTATTTTTTTTAAAAAAGGAAAATAATAATTGATGAATTAAAGAATATTTAAAACACCCTCTGTGTGCCAGGGGAAATATGTCACACATTCTTTTATTTATCTTCATAAAGGCTCTGTGAAGTTGGATCACTATAAAGGAATGCTATCTTAATGAGATTATGTGACATACCCAAAGTCATGTAGCTATTTTTAGTTTTATTGAAGTATAGTTGGTTTACAATAGTGTTAATTTCGGCTATACAGCAAAGTGACTCAGTTGTATCTATTCTTTTTCATTATGGTTTATCACAGGATATTGAATATAGTTCTTTGTGCAGTATACAGTAGGACCTTGTTGTTCACAGCGCTATTAACTGGCCAAACCCAGCTTTCAGTCAAGCTGTGTTCACTTCTAGGCCAGTATTGTTTTAATTTCAGAGCTGTAAAAGATCAGAGAAATCTACTGAATTGCAAAGATTGATTACATTATAAAAGAATTGTTTGCCTTTAAATATGTTTCATCTTGAGTCACTCAACATGGAGAGAGTATAGGCATTTAAGTCAGAAGGACCTGAATTGAAACCTCACCTTTTGCCACTTAATGGCTGTGTGTCCTTGGGTGAGTAACTGTAGCTCTCTGAGCCTAGATTCCCCCGTCCATCATCAATAGGATATTATTCTATCCTGACAGGGGCAGCTGTGACCATTTGAGATAATGTGTATAAAATATCTGGCAAGTGATAATAGCAGTGGTGGTTTCTAAGAATTTTTTTTTGAGAATTGGTAATTCTTGTATAAATTGTGATAAATCTCAGTATAAAGGGTGGATTTTAGAGTTTACTGTTCTTCATTAGGAAAAACTGATCATGTGACTTGAACTCACAACAATCTTTGGAGATACTCTCAGTCCTGTCCGGATTGGCTATTGGCTCAGACTGCCTGAGATCCTGAATCATCTTGCTTACTTGCTGTGTGTCCTTGGGCAAATTAGTTAGCCTCTCTGAGCCTTAAATATTTTTATCTCAAAATGAGGAATGATAGTACCTATCTCCTTAGACTCTTAGTGTTGTGTGAAATAACACATAAAATGGCAAATAAATAATATGAAAATTATTATTGTTAAATGGGATTTTCTTTTGTATATCGAATAGCTCCGTGGTCTCATTGCTGTTGAAATTTAGATGCAGATGCTGTCTGTGCACGTAGTGAAAGTTGCTCAGTCGTGTCCGACTCTTTGTGACCCCATGGACTATACTTCTCTCCATGGAGAAGTCTGTGGAATTCTCCAGGCCAGAATATCAGAGTGGGTAGCCATTCCCTTCTCCAGGGGATCGTCCCAATCCAGGGATTGAACCCAGGTCTCCTGCATTGCAGGAGGATTCTTTACCCGCTGAGCCACCAGGGAAGCTATGCACATAGTTGGCATCAAGTGAGGTCCTGCGTATGGTAACCGTACAGCAGGTATTGGGTAAAACTCCTTTCATCTCTGAAATCCTACTGTTTAGAAGGCTCATCTTCTAGTATGCAGTCAAGATTTTGGAAAGACACTAAGACATCTCTGGGCTGCCCAACAGATGTTATACACCCACGCAGCTCTGATCTTTTCTCTAAGGGAACGCCTCCAGGCTGTCATCCGGTGGCTGTAGCTCTTCCTTTACACACATTCTAGCACATTTGTATGATTCCGACCCCAGACCCCAGAGAGTTTAGAAGGAAGGAGGCTGGCTGCTGCAGGGGTACATGCTTGCCGTGGCGCTTAATAAAGGGAGTGACGGCCTGGTGGCGAGAGAGGAGCAGCCGAACTCTAAGGGATAGGCGTGAGATCTCAATAAACTCAGAAGCTGGAGCAGCAGCACGTGGACAGAGGACGTTACTCTCTGAAGGCCCCGAAGGCGGTGCCTTACTGCTTTCCTCAAGATTCTGTGACAGTCATGACCATTATCATGTCAGAAGAAAGAAATAGGTGTGGGTTCTGAACACAATAACTGACCTTTTAACGGCTCACCTTGAGTTATAAGAAAAGGCTAAATTGTTTTCTTTAATCCAAGTGATTCTATTTTTATGATATTTTCTACAGTATTTTCAGGTGTATCATTCCTCTTCAGTCTTTGCTCTTAGGTGCAATCACTCTTTTGTAGTGAAGAGGTTGAATCTTAGATGCAACAAAGGACCAACCCAAGGTCACACAGGTACTGAAGCCTGGGGCAAGGCCTGAACCAGCCCCCGCCCCGCCCCGCTGTTTAGATTGTGAACCTGAGGTGTATACCATGGCCCTGTTCTCCCACGTGGGAGGGAAGGGAATTTTGTAGAATATTTTTAGAGCCTTTGCAGACACAGCTCTTTAAGTGTCTGCTATGGTGGTTAGCATGATGCCCTCTGCCTAATGAACCTTGGGTTTCAGTATTTAGCACGTTGAATTAAAGAGCAAACCTTGGGTGTCTGGAAAGTTCTGATATTATAAAGGAACATCTTAGGAGCAGCTGGAATGAAGGCATCATGGGAGGGGATGGAGAAGGGGATGGTCAGGTAGGAGGAAATGCACGAAGAGGATTGAGAGGGAGAGAGGGAGGGGCCAAAGGGCCTCTCTTAATAGCATCTGGAGGCCAGGAGCCAGAGGAACAGGGCATGTGGCGTTTCCTTGGAGGAGTATGCTGCTGCTTTTCCTCTTGACTCCTTTGAATTTGCTTGATCTGACTCTTCAGGGGAACAAGTTTACAGCCTGAGGCTCTTAGTTAAAAATAACATTTGGTGTAAGAAATTCACGCTAGCATGAGAAAAATTGCTATGGACAAGAGGTTTTGATGAGAAACAATGACCACTGAAGGTATGATACCCCACCTCTGGCTTCCCCTGATGCTGGTTCTATCCAAATGATCCAGGAGGCCTGGGGCTCAGAGCCATCTAACTCCATTCCTGATGTGAGGCAGGCCAGGCTGAGTGATGTTATTGGTTCCTCCTAGACCCAGAGATGGCCATGCCATGGTTTGATTTTCTTCTTTGTCATCAAAGAGGTGGTGGTGGTGGTTGTTCAGTCATTCAGTCATGTCTGACTCTTTGTAACCCCATGGACTGCAGCATGCCAGACTTCCCTGTCCTTCACCATCTCCCGGAGTTTGCTCAAACTCGTGTCCATTGAGTCGGTGACACTGTCCAACCACCGCATCCTCTGTCTTCCCCTTCTTCTCCTGCCTTCAATCTTTCCCAGCATCGAGGTCTTTTCCAATGAGTAAATGATGTCTCTTTGGAGGAAACAGATCAAGATTTGTTTAATGTAGTGGTTCTTTGAAAGAAATCAGTGTCTAATCTGTTCTTTTAAATTTGAAAGCCTAGCACAATGCAGTAAGAGGCGTATGAAGAGTCAAAAGCATGTGACTTCTGAATTAGGATGACTTGAAAAATTCAAATTGAAGTGAAACCCTATGTTTGTTAACTATTGCTGCCTAAAAAATTGGCACAAAGTTAGCCACTGAAAGCAACACTTACTAAACCACTTCAACCATTGACAGTGACATTGGTTATATCAGTTTTTGTGGGTCAGGAGTTTGGGCATGGGTGGGCTGGGTCCTCTGGCTCAGGGCCTCTCATGAGGCTCCCATCCAGACAGCTAGGGCTGTGATCTCATCTGCAGACTTGACTGTGAAGGGTCTCTTTCTAAGCTCACGTAGTTGTTGGCAGCATTCAGTTTTTAAAAAAAAACTTTACTGAAGTATAGTTGATACATAATGTTGTGTTAGTTCCTGGTGTGTAGTGGAGTGATTCAGTTATAGGTATGTGTAATAGTTTGCATTTGGTAACCCCAAACTCCCAGTCTACCCTCCTCCCCTCCCCATCAGGGCAACCGCAAATCTTTTCTCTCTGTGAGCCTGTTTCTGTTTGTAAATAAGTTCATTTGTGTCATATTTTAGATTCCACATTTAAATGCTATCACATGCTATTTGTCTGTCTGGCTTCACTCAGTATGATAATCTCTAGGTCCATCCATGTTGCCGCAAATGGCAAGATTTCATTCTTTTTTATGGGTGAGTAGTATTCCACTGTATGTGAGGACACACATGTATCCCACATCTTCTTTGTCTACTCATTTATCTGTGGACGTTTACCTTGCTTCCATATCTTGGCAGTTGTAAGCAGTGCTGTGATGAACTGTGGGATGCATGCATCTTTTCAAATTAAGAGTTTTCATTTTGGGGGGATAGATGCCCAAGAATGGGATTTCTGGATCATACAGTATGTCTCTATTTTTAGTTTTTTAAGGAAACCCCTTATTGTTTTCCATGGTGGTTGCACCAGTTTACATCCCCACCAGCAGTGTAGGAAGATTCCCTGTTCTCCACGCTCTCTCCAGTGTTTATTATTTCTTGACTTTTTAATGGTGGCTGTTTTGACTGGTGTGAGATGATACCTCACTGTAGTTTTGATTTGCATTTCTCTAATAATTAGCAGTAGTGAGCATCTTTTCATGTGCCTGTTGACCATCTGTAACAATCATTCAGTTTTTTAGCAGACTGCCAGACAAGGGTCTTGCTTCCTTATGGCCTGTTGGCCAGAGGCCAGTCTTAGTTCCTTGGGACATGGGTCTCTCCAACAAAGTGGTCTGCTTCATCTTCTAGGCAAGGGAGAAGCTTTGCCAGCAAGACAGAGGTCACATCCACTAGGTCTTACCTACCTAATTAGGTCTTACCTACCTAATTGCAGCAGTGACATTTCATCACCTTTGCTGTATTGTGTGGGTTAGAAGCTAGTCACCAGTCCTGCCCACACTCAAGGGAAGGGGATTACATAAAAGCATAAAAACTGGAAAGTGAGGATCACTGGGGACCGGCTTAGAATCTGCTTGCCATAGGCTCACATCTCAAACTCCCCCTACCACCCTGTTTTTTGGTATTCTTCAGAGCCTTGCCACAAAACATTTTGCTGCTATGGGTATGGGAGGGATTGAAATTTAAGTGAAAGACTGCAAGAGGGGGATGGAAAAATCTGTTGTGTTTGACCTGGTTACTCGCTTATCTTGACTGCCCTGTCAGAGGTCTTGCAGGGGGCTTGAATTCTGTGATTTCCTTTCACCCTCACTGGTAACCCTGAGAAGTAGGCAGGTGAGGGAACCAGGATGTAGACACAGGCTTGAATCTTGTCTAAGCTTGTGAGAGTTGAGAGGCATTGGATTTTGAAGAGGTCAGAAGGTGTTAGGAGGAAAGGCTTTGCTGGGGTTAATAACACTGTGTGCTTTCTCTCTGCTGGAGCAGGGTTAGCTGCAGCTAGGTTGTGGGCAAAGTTCAAAGTCAGGACACGAGGTACAACCTCCATACAGATGTGAAGGTCAGGCTCGGGAGGAAATGTTGGAACTCGGGGCTCAGGAAGGGTGGCGCACAGTTAGCACAATGAAGCCGAAACGGGCCAAGACTCAGGAGCCTCTCCTTCCGTACAAGAAAGAAGTAGGGGAGAAGCGCCATGCTCGTCTTCACACACCCACCACTGCTGGACTTGATGAAACCAGAGGAACCCATTGCACTTGTGTCTGCCAGCCACGAAGCCTCCCTCTTCCCCCTGCCGCCTTTGCACAGCTGGGATTGAGTTTTTTTTTTCAGTTTTCTCTTATAAAAACGAACAGAAAAATGGAAATGCAGGTAGTCACAGTAGTACATTGAGGCAAAGATGGAGCCTGGTATAAAAACAGTCTCGACTGTTTTGCTTCCATTTATTGCTGGTCAGATAGTTCCCGTTGTGAAAGGCAATCAGATGAAGCACATATCTGAATTGATGGGAATGTGTCCTCCAACATTGTGGCGCCAAGGCCATGTTATTGCGGTGCAGGAAAATAGGGAAATCTTTAAAATTACGTGAAAATCAACGTTAAAGAAAAGCTTCAGTGATTCGGGTGCAGAGAGAAATCAACAGATCCACAGAGCTTCCAATGGGGAGATGGTTGACTCCAGAATCCTTGATCAAAAGGATAGCGTTGGGCTTCCTATTGACGCATTTGTCCGAGACAGTTGATGACACTGTCAGAATCACCACACAGCTGCCAAAGTAATTTTTTTAAGCCATAAATCAGCCATGTCCCTCTTCTCTTTCAAATTGCACCACCTGTATTTAGAATAAAGCCCCAAACCCAAACTGCTACTTCTTGCTTCCAATATCTGGCTCCTGAGGCTGTTTTTAATGCCGTCTCTCACCATTACCACTGCCATTACTGGATTGAGTCTAGCCTGGCAGGTGAGAGTGGGGTCACCAGTCTTCATCCCATGGGCCAGATCTGGCTTTGCCACATGTTTGTGTGAGGACTGTGAACTAAGAATAGTTTTCACGTCTTAATGGTTGTTCACAGCAAAAAGAGGACAGCATTTTGTAACACGTGGTGATGGTATGGAATTCAGATTTCAGTGTCCATAAAAGAGTTATCTTGGGACACAACTTTGTCCATTTGTTTGCAGATTGCCTTTGGCAGCTTGCATGCTGCAGTGGTGGAGCCGAGTAGTGGCAAGGAGGACTGAAGCCCTGCAGAGGCTAAAGTAATTACCATTTGGCTCTCTATAAAAAAGGTTGGCTGACTTCTGCTCTAGCCACACTTTTTTTTCTTTTCTCGAACAGTCAAAATCTGTGCCCACCTCAGGGCCTTTGCTCTTGCTGTTCTTTTTACTCATTTTAATTTTTTGGCTATGTCGCACAGCATGTGGTACTTTGGTTCCCTGAGCAGGGAACAGCATCTTAACCGCTGGGTCACCAGGGAAGTCTCTGTTTTTTCTACTAGGGATGCTTCTTTGTTTCACCCTTCACACAAGTATCACTCCTGCACTTTCTGTCCCCATTAGCTAAACTCTGTTGATGTGTTAATAACATCTGCTATCTCGAAGTATTTACTTATTCATTTGTTTTTCCTACTTGAATGTAAGCTCTTGGAGGGAACAGTTCTGTCTTACCACTTAGGAAGTGCTTGGCACATCCCAGGTACTCTATAAATGTTTGTTGACAGACTGTGTGAATGAATGGAAATCAGTGCTGAACCTCCAGCCCGATCTTCTCCTCATCTCTGCCAGGACTTCCTTTTCCCCAACACAAAGTCATTTTCTCCTTCATATGAGATGTCATTTTTAGTAAGCTGAGATAATTGGATTTTAAGATAAGACATCATAACATTAAATTTATTGTTTGTAATTTAATTTATTTTAAAATATTTTAGCTAATCCTGAATAATCAGGAGTACACTGTAGACACTTGTGGAGTGAAGAAATGAAGCATTGACACTACAATTAAAATTTCATAATTCTTTGTAGCTCCTTCCCCATAGGTACCCACCTCTACTGCACTCTTATAGTGTGTAAAGATCTGGATATTCCCAACTTCCGATTTGCAACTAATTTTTAGGAGCATGTTTTCTCAAAGAGAAAATGTGGAATGAATGTGCTTCTCCCTTCTCTTCCTCTTCCCACTCCTTTTTACACACACATAAGGAGGCAAAAGTTATGACCAACCTAGATAGCATGTTGAAAAGCAGAGACATTGCTTTGCCGACTAAGGTCTGTCTAGTCAAGGCCATGGTTTTTCCAGTGGTCATGGATGGATGTGAGAGTTGGACTGTGAAGATGGCTGAGTGCCGAAGAATTGATGCTTTTGAACTGTGGTGTTGGAGAAGACTCTTGAGAGTCCCTTGGACTGCAAGGAGATCAACCCTGGGATTTCTTTGGAAGGAATGATGCTAAAGCTGAAACTCCAGTACTTTGGCCACCTCATGAGAAGAATTGACTCACTGGAAAAGACTCTGATGCTGGGAGGGATTGGGGGCAGGAGGAGAAGGGGACGACCGAGGATGAGATGGCTGGATGGCATCACTGACTCAATGGACGTGAGTTTGGGTGAACTCCGGCAGTTGGTGCTGGACAGAGAGGCCTGGTGTGCTGCTATTCATGGGGTCGTGAAGAGTCGGACATGACTGAGCGACTGAACTGAACTGAACTGAAGGAGGCCCAGGTGAGATGGATGTGCCCTGGGTGGATTTCCTGGATGGCTTTCCCCGAGGTCACTAGTCTAGTGGAGGGACCACAGAACTGTAACACAATATGTGAGAACCAGCCGCTGCCTTACACGTACAGCCTGTTCTTCGCCTCACGGTGACGGCATGGACATGAGAACACTTTGACGCAATCGAGGGCAAGTGTGATTTGGGCTATAGAGCGAACGGCACAAAGCCAGCACACTGTCTTAGTTGTTGACCACAGATGTTCGTCTTGGAGATTCAAAAGCTGCTAAGCAGCTGCTGTTCATGAAAAATCTTAGGAGGCCTGGCTCCAGTACTTGGTAGGTCATCTTTGCTGCTATCAAATGTAGGTCTCTGTTCCCTCCCCAGCCTGTTCCTTTGGTCCGCCAGTATTTGCTAAGTATTTCCCTGTCTGGGTCATCCACTGGAGCTCCATCAGCAGGGGAGACACAAAGGACCATTCCTGTGCTCAAGGAGCTTACTGTCTGGTTTGGGGAAACAGATGGGCATGTCTGTGGTCCTGGTATAGAGACAGTAGATGTGTTGATAAAGTGCTGCTGCAGTGGGCAACCTGGGGAATGCCTTCCTTGGGTGGAGCCAGGGATGGTTTCTGGTAGACAGCGAGGCTTCGCTGTGGGGTAGTGAGGCAGGGGAGGGCATGGGAGAGCTGCAGATCACTGGAAAGCCAAGCCCTTCGGTATGGTTGGAGCCATAGAGGCTGAGTTAGTGTGGCAGGAGGGAAAGGGAGGGGCAGGGGGTAGTGAGAGGCAGCCCCTTGACCTGATCCAAAAAGGCTTGACTCCTTTGCTGCTTCTGAGTCCAGGACCGTGGACACCTCTGTCGGTAGGGAGCCAGTGTTATAGTTGCCAGGGGTCACTGAGATGGTTTTGGGCATTGATAGTTGTGTGCTTCAGTGACCCAGAGTAGCTCAGTGCAGAATAGCTTTTGCTTCTGCAGAAAGCTGTTACTCTGCTTTCTGTGCATTTGCTAACAAAACAAAAGCTTTAGAGTCAGACACTGGCTTTGCCACTACAATATTTCTGACCCTAGGAAGTTACTGAGTCTAGCTGTGCCTCAGTTTCATCATCTTTTAAAAGGGTATAATCATAAAACCCACTGCACAGGATCATTCTGAGAATTTAATTAGTTAGTACATATATAAAGCATATAATAAGCACACATTCAGTAGTCTCTATTACTACTATTTGTTTTATTGATCCCCCCAAATGTGTACCATGCTTGTTTAATTACATCTCCCTGATTCCTGTCCTCCAGTTTCAAATACAGGAATCACCATATTAGCATGGTAATGCTGCAGTAATAATCCACTGAGTCGATGTAAATAAGGAACATCTGTGCAATATTTATGACCCATAAAACACAGTTATGCTCTAAAATGTTGTTCTAATCCCAAGTAGGTCACTGCAGTGGTCCATGATCAGAGGACCCTCCTGGGGCCCTGGGCTGTGTTCGCTGAGGTCTGTGCCAGCCAGCCCAGATGGGGACGGGCACTGCCACATGGCAGTTGGCAAAAATTAGACTCCTGAGGGTTTTTTTGCCCATCAGAGCAAAAAATGAGTTATCTTTTTGCAGGAAAAATAGGGTGAAGCTGCTTTTAAAATCAAGAACAGCCAGCTTTCAGTTGCCTGCATGAGTTTAAATACTCGCTGGACTGTGTAGCGGATATTTAAAATCCCAGTGTGGTTTCCTCACCTTCAGTGCAATTCTGTCACATGTGTTACTGTTTTCTTACCATTTTTACTTGGGTGTGCAGGAAACTCTGACTCAGATTTGCAGCCCCATCTTAGTCATTGTGTATGAGCTTGAAATAGGTGATTTTTCTAATACCTCTCTCCCCTTTGATCTTGATTTTCTTCCATTTATTCTTGTGTTCTTATATTCTCTTTGGATTGCATGTGTTTTTTTTTTTTTTTAAGTGCACTAACCTTTAAATGTTCAAGCTGGTTTTAGGAAAGGCAGAGGAACCAGAGATCTAATTGCCAACATCCACTGGATCATGGAAAAAACAAGAGTTCCAGAAAAACATCTATTTCTGCTTTCTTGACTATGCCAAAGCCTTTGACTGTGTGGATCACAATAAACTGTGGACAATTCTGAAAGAGATGGGAATACCAGACCACCTAAACTGCCTCTTGAGAAACCTGTATGCAGGTCAGGAAGCAACAGTTAGAACTGGACATGGAACAACAGACTGGTTCCAAATAGAAAAAGAAGTATGTCAAGGCTGTATATTGTCAACCTGCATATTTAACGTCTATACAGAGTACACCATGAGAAATGTTGGGCTGGAAGAAGCACAACCTGGCATCAAGATTGCCGGGAGAAATATCAATAACCTCAGATATGCAGATGATACCACGCTTGTGGCAGAAAGTGAAGAGGAACTAAAAAGCCTCTGATGAAAGTGAAAGAGGAGAGCGAAAAAGTTGGCTTAAAGCTGAACATTCAGAAAATGAAGATCATGGCATCTGGTCCCATCAACTGCATGGGAAATAGATGGGGAAACAGTGGAAACAGTGTCAGACTTTATTTTGGGGGGCTCCAAAATCACTGCAGATGGTGATTGCAGCCATGAAATTAAAAGACGCTTACTCCTTGGAAGGAAAGTTATGACCAACCTAGATAGCATATTAAAAAGCAGAGACATTACTTTGCCAACAAAGATCCATCTAGTCAGGGCTATGGTTTTTCCAGTGGTCATGTATGGATGTGAGAGTTGGACCATGAAGAAAACTGAGCACTGAAGAATTGATGCTTTTGAACTGTGGTGTTGGAGAAGACTCTTGAGAGTCCCTTGGACTGCAAGGAGATCCAACCAGTCCATTCTAAAGGAGATCAACCCTGGGTATTCATTGGAAGGACTGATGCTGAGGCTGAAACTCCAGTCCTTTGGCCACCTCATGTGAAGAGTTGACTCACTGGAAAAGACCCTGATGCTGGGAGGGATTAGGGGCAGGAGAAGGTGATGACAGAGAATGAGATGGCTGGATGGCATCACTGACTCGATGGACGTGAGTTTGGGTGAACTCCAGGAGTTGGTGATGGACAGGGAGGCCTGGCGTGCTGCGATTCATGGAGTCGCAAAGAGTCAGATACGACTGAGTGACTGAATTGAACTGAACCTTTAAATGCTTTAATGTACATGTCAGAATAACGCGAGGCTCTTCCTGCTTGTCATTTGAAATGTTCATAGAGTCCACACATTCATTTCCACTATAGGCTGAGAAAAGCACAAACAGCAAGACAGATCTGCTAAGTGCCCAAGTCAAGTTCAGTGTAGTGTGCACAGGGCTCAGCTAGCTTGTTCTGCAAAGGGTCAGAGAAGCAGAGACAGTATGTAACTGCATGGGTCAGCTGTGTTCCAATAAAACTTTATGTACACAAAAAAGCAGCTGGCCCTTTGGTTGTGTGTTATTGTAATGTGCGTAGAGTTTGGCCACCTGATGCAAAGAGCTGACTCATAGAAAAGACCCTGATGCTGGAAAAGATTGAAGTCAGGAGAAGGGGATGACAGAGGATGAGATGATTGGATGGCATCACCAACTTAATGGACAGGAATTTGAGCAAACTCTGGGAGATGGTGAAGGACAGGGAAGCCTGGCATGCTGCAGGCCATGGGGTTGCTAAGAGTCAAACATGACTGAGTGACTGAACAATAATATATAGTGTATGTAATTCACTAGTCACTAAGTGTCCACCGCAATGAACTGTCATCACAGGATGATGCCTCCATGAAATCACCGCTGAGGCCAGGAAGTTAGAACAGGGCCAAGGTCTTGAAGTGCCCCCATACCTCTTCCCATGTATCACCTGTCTCTACCACAGAGGTAACCAGTGACTTCTACACATAATAAATAAATTTTTCATTACAATAAGTCCCACATATGAAAACATAGGTTAAAAAAAATTACTCTCAAGAGGCAGACCTGATACCTGGTCAGCATATATGACTGAAGTCAGCATCACACTCAAATGACTGATAAGCCCTTTGAGTTTCACTTCTTTTACTTGTAAAATGGGGATGTTAGTGCTTATATTGGGGGCCGTATGAAAAATCAACTGGATGCCATACTTGTGGTCTTGAATGCAGTCCTGTATCCAGAGACCATCTAAGTTAATTTCTCGTCAGTGAGATCACCTTTTCCACACTGGCGGGCACCTCTTTGGGATGGTGCTAACTCTGCAGAGAGAGGAATTCTTAGTCAGCTGGACTTATTTGTGAATCCATCACCAAGCCCGGTCAGCCTCAAGCGTGGTCAGCTTCTTTCAGATTCATTCTGCCTATTGGATGCCTCCGTGAGGGCTCCATTGGTGTTTTTCCCAGGACACCAAACAAATGGCCGTTGTGGGGGTTTCTTGGCACCGAGACCTCCCAGCTCATTTGTATTCTGGTGGCTTCTTGTTCACACATGAGCACTTGTCTGCCGGGCCCAAGTCCGGCTCGGCTGTATGGGATGGTGGGTGGCACCGGGCAGGCCTGCTTCCTGCAGGGGCCCTTTCAAGATTGGTCTTTTTTGGAGGGGAGGGGTGGGCAGAAGGGATTGACTCTTCTTGGGGGATGACTGGCCAGTGCCTGTGTGAGCAGCCCAGCAGTGTACCCAGGATGGTGCTGAATGTAATCAGGTTATGAATGATTCTGTCTTCACTGATTTGCTTTGGAGATAAAAGGTCCGGATGAGGTGGGTGCGACCAACAGCAGCAGCAGCAGTCAAACGTACCTTGGGGACATGAAGGGCCATCTTCACTCTCAAAGCACCTCCACTTCCTCCATCCAGAAAGGGCTATTGAGAGAGATCGTTATCCATGTCGGAGAGTCCATTAAGGGGAAGGAGTGCTTTGTAGCCAGAGAGCAAGGCCATAAAACCGAAAATGCCCTTTTGAAAGGGCCCCTGTGGCCTCCGAGGAAGCAAGCTTTTCCCTTTATGTGAGAAGGGAGTAATGGGGAGAAGACAAAAGAGAGAAACAAAACTGAAATCCTTTGGGTCAGACGCTGCGCCAGAGGCGTTGACAAACACGGTTTTGTAAAATCCTCAACCCAACTCCAAGCTGCAGGGATTATTATATATAATAACCTATAATCTATATAACAGATACACAGTAATCTATAATATCTAGATATAGAATCAGTTCAGTTCAGTTGCTCAGTTGTGTCCGACTCTTTGCGACCCCATGAATCGCAGCACACCAGAGATAGGATAGATATATAATAATCTATACTATCTATAGATATATTATCTATAAAATTCCACCCAGCAC
>SJYV01052865.1:410599-531205 GCA_006410875.1 Neotragus pygmaeus | reverse complement strand
GTTGGCAATTAGATCTCTGATTCCTCTGCCTTTTCTAAAACCAGCTTGAACATCTGGAAGTTCACGATTCATGTATTGCTGAAGCCTGGCTTGGAGAATTTTGAGCATTACTTGACTAGCATGTGAGATGACTGCAATTGTGCAGTAGTTTGAGCATTGTTTGGCATTGCCTTTCTTTGGGATGTGTGGGTACCCCTCCTCTAACCACAGAAGGTTCAACAGAGAGCTCCAATTACAAGTCAGGCAAAGAAACCACTGTTGCAGGCATCTCCTAATCAGGCTGGACACGACAGTCTAGTTGTGGTACCTTTCCATTGCATCATCAGGAGCTGATAACCCAGAGCTGATAAGAACAAGGCATGGTCACTGTCGCTTGGGGGTGGTGTGGATAGTGTACCAAAGAGCCAGGTGAAAGGATGAACAGGTTTCAAAGTGGTGGAGGGAAGTTCTCAATGTAGGAATGCTGGATACAGGGCTTAAGTTTTGTAAAGAGTGCAACTTGACAAGTGACTTAGCCCTTTTCACATAGGTGGAAGGGTCCTGTGTATAGGGTTCAGGTTGCTAATTTCTGAAGGGCAAGAAATCAATTTATATTTTTAGAGGGAGTTAAGTAGTTGTGAAGGAAGACCTCTTATGTAGGAGAGTATTAATGGCTTTAACAGTTTGATGTTTCCTTCCCCCAAAGACCTGAGGATGTAGAAGGTGAGGATCATCTCACCTGGAAGGGACTTGCTGCAGTTCTCTTTCCTGGGGGAGGGATAGAGCCAT
Source organism: Neotragus pygmaeus (assembly GCA_006410875.1). Taxonomy (NCBI): domain Eukaryota; kingdom Metazoa; phylum Chordata; class Mammalia; order Artiodactyla; family Bovidae; genus Neotragus; species Neotragus pygmaeus. The sequence continues at coordinate 530,437 of SJYV01052865.1, read as the reverse complement.
CTCCAGAAGTTTCTCTATAAGCCACTTAGTTCTGAAAGACTGACTGTGCTCCGTCATCTTTCTTGGGGTGGAGTGGTTTAGGGGATCTGGATCTTGAAGTAGGAATAGGAGCTGGCCTTTAAGAAGAGCAAGGAAATTGGAAGNGCCATCTCCAGAAGTTTCTCTATAAGCCACTTAGTTCTGAAAGACTGACTGTGCTCCGTCATCTTTCTTGGGGTGGAGTGGTTTAGGGGATCTGGATCTTGAAGTAGGAATAGGAGCTGGCCTTTAAGAAGAGCAAGGAAATTGGAAGTGAGGGAATTAAAAGGAGATACTACTATGTGTCACCAGTGGTAAAGAACCCGCCTGCTAATGCAGGAAACATGGGCTCGATCTCTGGGTTGGGAAGATCCCCTGGAGAAGGACACAGCAACCCACTGCAGTATTCTTGCCGGGGAAATCCTGTGGATGGAGAAACCTGGCGGACTACACAGCCCACAGGGTCACAAAGTTGGACGCGACTGAAGCGCCCGAGCAGGCACGCGTGCTNAGTGAGGGAATTAAAAGGAGATACTACTATGTGTCACCAGTGGTAAAGAACCCGCCTGCTAATGCAGGAAATATGGGCTCGATCTCTGGGTTGGGAAGATCCCCTGGAGAAGAACACAGCAACCCACTGCAGTATTCTTGCCGGGGAAATCCCGTGGATGGAGAAACCTGGCAGACTACACAGCCCACAGGGTCACAAAGAGTTGGACGCGACTGAAGCGCCCGAGCAGGCACGCGTGCCGCTCCTGAGGCAGCACTGCAGGTTTAGGGAGCTCTGAGCCAGCGAGACTGGCGGGAGGACGCGAAGGGATGTGGTGGGACAAAGGGCTGGAGACCCAGGAGGGCCCTCTCTACCTGCTGAGACGCCAAGGAGTTGCGAGGACACTGGGAAGCCGCTGACAGGTTCAAAGTAGGAATATGACATAAGCCAGTTTTCTCTTGAAATAATGATCCTCATGGTTGGTAAAAGCATGAATTAGACAAGACAAGACTAAGGGAGGGGTGTCTAGGGGAATTCAGGTTAAGGCTTGTCAATCTGGGATAAAAGCAGCTCTGTGTGTGTGCCTGCACACATTGTGATAATTGATGAGGAGATGAATTTGATGTTATCTCATGGAGGGAAAGGAGCTCTCTAGGGTATGTCTCCCCAGGACCCTTAGTACAGGATATAGATGGTCATAGGAACCCTTTCTGTTCAGCCTACTCAGCATCAGTGCTCCCTTTCTTTCTCCTGATTACGCTTAGATTTTTATTCTCTTTCCTTAGGGTCTCACTCCTGACAACCTCACCCCATCCTCCCATCTGTGAGCTGGTCTTAGCCAATCAGAGTTAACTCAACTTTCTTAGGCTCAGTGATTGGCCGAGGCTTGGGTTCTTGAACCAGTTAGCTCATACATTTCCTTGGGCACAGCAGTTGGTGAATAAGTGGACGTGTTGACCCCATCTGAGCCAATGAGGAGATGGAGGGGATGGCAGTCCTGCCTCTTCCTCTGGCTGTAATGTTCACCTTGGGTGTGAGAACCTATTAGTGGCTCTGGCAGCTAAGGGCTTTCATTTAGATGCCTCAAGGCTAAATTCCAGGCCATTTGATTCTGCTCTTGCTTCTCAGTGCATATTTGTTTATAAGTGTTTGTTTAAAACACTGTGTTTCAACACGAAGGCAAAGAACTAAGCTTTATACAGATACACATACTCAACATTCTTTTTTATTTGGAAAAAAGAAAGTCAAGCACAAAAGCACAATTCATCCACAGTTCTTTTACTTTATTTATCTGAATTACATACAGTAAGAAGCAGAAGTTTCTATCTCCCTAGCCCACTGGCTCCTCCATTCCAGCACACACAGGGCTTATTTTCTGCGTTATGTATATCCTTTCTTTTTCCTGTGAGTATACAGACACATCTATATGCAAACACACGTACATACTTTTTAAACTATGTTTTGGTCATGCTCTATACATTGGTCTCCAAACTCAAGGTACTTAGCTTCGTGGAAAGGAATGGTGAGAGGGACAATTCTTTCTGTTTGTCTTCAACATGCCTCTGCTTCTGTGTTTCTCTTTCTTCTTTTTCCTGTTTTTTTGGTCATCTTTTGGCCATACTGCATGGCATGCAGGGTCGTAGTTCCTGGACCAGGGATTGAACTCATGCCCTTGCATTGACAGTTTGGAATCTTAACCACTGGGCCATCAGGGAAGTCCCTCACGTGTTTCTTTTGTCTTTATATATCAGGTGGTAACTGGCTTCACCATATACTTTGTGTTCACATTTGCCCCTGGGTAAATACCCCTTAGTCTTTGGACAATGAAGTATTTCAGCTTCCTCTGAACCGTCCTCTAAATTTTTTTGGCCAGTGCCTGACAGCCTAATAGGGAATGAGGGAGTAGATAAAATCTGGTTGAAGGGTAAAAATGGGGAACAAGTGAGTAAAAAAAAATCAGGGAAATGTTTAAGTAATACAATCTCCATTTCAGGTTTTGGAATTGAATGCCAAGTGCAGAATGTTAAATGGGACATTTTCAGAGCTTGGGAGAAGTTTGATATATAGGATGTAATTAAGAGGCTGAGGAGAGTGCCATTTTTTATATCCTCTACTTGTCACTTGTGCAGATTTGATTTCAAATATGATTTTTGAGGTTACAAGGGTAATTAATTGGATGGTCTCTTCCAGGAACTATCATTCACCTGAGTAACATCCTTTAAATTGATAGACCCAGAGAAAGAGTAGGTGAAGGGAAATACAAGAGGCTGTGCATTTTTTCATTTAACTGCTATTTATTTGGTACCTACTATGTGCTGCGGACCTTGTTGCTGAGGTTAGGAGGTACAGTGGAGATGGCAGGGTGTTGAGGGACCTTGTCTAATTTGACAGGGGACAGAAAAGCAAATGTGTAGGCTGGCTCCACTGGGATAGGTGTCTGGGTCCTAGATCAGGACTGGATAGATGCCTGACTGGGTACCCTCACTTGAACAAGATTAATTCATTTTATTTTATTTTCATCTAATTGTAGATTATTTAAACAAGTAAGATCAGCCCATTTAAGAAAGTGATGATACTAGAAAACAAAAAGGAGCAAAAAAGGGTCATCTGCTCTCTGTTAAGTGATCCTACTACCTAGAGGCAGCCACTTCAGTATTTTGGTAAATTTTCTTTCAATCGTTTTTAAAAAACGGAATTGTAGTTGATTTACAATGTTGTTAGTTTCAGGTACACAGCACAGGGATTCAGCTATACATACGTGTGTGTGTGTGTGTGTGTGTGTGTGTGCGCGCGCGTGCGCGCGCACGCATGCACTCAGTTGCTCAGTCATGTCTGACTCTTTGCGACCCTGTGGGCTGTAGCCTGCCAGGCTCCTCTGTCCATGAATTTTCTAGGCAAGAATACTGGCATGGTTGCCATATCCTACTCCACAGGAATATATATGCATATATTTGCATATAATCTTAAGATTCTTTCCCCTTATAAGTTATTACAAAATGATGAGTATAGTTCCCTGTGCTGTACAGTAGGTCCTGGGCCTACTCTTAAAATGTAATTATCAGATTATTTATTTAGTCTTTGAGCTGAAACTCAAACTTGAACATGTGACAGAGGCCCATAGTTGATGGAACTATTGTTTCTACGATCAGGAATGAATCCAGAATGAAACCTTTAATCTTTGTCCACGTGTCAGTGTAAAAGATAGTGTCAGTTCTTTAATACCCTTCCTGGACCCAGAATGTGGCTGGCTCCAGCAGCTGGGTTCGCCAAGGTCACCCTTCGCCGTCCTCAGGAGTGTACTCCATCCTTAGGAGTGTGCTCCATCCTCAGGAGTGTGCTCCATCCTCAGGAGTGTGCTCCATCCATTGTGAGTGTGCCTCCAGTCTCACTAGTCTTCTGGTTCTTGGTACCTTAACTCTGATGCATCTGTGGATTGAGTGGAGTAAGCCTTTAATTAGAAAAGTAAGAGTTCGTGAATGTGTTTTATTTATTCAGATTTGGAGATGAATTCCTGGATTCAACTCATAATTCTCAGAGTTATTAGAACTTTTTGAGACTCAGTTTTCTCATTGTTAGAGTCCTTGTGGTTCTTTATTTATGCTCCTTATTGGGAGCTTTCTGTTCCTGTGCCAATTTTACCCCATTGGAGTGCCAAAATTAAAGACATACTCTTTAATATTTAGGTGGAGAATCTTCAGGACATCTCAGACCAACTGTGATCTGTCTGTCCATTTCCTTCGCAAACATGAGGTTAAACATGGAGGTAGACTGTGCCTGCCGTCATCTCTAGGGAGGCAGAACATTCCATTGTGTGGGCTGTAATAATTTTCTTCTGGTGTTTCTTTTCTCCTTGGAGCTGAGAGAGTGTCAGATGTTTGATGGCCATTTGGGGTCATGACGACAGTTGTGATTGTGGCTTTTGGGAAGGGCAGTTCTGACCACATAAACAGGAGCCTCCAGCAGATACAACGGGTTAGGGATGTAGACCACAGTATTATTACAGGCCACTGTTGCCTGCTCCTAAGATCCATTTGAGAGTCTCCAAGTTTTCTAGTCCAGGAGTGCCTTCAGTTCAGTTCAGTTCAGTCGCTTAATCGTGTCCGACTCTTTGCGACCCCATGAATTGCAGCACGCCAGGCCTCCCTGTCCATCACTAACTCCCGGAGTTCACTCAGACTCATGTCCATTGAGTCAGTGATGCCATCCAGCCATCTCATCCTCTGTTGTCCCCTTCTCCTCCTGCCCCCAATCCCTCCCAGCATCAGAGTCTTTTCCAATGAGTCAACTCTTCACATGAGGTGGCCATAGTACTGGAATTTCAGCTTTAGCATCATTCCTTCCAAAGAACACCCAGGGCTGATCTCCTTCAGAATGGACTGGTTGGATCTCCTTGCAGTCCAAGGGACTCTCAAGAGTCTTCTCCAACACCACAGTTCAAAAGCATCAATTCTTCAGTGCTCAGCCTTCTTTACAGTCCAACTCTCACATCCATACATGACCACAGGAAAAACCATAGCCTTGACTAGACAGACCTTAGTCAGCAAAGTAATGTCTCTGTTTTTGAATATGCTGTCTAGGTTGGTCATAACTTTTCTTCCAAGGAGTAAGCGTCTTTTAATTTCATGGCTGCAGTCACCATCTGCAGTGATTTTGGAGCNCTTGACTAGACAGACCTTAGTCAGCAAAGTAATGTCTCTGCTTTTGAATATGCTATCTAAGTTGGTCATAACTTCTTAGTTCCTTTCTATTTTTCTACTGTCTCTGATTGAGTTTACCAAAGTTTATAAGGCAGGATTGAAAAGGATGGTTCTAGATAAGATACTCAGGTAAGCTAATTTCCAGTCTTTTTCAACATCTTGCTTTTTCTTTCTATTTTCTAACTTTTGAACATCACAGAGCTCCCTTCTTGGATACAGTTCTTTAAATTATTTATCCTCATTTATCTGTAATTTGGGAAACTGTCTGATAAGGTCATTTTGGCTTAGAGTAGTTCTGTCTTGGGAGGAGGTGGTATCTATCATACCCTTCTCTGCTGCTGCAGGCTGGCCCCACAATTACCCAACCAAGGCAGAAGAAACTTATACTTTTCATCATTGGAAAGCATGGGCTGAGTTGGACTATCACTTGAAACCAGAAGCTCCTACTTAGCAACTGAAATTTTTCACATGGATCACAAATACCAGAGCTGAGGGTGGGTGTTCCTAGGCCAGATGCTTAGATTTATAAAGGGAAATTTAAAAACTAAATTAGGATCCTGAGAGAATCTGAAATAAGATTCTGCTTTTATTTATGGGCTTGAAAGTTTTTCAAGCCCTTGTAAATCCAGATGTTAAGTACCTGAGTGCCTGTATGTGTGTGTACATGTACATGAATGTGTGTGTGTACATGTACATGAGTGTATGTGTGTACATATGTGTACCTGTATGTAACAGTCTATGAAGTTGGGTGTGTGTGCATATGTATGTCTCAGCGTGTGCATGTTCCCATATAACTGACCTGTTATTTGGAGGGTTTAAGCTCAGAGGTATCATAAACAGTCCATCTTTGATTCTGAGTATTTACTTTCTCTTTCTGATAATTTACAGTAATTACAAGTATTTCTATGGTTGTTTAGTTTTATGATGTATCAGGAAATCAGAGTCTTGTGCCCACCACAGCTCTATTTAGCAACCCCTTTTGCCCCAATATTACCAAAATTTCTATCCGTATTATCCCCTTGGGAGGCCACATAGCAGTAATGTGTGTGGTCTGTGCCTCAAAGAGCTCTGTGTTAAAATCTCTGCTACTTAATGGTTGTATAATCTTGGACAGAGGTTCATTCATTCTATACTTCATTAAAATTCACTTTCTTCATTTTCAGAACAGAGGAAAAGCTTGCTGTGAATTCTACATAAAAGAAAACATATAAACTAGCAGTGTGTGGCATATATTAGGTGCCTAATAAATGTTAATTAGACTTCCTAGGTGGCTCAGACAGTAAATAATCTGCCTGCAGTGCAGGAGACCACGGTTCAATCTCTGGATCAGGATGATCCCCTGGAGAAGGGAATTCTCCAGCATTCTTGCCTGGAGAATTCCGGGGACAGAGGAGCCTGGTGGGCTATAGTCCATGGGGTCGCAAAGAGTTGGACACAACTGAGTGACTAACAGAAACAACAACAACAAATGTTCATTAACTGTCTCCAATCTCTCTCTGGTATTAAATTTAAATTCACAGAACGCTATTTTTTCCCACATCTTTTTTCCAAACGGTTAGTTGAGGGTCAGAATGTGTAAGTAAATTTTCCAAAGCCACACAACTGGTAAGAGGAAGATGGATGATTAAAACTGAAGCTCGTCTGATATGAAAGGTTTTTGGTGGCTAAAATGCTGGTCTGAAACACAAACTTAAGGAGTACATATTTTATATCTCCATTTTCAGCAGGCCTATACCTACGTGATCTTAGCATCTTACCTCCTGCTCCAAAGTCTTTCTGAGAACATTATAGACACAGTTAACCACTTACAGATGCAATGGAAGAGGGAGAAGAAAACAATTTAACAGAAGGAATTAGGAAAGGGAAATCAGAGTTTAGAGAGAGACTTTTTTCTGTTTGTTTTTCATTTTCAGTTTCTACAGTCTCCTACTGTTCATTGCTAAAGATTTTCCACAAATATTGAGAGTTGTTTTTCCCTCCACAGATCTTGGTCACTCTCCATCCCAGTAAGGAAGTATCCTTCTATTGTATTATTTTGATGTATACTTTGAATATGCTTGCATCTAAATACCAGATGCTGTTCATGATCTTACACAGACAGAAGAATGTTTAGTTCTGACCCAAGGTGAAGAACTAGCACTAAAACCTAACTTTTAGGGGGATGAATATAAAAGGGTGGAATGGCAAGTTAAACTGTTATCAATTTCCATGGGAAGAAAGAATACCTTTTGTCAGTTTTTGCTCTGTGTCATCTTTAGGTGACAATATCTTTGATAAAGGCATTTTGGTTCTGTTTTTTTGAATTTAATCCCTTCTGTTGCCAAGGAGAATCACTAATATGTTAAATGGTAGAATTAAATAGAATTACTCAATTGCCAAGAGTTGCCAATATGTTAAAATAGTCTTTATTTTTGCTTTTTGCAATTCTACTTCAGTTTAAGAAAAAGAGAGAGAAAAAAAGACAAGGTTGCTGATAGTACCCAAATATAATACTCTGGTACATAAATATGTGTTTCAAAACAGCCTTCCACAGTACTTTGGTAAGCCTGGTATATATCAGGAGACTGCAGAATCGTGCTAGGTGCAGCTGGGCATTCCTAGTAGAGTGTCCATCTCTAATGGTGACTTGTGTGTACTCAGTCATGTCCGACGCTTTGTGACCCCATGGACTGTAGCCTGTCAGGCTCCTCTGTCCACAGAATTCGCCAGGCAAACAAACTGGAGTAGGTTGCCATTTCCTACTCCAAATGGTCACTTGGGGCCAGGAATATTCCTGTGATATTAAGTGTTGTGGAGAGGTTTGCATCACCTGTGAATGTATTTTTAGGACTTGGGGTCATGCAGGATGTAACCCTTGAGAGTGGTTAGAGAAGGAAAGCCTGGAGCCAGCGGCTGACCACTGCTAACTTATTTCCTGACCCTACCAGCAAAGTCACAGACTCCTCACTGATCACGGTACATGCCTCCAAGTACCCTGGTGTAGGTGAATCCTGGATCCAAACCTCCGGTCAGCATTTGCCAAGAGAAAGTACTAGAGTTTGGAATAGGCTAGCCTCCAAGGAAGCTTTTGACAGCAGCTCTGCCCATGGCCATGCTTCCTGCTTCCATGTCAGGAGGTGCTTAGGGAGGAAAGGGAAGGAACCTCCTGGATTTCTGTCACTGTCCCCCACTGTCCCACCTCCCTTGGCCCCCTGTTCTCTGGGAAATGAAATAACTAGAAATTTGCCTTAAATAATTGACTTCTTTTATTTTNCTGCTTCCATGTCAGGAGGTGCTTAGGGAGGAAAGGGAAGGAACCTCCTGGATTTCTGTCACTGTCCCCCACTGTCCCACCTCCCTTGGCCCCCTGTTCTCTGGGAAATGAAATAACTAGAAATTTGCCTTAAATAATTGACTTCTTTTATTTTGATGCATTAAAGAATAAGAAAGAGGTCATAGGAGTAGGTAGTGGGAGATGTAGGAGAAGGGGAAAAAAAATCAGTCTTTGTTGCATTCTTACTGGTTGTCACACATTTTACGTACATGCTTATTAAGGTCTCATGTAACGTAAGTAAGCATTCATTCAGTCATCCATTCATTCACATTTATGGTGTGCCTGTTGTATGCCATGCACCACTTTAGGCACTGATTAGTAAAAATTCTAAATTCAAAGAGGTCAAGTAACTTGTTCGAAATTATACACATAATAGTGGAGAAGCAAAATTCTAATCCAGGATAGTTCTTTCAAATGACCCCTAAGGATCTCCTCTCTTTAGGTAAGAGGCAGTAATTGTTAAGAAGTTGAATGTGAAATTTAACTTGCCTTTATACAAGTTATAAAGACCCCTGTTAGCTGGATCAGTTTTTCCTGAATGCTTAAGGCTGAAAGGATATTTCCACGTAGTTTATGCAGTGTGGGAAGGACATGACTGCTTCATTTTCTTTCTTTGTTTTAAGTTTCCTTCTACATCATCTCCACTCTCCTGATCTCCACTACTAGAGGCATCTGTGTCTTTAAGACCCTTCGACATCCCCCCCCTCAACTTTCCATTTCTTCTTCTTAGATGATGTAGATAGGTCACAGATTCTTAACGGAGTACAGAGTGCTTTGCAAGCTTAGCTTCAAGATCCCCTTCCAACCATATTATTAACCCCTAAAGCCCTTTTGGATAAAAGTTTGGCGATCCTATTATGAGTTCATTTGACTGATTCACCAAATAAAGTTCCATATCAAACTTTTCATTTAGAACCAAAATAATTTGTAATTTGTTGCTGTGCTGTGCTTAGTCTCTCAGTCATGTCTGACTCTTCGCAACCCCATGGACTGTAGCCCACCAGGCTCCTCTGTCCCTGGAGCTTCTCTAGGCAAGCAACTGGAGTAAGTTACCATGCCCTCCTCCAGGGGATCTTCCCAACCCAGGGATCGAACTGGGGTCTCCTGCATTACAGGTATTTGTTAAGCAAATAATTTCTGAGTCAAATTTGTTGTGTGTTTGAATGATTCTTCTATTGACACTTTTCATCTGTAGTAATAATACTCACTGTGATTTGTGACGTGTGGAGAAACATTAGACAAGTTTTTTTCTGCTTATGTTGTGGAAGAAATGAGATATTTTGTTCACTGTTTTTAAATTTTTAAATTTAAACTCTTGATGCATTTGCTTGGTTTCGATATTACTTAATAGCTACTCTTTCTAGATTAAAACCATTTGGCCATGTTTTTTTAATGGATTATTTATTCAGGATTTAGAAGAATGGACCTATTGCTTAGGCATATTGAATAACACAATGACACAGTTAGTCCTTTAAAATGGTAACTTTAAAAAATTCCTTTAGAGATTTAATGGGATTTCTCAACTACTCTGTTTTAATAGCATATCAAGAACAGCTTTGGTAGTACAATTCATAAACAGTTCTTTTATGAACCAAATGAATTTTTTATCGCATTCAGAAATGAATCTCCACCCATGAGACACTTATAGTAACAGAACAAATGAGAATTTAGTGTTTTTGAAGTAAAAATGCAGTGTGGGAATAGAACCGAACAGTATTATAGTGAAGGTAAGAAGGTTCCTTAGCATCTAACATACAACAGTAGTTCAAGTTGTTTGACTGTTAGATAAGAAACAATGCTTGTGAAAAAGTTCGCTGATTCATAAAGCAGTAAAAGGCAGGCGGGGCCTTCTTCCTCTGCTGGAAACCTGAAAGGGACTCTCTAGGTTCTTTTTAATTTTTCAGATAAAAGTTATTTTTCACAAAGAAACAGGCAGGTGGTGAAGAACATAGATTTGCCTTGATTTTGCATATCACTTGCATCTCTGTCATATTTATCTCCAGCTTCTGATCCTATCCTATAAGCAATGCTTATGTTATTGCTAACCCATGTCTTTACCAATGCATTAACACATTATTTCCCCAAACCACCATCACTTGTTACACATGAAAAGATGCTCAACATCACTCATCATCAGAGAAATGCAAATCAAAACCACAATGAGGTACCATTTCACACCAGTCAGAATGGCTGCGATCCAAAAGTCTGCAAGCAATAAATGCTGGAGGGGGTGTGGAGAAAGGGGAACCCTCTTACACTGTTGGTGGGNTGTGTGTGTGTCTGTGTGTGTGTGTCTGTGTGTGTGTGTGTCTGTGTGTGTGTGTCTGTGTGTGTGTGTCTGTGTGTGTGTTGGAGGGGACAGCCAGAGGTGCTTGACAGTGTGGGGCTGAATCTCTGCAAAGGCATCTGTCAGGATGCCAAGGGTAGTCTGGGTGAAGAGGGGTCAGAGAGATGACTGGTTCTGCTTCAAGAGGGTCCCCCCTTTTAGAGCTGGCCACCTTTGAGGAAACTAGTAAAGTGATCAGCTGGCCTTTCATGGGGGTGTTTGCACTGGCCTTGTCTTCCCACCTTCCTGTTCTTTTGAACCCTGTAGCAGGGGTCAGTCAACTTTTTCTGTAAATAGTGAGATAGTAAATATTTTAGTCTGACAGTTCCACAGTCTTTGTCACACCTAGTCAGTTCTGATATTGTAGCGCAAATGACTTATAGACAATGTGGAAATAAATGGCAGTGTATGTGTTTCAAAAAAGCGTATTGACAAAAATGAGCAGGGGGCCAGATGTAGCCCATAGGGGTTAGTTTGTTGATCCCTGCTCTAGAGAAAGCAAACTGGGCTTTTGGGGGTTAGGAGGCCTTGGGCACAGTCCCTGCACTGCCGCTCAGTTACCAGGTTACCCCTGACCTGCTTCTTCAGAGCCTCGGTTTCCTCTTCTTGGGAGGAAGTTGGACTAGACCCCTAAAGGGGTGGCTAGGGGAGGATTTAGGGTGATAATATGGGAACCCTGAGTGGGTACTGGTAGAAGGCCAGAAGACAGGGAAGGGAATTGTTTAGCTGAGAGTTGACCTTGATTCCAGAATCTGATGACATTTCTATGCCAAACACTGGAGTGAATTGAGCAGAGTGTCCGTGAGTAACAGAAAAATCCATTGTATGGCTGCTGCGCACCTGGGGAAAGCCAGGGGGCCATGTCTTCAAATAAGTTCAGGAACCTTTGTGGGAGGAATAAAAAAGTCTGCAGCTAGGGGGAATTCAGAAGCAGCTCTAGGTGTAGATGTTACAAACGCTGCCTCATGAATTTTAACTCTGGAAATTAATTCATTTTATTAGGAAGACAATGAGATTGAGCACAGACTGGGCGGAGGCACGGCACTGAATGGAAAAGTGTTACCAGGGCCGAGGGTGGGAAGGTGTCTGGGGGTGTGGCAGAGTGTTGTGTGTGCGCACGTGCGTGTATGTGTGTGTGTCTGTAGTCCAGAGGAGTGGACCCCTCTTAACATTTCCATTAAGCCACTGGAATTGGGGGTAAGCAGCATGTTAATGCGGAGAAGGCAATGGCAACCCACTCCAGTACTCTTGCCTGGAAAATCCCATGGACGCAGGAGCCTGGTAGACTGCAGTCCATGGGGTCGCTAAGAGTTGGACACGATTGAGCGACTTCACTTTCACTTTTCACTTTCATGCATTGGAGAAGGAAATGGCAACCCACTCCAGTGTTCTTGCCTGGAGAATCCCAGGGACGGGGGAGTCTGGTGGGCTGCCGTCTGTGGGGTCGCACAGAGTCAGACACGACTGAAGCGACTTAGCAACAGTAGCAGCAGCAGAATGTTAATGACAACCCACTCCAGTGTTCTTGTCTGGAAAATCCCATGGACAGAGGAGCCTGGTGGGCTACAGTCCATGGGGTCGCAAAGAGTCGAACGTGACTGAAGCGACTTAGCACATGTAGCACGGCACATTAATGGAATCAGATTGCTGATAATTCAGTCCATCTGGTGGTCTTAGAAATTACTGATGCCCCCTGAAAAGGCCAGAAATCAGGAAAAGGGAGGGGAATGCAATGGAATCGTTTTTTCCAGAAATTGTATGTTGTGTACCTACAATGCAGCAGTTCCTCTTCCAGGCACCAGCAGTGAAGAAGGCAGTCTTTGTCTTTATGCAGTCTGCTTTCTAGTGGAATAGAATGACCACAAAGAGGGATGTGATTGTCCAGCAGGGTAAAAGCGTAAAGTGGGAGGGTAAAGACAGGCATCTGGAAGTTAGGCCAGGTACTGCAGAATGAATCTTAGCATCGAGAGCTCTGGCTTACTGTTAATTACTTGGGCCAACGTCAGGCTGCAGCTGCTCAGGTGAGCCAAAATAACAGGTGATTAAACAGCAAATAATTTATATTTGGTGATGAAAAGCAGAAGAGCTAAACCTCTGCTACTCAGAACCTTTGGGGCGTGAGTCTCACTTAATAGCTGAGTTTTCTTCCACTGGGCTATGGATTTAAGCATCAACGTGATTATTTGAAAAACTTTAAACATTTGCCTGGCAGGGAAAGTACCATTCTGTGTTTAGAGAAAAGACTTTCCAAAAATTTATTCCGTGTGACTCTGCCTTCTGAAATAGAGGAGATCAAATGAAATTGAGATGCCCAAGGTCTGTATCAGGAAACACACACACGCATACATACACACACACAGGTGTGACTGTGAGCTTGCTTTAATGCAACATTTCCTTAGGGGGTATGAGATATCTCTGCCCCTGTGTGCAGTAGCTCCCTGATAGTTGTACTTTTTGATATTTCGTGTTTGCTTTGAAGTCTTTTTATTTTTTTCCTTGCCTGCATTGTATCTCTCTGTAGCAGTCCCTTTCTTCTTTATTAGTCTTCATTTTATTTGTTTGCTTACATGGAATCATATGTATATGCTCATGTGGAGGGCTTTGAAAACTACAAATTGGAGGAAGAGAATTATTACCTACAATTCCACCTCCTGAAGACCATTAATGTGAATATTCTGATCCATACTCTCTCTGACTCTCCTTTTTTATGAAAATGGGGTCACAGTGTACATATCGCCTGGTGATGTGCTTTTTTCCCCCTTGATATTATGAATATTTGTCAGAAAGGTTTTTCTATAGTAGTACTTTAAGTGTGTGCATGTGTTTTTGCAGAAATCCTGCATCAGAAGTGTTCAAAGTTACATTAAAGTTGAGGGACTGGAGTAATACCCTCACTGCTCAGCTGCAGCAGTGGTCACATTTTGCCATTCTAGTGGCACCTCACACCACTCCCCATAGTTTTTTTTTTCTGATTAAAAACAGAATACAGGCATATCACTTCACTTGTAAATCCTTCAGAAGACGTGTTAAGCCAGACGTTCTCAAATGGGGGCAGTTCTTCCCTCCAGGGGACAAAAGGCAGTTGCTGGAGGCAGTTTGGGTTGTTGCTGCTGGGGATGGTGAAGGCTGCTATTGGCTTCTAGCAGATGGAAGCTAGGGTTGCAGCTGAACAACCTGCAGTGCAAGGACTGCCCTCCAAAACAAAGCATTATCTGGCCCCAAATGTCAACAGTGTCCAGGCTAAGAAAATCTGGTCTAACAGATCAAGATTTCAAAAATACAAGCATAATTCTATCACCACATCCAGCAAAACTAACAACAGTTCTTTTATGCCACCAAGTTTTCTTTCACTTTTCAGTTAAAAAAAAAAAAAAAAAAAGGTGTAGCTAGTTTGATTCACTTTCCCCAAAGGCCTTTTAATCTCTTGATAATTCCCCCTTTGCTTTTCTCCATGGCAGTTATTTGTTAAAGACTCTGGGTTATTATTATTATTTTTGTTCTGTAGACTTTCCCATACACTGGATGTGGCTGACCGCATCTTTATGGTATAGTGTATCACTGTCTCTCTAATCCCCCATTTCTTTGTAAATTGAAGTTCAGATTAATTAGCAAGTTCAGGCGTTGTGAGCCGGATGTATCCATTTAAAATGTCTCCATCAACCTTTTGTCTAAGGCATTGGTGTTCACAGTGTGCTCCCTTAATTAGCACCACCATCACCTAGGAACTTGTGAAAATTCTAATTCTTGCACCTTACCCCGATCTACTGAATCAGAAACTCTGAGGGTAGGACCCAGCAATTTGTGTTTTATCGAGCTCTTCAGTTGTATTGGAGTTCTCCAACATATAAAGAGAGAGAGAGGAAGGAAGGGAGGGAGAAGGACTGAGAATGAGAGAGAGGAAGAGGGAATGATGTATAATAAGGAATTGGTTCACCCAGTTAGGGAGGCTGGCAAGTCCAGAGTCTGCAGAATAGATTGGTAGCCTTGAGACCCAGAGAGAGCTGATGGTGCAGTTACAGTGCCAGAGTCAGTGCTGCAGCTGAAGCCCAGAGGCAGTCTGCTTTAGAACCAGGAAGACCCAGCACTACAGAGTTCCTCCTGCTTGCAGGGAGGGCCACGGTGGGGAGGTCAGCCTTTTGTTCTGTTCAGACCTTCAGCTGATTTGATGAGGCCCACCCGCATTATAAAGGCAATATGCTTTACTCGGTCTACTGCGCTAAATGTTACTCTCATCTAGAAAACCCTCATGAAGATGTTTAATCAGAAATCTGGGCACCCTGTGGCCAATCAAGTTGACACATAAAATTACTCATTACCCTAAGTGATGCCGATGGGTGCTAGAGTTTGAGAATCACTGTGCTAATTTTTTGTTTTTATTTCCACCATTTGATGAACTCTGTGTGTGGTAATGGTTCTAACAGACATTGATGGACATTTTCTAGAATGGTTTATTTCACTGAAGATTGCAGAATGGTGTTTCAGATTCCTTTGTTTAGCATTTAACTGTAACTTTTGGATGGGGAAGAATTTTCCCTCATTGTCTTTGCTTACCCTGAAGGACAGTGTTTGCAGGAAAGACAGGATAAATGCTTGATTTATTCCCTATATTTCTATTTCCTTTTTATTGAGGCATAACTTACACATGATAATATGCACAGATCTCAACTGTACAACTCAGTGAATTTTACACATGCATACACCCATGCAGCCATCATCCAAGCCAAGATATAGAACATTTCCAGAATCCCACTCCCCCGTACCTCCTCCTAGTTGGTGCTCACTCCCTGCTTTCCACAGTAAACAGTCGTGCTTAAGCTGTATTTATGATGTCCTTTTCTGCCCAGTTTATTTTGTATGTAATCAAAATAGTCATTTGTTTTATACACAGTTTCCGGATTTAGTTTCGTGTTAGGAACTTCATTATACAGTCTAAGATAATAAAATGTGTTACTTCTCCTCTTGTTGTTGTTTAGTTGCTAAGTCATCTCCGACCTTTTGGGACCCCGTGGACGTAGCCTGCCAGGCTCCTCTGTGCATGGGATTTTCCAGGCGAGAATACTGGAGTGGGTTGCCCTTTCCTCCTCCAGGGGACCTTCCCTACCCAGGGACGGAACCCGCATCTCCGGCGTTGGCAGGCGGACTCTTTTCCACTGAAGCACCAGGGAAGGCCCAGCTTTCCCCTAGTCTTAATTAGTGTGTGCATGCACACACACACACAGGCACACTTTTGAGTCATGTTTTCAGTGACCAGCTAGTTGTCCTAACATCATTTATTGAATCCTGCCTATCTTCCTTACTCATCTGAGATAAAACCTCTTTTATCTTATATTAAATTTCCATGTGAACATGAGTCTACATCTGGATATTCTGTTATATCTCTGTCTTTTCCTGCCATATAGCATTCCAATGTGTTTTACCATCTGGTAGTCCAAGTTATCCCAAATCTTCACAGTTACCACAATTTCAGATTTTTTTTCTGACTATTCTTGCTGATTTTATTTTTCCAGACGAATTTGGGGATCATACTGTCAAGGTTCATAAATTGGAATTTTTGATTGGAATCACCTCTTCAATTATCACAAAATTGGATATCACAAAGTTTCCAAGAACAACGTATTTGGTGGACTCAGTGGTTCCTTTTTGCCCTCCAGGAAAACCATCTAAAGTTTTGTATGTTTGTGTAAAATCCATTCCTAGGTGTTTTGTTTATTCTTATTCTTTTGGGAAGTATCTTTTCTCATTTTTTCTATATAGTTATTAGGGTAGAATACTAAGAATAGTACCCATCTCTCTCACTGAAATCTAGTTTTTTCTATGAGCTTTGGGTTTTTCAAGTATATGAATACAATCAGCTACAAAGAAAGATGATTTTGCTGTCTCTTTTCCAGTATTTACTCCTTGTTTTGTTCTTTGTAAAGTTTTTGGCTGTTCTGGGTCTGGTGGCACGAGGGCTCTTTGTTGCGATGCATGGGCTCCGGGTGTGGTGAGCAGGCTTAGTTACCCTGCCACGTGCGGGAATCTTAGTTCCTTGATCAGGAATCAAACCTGAATTCCCTGCCTTGGCAGGCAGATTCTTAACCACTGGACCACTAGGGAAGTCTCTTATTTTGTTCCTTTCTAATTGTATCCAGTAGCACATAGAGTACAGTGTTAAGTAACGGTGGTGAAAATGGACATCTTTTTTTTTTTTTTTAAACCATTGCCTAATGGAAACACTTATAGGCCACCCCCCTTGAATACTCTGTTGATTATGTTGTGATATGATAATGGTGTTGGTGATAATGGTGTGTGTGTGTGTGCTAGTTTTTCATAGAGTTAAACACGAGTTCTGTTTTAATTTATCAAGAGTTTTCTTTCTTTTTTCTTATCAACTCAGGCATAAGTGAAGAATTTGATTAAATGCTTTTTAAAAAAACTACTGAATTCACCATAAAATGTTTACTCTTTACTGTATTAACATGGTGATTATTTTTAATGGGTCCTCTTCTTGAGATGAACCCTATTAGCATGTGGTATGTTATTTTTTTTAAATGTTTTTCTGGTTTCCATTTGATAAGTGCTTAATTAGGATTTTTGCTTATGTTCATAAGTTAGATTTTTTTTGAGTTCTTTTTTCTGGTCTTTCTCAAATTGTTATCAGTATTATACTGGCTGTTTAAAAAAAATAAAGCTTGTCAAAGTAAATCACCTCTGAATCATCTATGTTTAAATGTTTCTTTTAGAGATAGCTCTTTGACAAGAGAGAGGGTATTTTTATTTTATTTTTAATGAGAAACTTTAAAAAACTTAAGTATAGTGAAGTCGCTCAGTCATGTCTGACTCTTTGCGACCCCACGGACTGTAGCCTACCAGGCCCCTCTGTCCATGGGATTTTAGTGAAGGGAAGTTGTTTTATTTTTTGTCAAGTTGCTTTTAAAATTAGTTCAGCTTAGCTGTTCTTTTTTTGCCTAGATTGTTTGCTTTTGTTTTCTGCCTCTCTGTTTCTGTTCTTCTGTGTCCTCTTGATTCTATATCCCCAAATCCCCTCAAAAGAACTGTTTGGAGTTGGGAACAGGGAATGAAGATGGAGAAGCAGCTGAGCAGCTAAAGGCAGTATTCTGTTTGGTAAGATCAGAAGGCAGGAAGTTGGCAAAGAATCAGTCCTTTTTCCCCATCAGAGTAGAAAGATAATGGGATCAGAAAAGGGCACTGAGGCAGGGCTCAGCCAGCGCGTGGTTGTGTACATTAGAAAAAGATGCAGACCCTCACAGCTGAATGCATGGAGCGGGGCGGTTTCAGCCCCCCTGCCCTTCTGCAGGGGGCACCATGTGGAATCAAGGGTGGTGGCCCTGGCAGGAGGGCTCAGAGCTCTGCCTTCCCTCCTCACACGGGGAGTGGTAGAGCCGGTTTGAAAGGCTGGGGAAGCCACCTGCGCCTTCGACCTCTATGCCCTCCCCCTTTTGCCAGGATTGCTTTCAACCATTCACTGAACTAATTTCTGAATGACCTGGCTAGGCTTATTTTCGCTTTTCTGGTGGCTCAGAGGTTAAAGCGTCTGCCCGGAATGCGGGAGACCCGGGTTCGATCTCTGGGTTGGGAAGATCCCCTGGAGAAGGAAATGGCAACCCACTCCAGTGCTCTTGCCTGGAGAATCTCATGGAGGGAGAAGCCTGGTAGGCTACGGTCCATGGGGTCGCAAAGAGTTGGACACGACTGAGCGATTTCACTTTGGCTAGGCTCAGGGCTAGGCGGGAGGGAGTAAAACAAGCACACAAACAGGACCCTCAGGGAGGACCCTTGTGGAGCTTCCATCTGTGTAGGGCAGGTAGACAGAAAGCACGATGCTATGCATATGCAGGTCAAGAAGCAACAGAGCCAAACAGGGAACAAGGGGCTGGTTCAAACTGGGAAAGGAGCACATCAAGGCTCTACATTGTCACCCCGCTTATTTAACTTACATGCAGAGTACATCATGAGAAATGCCAGGCTGGATGAAGCACAAGCTGGAATCAAGATTGCTGGGAAAGATATCAGTAACCTCAGACATGCAGTTGACACCACCCTTATGGCAGAAAGCAAAGAGGAACGAAAGAGCCTCTTGATGAAGGTGAAAGAGGAAAGTGAAAAAGCTGGCTTAAAACTCATCATTCAGAAATCTAAGATTGTGGCATCCAGTCCCATCACTTCATGGCAAATAGATGGGGAAACAATGGAAACAGTGACAGACTTTATTTTTGTGGGCTCCAAAATTACTGCAGATGGTGATTGCAGCCACAAGATTAAAAGATACTTGCTCTTTGGAAGAAAAGCTATGACCAACCTAGACTGCATATTAAAAAGTGGAGACATTACTTTGCTGACAAAGGTCCATCTAGTCAAAGCTATGGTTTTTCCAGTAGTCATGTATGGATATGAGAGTTGGACCATAAAGCAGGCTGAGCACCGAATTGATCCTTTTGGACTGTGGTGTTGGAGAAGATTCTTGAGAGTCCCTTGGACTGCAAGGAGATCAGTCCTGGGTGTTCATTGGAAGGACTGATGTTGAAGCTGACCTCCAACACTTTGGCCACCTGATGCGAAGAGCAGACTCATTGGAAAAGACCCTGATGCTGGGAAAGATTGAAGGCAGGGGGAGAAGGGGACGACAGAGGATGAGATGGTTGGATGGTATTACTGACTCAATGGACATGAGTGTGGATAAACTCCGGGAGTTGGTGATGGACAAGGAGGCCTGGCATGCTGCGGTACACGGGGTTGCAAAGAGTCGGACACGACTGAGTAACTGAACTAAACCAAAAAAATATATTTTAGATTGTGATGAAGAGCCTCTTGTGCTCAAGGACTGTTGTGATATGCGTAGTCTGAGGATGTACTGGGGCATCTGTCCCAGGCTTACAGCATGGGAGCTGCAGTTGAAAGATACCAACAGTTCTCTAACTTTGAAGGCCATTGCCCCAGTCAGGTCTGAATTTCAGGCAGAGGAGGCTTAGGACTGGTAACCTGCAATTTGATTTTTGGTTTTCTTTTAAATGTGCTGCAGGACAGTGTGAAGTCAAGGACTGGGTACTCCTGTGATCTTAAAAGCCCAGATCCATTTACTTAGGTGCAGTGGTAGAACTGGGAAGTCTCTTGAGGTTCTCCATCCCTTCTCCCACTTCTTGATATTAGAGAAGTCTCTTCTTAATGCTGGAACTTTTTCCTTTGATGCCTTAATCCAGCGAATGTGCTCTTCTGCCTTTTGTCCTTTCCTGTTTTGCGACCCCACCCCCCGCACCCAATTGGTGGTCCTGCGACAGGGTGGAAAGGGTGAGGAGGCAGTCTTAAGACTGTCGAGAGCAGTAAGCCATATGATTTGTTGTTGGAGCTTGAACCTTTCAGATCTCTGCATTTTGTCATCTGTGATAGTCCCAATGTAACAGCTGGTCCAAGACAAGACTGTAGACCAGCCAACAGGTGTCATTCTTTCATCTTCATTGTTAAAAATTCTCTTAACGCTTTTCGAACCTATTTGTCCTTTTTGATGGCTGTCCACAAAAGTGTGCAGCTGAATACCCCCTCCCTGGCCCAGTGGAGGGCCTCGGGCTGTCTTCGCCTGCCTCTAACATGATTACCTGATACAGATTTGCTCTGTTTCTCATTATTTGTACAGTCAGTGTCTTTGTCATCTTCATACACGTTTCATCTAATTATCATTGCCTTTCTTTGTTCAATGGTTGAAAATACAGTATAATTCTCAAAAAGGTCATCATCATTACAATGGAAAGAATGAAACTCTTCCAAAGCTCATATTGTTCCACGGCAATTGTCAACACAGAAGATCAAGCAGTATTCAGATATGTGGTTGTCAGAAGAAAATTGGGAAAATCAATCAAAGTGAGGCCCAGCAGAACCAAGATAGAAGTGGAGGTTAGCCCAAGTTGGCATGCAAAGAAAAAGCCTCCCCTGCCATCAGAATCTGTCCTGGGCCCCAGTCCCTCTCAGCTCAGACCCTATGTCCTCCCATGGAGAAATTCTCTTTGGATTGTCAAATTAGAAAGGGTTTGTGTCCCCCTGCCCTGGCCTCTTGAACCTCTTTCTGAACCTACCTTGGCAACAGGATGCTACAGTGGTGCTCACTGATGCCTTAGTGTAATGGCCTGGACTTTCTGCTTTATCATCCCTTGTGGGTGATGCTTGTGGCTGCAATCACATGGCTAGGGAATGGCCTAGGAACTTGCTAGACATGATGGGCCCTCCAGTCTTCTTTGGCTTTGGTACTAGTAGGTGCTTTAGGGTGTTGATGTCTTGTGATAAGCCTTTCTTCTGATGCAATCTTTTTTTTTTTTTTTTTTCTCATCTAAGGTTAAGGAGGAAGCCAAAGGAGAGAGAAATAGTTCACAGCCATACGTAATTTTGTCAAACAATGTTTCATTTTCTGTTGCATAGAAAAGAAATGAAAGTCATAATTATAGGGCTATTCTTTGTTCTTGCAAAATCCATAGTAGCTTGGGTGGCTCACCTGGGCAGCTTTCCTCTAAGGGATGGTTCTGGAACCCAGTTAGAAGCTGCACTCCAGGGACATTTGTTACTTCTAGTAATGGCACCCCACTGCAGTACTTTTGGCTCGAAAATCCCATGGGCGGAGGAACCTGGTGGGCTGCAGTCCATGGGGTCACTAAGAGTCTGATACAACTGAGCGACTTCACTTTCACTTTTCACTTTCATGCATTGGAGAAGGAAATGGCAACCCACTCCAGTGTTCTTGCCTGGAGAATCCCAAGGACGGGGGAGCCTAGTGGGCTGCTGTCTATGGGGTCGCACAGAGTCGGACACGACTGAAGTGACTTAGCAGTAGCACTAGCAGCAGTAAGCCCCGCTGCTGGATGGGGTATTCCTGCTCTTCCTGCTGCTTCTATTACTATGTATTACACAGCACCTTTGTCTCCTACTGAGAGTGGAAGGGAGACTGGGGCTGAAATGGAGGTGTTGGTGTCATTCTTAGAACACAAGTTTATTTTCCATGTTTACATCATATAGTGACTCTAAAATCTGTGCTCTGACTTTTGTAACATCTTTCTATATTGTTGGGAAGTATTGGCATCTCAGTTGAAAAGGAATAGCTCAAGAAAAGGACAGCATTGCAGGAAAGTCTTTTTCTTTTTCATGTGCTCTTTCATTTATAAAGAGAGATGCAGCACTGTGCGTTCGGGCATGACTAGAGCAGTGGGCGAGCCCATTTTACAAATATAACAGTTTCTTTCCTCCACAGTTTCTTTCAGACTTCCCCAGTGGCTCAGATGGCAAAAGCATCTGCCTGCAATGCAGGAGACCCGGGTTTGATCCCTGGGCTGGGAAGATCCCCTGGAGAAGGAAATGGCAACCCACTCCAGTATTCTTGTCTGGAAAATCCCATGGACGGAGGAGCCTGGAGGGCTACAGTCCATGGGGTCGTGAAGAGTCAGACATGACTGAGCGACTTCACTTTCACCTTCTTTCCTTCATATTTGGTCAGACTCCAAATCTTAAGCTCCCTTCTTTCCATCTTCAAGCAAGACATAAACAAGGACTAGGTACACAGTCTTCAAATGAGTCCGTTTTTGACAAACCTTCTCCCCAGTACCTTTCACTTTTTAAATCAATTACCCTATCCAGAATGCCTCCCTCCTATGTCATTAAATTACCATCTTTCTCTGGCTTTTCTTTTCAACAACATAATTTGCCTTTAATAATTAATATAAAAGAATTCAAAATGTAATCACTGCGCTCACTTAAAAGCTTTCTAATCAGTTACCAGAATCTGTGGGTCTGTGACAGAGGTCTCCCCAAGGGTTTCAGAACCCCATTTTCCCAAGCTTAATTCCAATAGGAACCAAATTTATAATGCATTCTCCTGTGGCTGGCCAGTCCTTTGAAGACAAAGAATGGGTTGCAAATGAACAATGATCCACACAATTGCTTTAAGGTTCTTTCAGAGTGACAATAATGCCAATGTTTATCACATGGAAATTAAAATGGAAATTTTGCTCAGGCCAAGTATAGATTGAAGCATGGTGATGCTAATGGGTGCCAGTGTCCAGGCTAGCTACAGGGCATTCTGTTAATCTGAGCCTTATTTTCTGAGAGAGTCTCTTATTGATGAGGGGGGGTATATATTAACAAGGATTTCTGTCCTGCAGTCTGTGAGAAATGAGTTCTGAGTTGATTGTGTAGGCTTGGTCATTTATCTGCCCATTCGGTGTGAGGGGTAGGATGAGGGTAGAATTGGGCATCAGGTTGGTCTGAATTCAACCCCAAATCTAACTTCGTTTCTAATTTTGAGCGAGTTAACTTCTCTTCTTTGAACCCTTATTTATCTTTTCCTTCATTACAAAATTAGGGTACTGCTTAGCTTACAGTTTCTCTTCAGTGTCCTGGGCATTTATGCCCGCCCAGTACTCTGTGTTAGCTCACATATTTCATATCTTTATTTCTGAAAGTCAGTTGATGTTCAGCCCAGTTTAATTTGCTTATTTATGTTAATTATTATTTTTTGTTCACTGCACCTTATTCCCACTCTGCAGGAGGGCAGGTGCCTTTGTTTCCTACACTGATGTAGCAGGGTGCCCAGCATACAGTAGGTGCTCAATAGTCATATATTGGATGGGTGAATGCATGAGTGACCGTGACTATTACCCACACATTGTACAGCATCTCTTTGAATTGGGCTGTGAGGTTTTCATTCCCAGTGATTCATCTTCTGAATCGTGTTTTGTGTGAGTGCTCATTAATTCTAATCTTGGCACTGCCTGAGTGATGAGTGAACTGGGATCTAAATTCATGGTCAGGGGAGCTGATCTGGGATGAATCCCTGGCCTCAGTTACTCCTCAGAAGGGACAAAACCTGTGTGGAGACGTTACCAGATTGTTGTGTGTGCAGAATCTAATTTATAGTTGTCTAGGGTCTCCTGAGAAGAATGTGTATTTATATCATTACTAAACAGTAATTGATTACAAAGCTCGGTTGTGAAATTTACAATTATTGAATTACTCTATGTTAGCACATAAATTTCAATTCTTTATTTCTAAAAGTCAATTGATATTCAGTCCAATAAATATTTAATTTAGATGTAATAATGGTGTTAGAGCAAAATTAAATTCTCATTTGGAAAATAAAGAATGACCTGAATGGGACTGAGAGAGGTGACTTGGCAGAGATGAGCAGAGAAACCGTTGGTCTAATTTAGCTTCCTTCTGCTTAATTAGAAGAGACTTCTCATACATGGATTTCTCCTATGTCATTTTCTCTTTTAAAAAAGTTCTTGTGTTTATAGGAAATGAAAGGCCTTTATATAGGGCTTTAAATTTCATAAAGCTTATTTCAGCTAGGCCTCACGAAAGCCTTTTAAAGTAATTGCAACGTGTTTTTCTTCCTGTTTTATAGATGGAGATACCGAGGTGCAGGGAACTAAGTGACTTGCTTGGGACATACTATGAGAGAGGGAGGCTAGACTGGGTCCACGGGTCTTCCAGCTGGCTCATACTGTCTGTTAACATCTATGTACTAGTTAAGATGAAGTGCTGTTGTGTAAAAGAGAAGCCTCAAAGTAACTGGCTTAAATGAGGTGAAAGTTGATTCCCACTTCTTGTAAATGCCGTCTTAGAGGAAGCAATCCTGCTTGTCTAGTGGTAGTGAAAGGTTAAAAGGGTCATTAGTAGTAATGTTAGCCACTCAGTCAAGTCTGACTTTTTTTGACCCCAGGGACTGTAGCCCACCAGGCTCCTTATTCAGTTCAGTTGCTCAGTTGTGTTCGACTCTTTGAGACCCCATGGATTGCAGCACGCCAGACTTCACTGTCCATCACCAACTCTTCAAGGTTACTCAAACTCATGTCCATTGAGTTGATGATGCCATCCAATCATCTCATCCTCTGTCGTCCCCTTCTCCTCCTGCCCGAATCTTTCCCAGCATCAGGGTCTTTTCAAATGAGTCAGCTCTTTGCATCAGGTGGCCAAAGTACTGGAGTATCAGCTTCAGCATCAATCCTTCCAATGAACACCCAGGACCGATCTCCTTTAGGATGGACTGGTTGGATCTCCTTGCAGTCCAAGGGACTCTCAAGAGTCTTTGCCAACACTACAGTTCAAAAGCATCAATTCTTCAGTGCTCAACTTTCTTTATAGTCCAACTCTCATGTTCATATATGACTACTGGAAAAATCATAGGTTTGACTATATGGGCCTTTGTTGGCAAAGTAATGTCTCTGCTTTTTAATATGCTGTCTAGGTCACTCAGAGCTTTTCTTCCAGGGAGCAAGCATCTTTTAATTTCATGGCTGCAGTCACCATCTGCAGTGATTTTGGAGCCCAAGAAATTAAAGTCTGTTACTGTTTCCATTGTTTCCCCATCTATTTGCCATGAAGTGATGGGACCAGATGCCATGATCTTAGTTTTTTGAATGTTGAGTTTTAAGCCAGTGGCTCCTTCCAATTTACCCCTCTATCATTCACGTAGTCTATGACCCTGAACTTCATAGTCCAGGTGGCTGCTTGAGTTGCAGCCTTTGTATTTGAAGTAGCAAAATGGAGAAAGATACAAAAGGGCATATTCCCTCTCTTTTAAGAAAACTTCCTGGAAGGTCTACCTCTGTTTTTGTGTTCTTGCTTGGAAATTAATCATGTTCATGTGGGTATATCAAAATACAAGGAAGGCTGAAAAATAGCCTTTTGCCTGGGTATGGTGTGGGCTAAGTCACTTCAGTCGTGTCCGACTCTTTGCAACCCTTTGTATGGTAGCCCTCCAGGCTCCTCTGTCCATGGGGATTCTCCAGGCAAGAATACTGGAGTGGGTTGCCATGTCCTCCTCTAGGGGATCTTCCCAGCCTCGGGATCAAACCCCTGTCTCTTAGGTCTCCTGCACTGGCAGGTGGGTTCTTTACCACTACTGCCGCCTGGGAAGCCCAGGTACTGTAGTGCTTGGCTAACAACTGGGGTGCTGTTACTTAATGAAGAAAGGAGGACTAGATCTGAGGAGACAGCTGACAGCGTCTGCTACAACTGAAAACCCCAGTGTAGAAAGTGCACTGAGCAAGGGTGAGAGCACGTCTGCTTGAGTATATAGTCAGTTACCGCAGTTTCCAGTTACCAGAACCATTCTGGGTATTGGAGGCACCGGACACACAGAGCAATATGCACCAGGAAACAGTTTTACTCTTCCCCTTGTGTTGACGTGTCTACAGATTGGTTGTCTAGTGGCCAAGACTGCATGCTCCTGATGGAGGGGCCTCCGGTTTGGTCACTGGTCAGGGAACTAGAGCCCACAGGCGGCGTCTAAGAAGATCCTGCTTGCTGCAGCCACGACCTGGCGCAGCCAAATAGAGAAAGAGGAAAAAAAGAAAAGAAAAGTGGGGAGCTGTGTGGAGTCACTTGCCTCCTTCACATTTGTGGACAGGCCTTTCGTGACACTTCACGTGGCCCTCACCAAGTCAGAAGGGTCAGGGGGTTCACTCACATTAGCCTGCAGCATTCTGGGAGCCGTGGCCTTCTGTGCCAGCTTGCTATCCCCAAGTGGGGATAGGAATCATTCAGTAATCACTTTTGTGTCTGGTGTCTGCCAGGCACTGGGCCAGGGCTTTTGGATAATGGAGAAAAGCCAGACATGATCTCCATCTTCTAGAACAAGGTTTTTCAAAGTGTGACCCTGCTGGCATCATTTGGGAACTTGTTAGAAATGCAAATTGTCAGCCCCTGCCCTAGCCTTACTGAATCAGGGACTCTAAGGGTGGGACCCGGCAGTCTGTTTTAATAAGCCCTCCAGGGAGTTCTGAGGCATGCTAAAGTTTGGAATCTACTAGGATCTTACAGCGATGAGGGATAGCTTGGTGATCAGGAGCACAGGTTTTAGAGCCCCCAGACTAGGTCTGAATTCTGCCTCAGTCACTTGGTGGCTGTGTGGTGTTGGGCAAATTACTCAACCTCTCTGAACTTCAGTTTTCTTGTCTGCAAAAAGGGACAGTGTGTGAGCACTGGCCTCATAGACTATGTTTAAGATTTATGTGAGATGACAAAGGGCTTGATACAAGTAAATGCTTGGTAGATGACAGCTCTCATTATTTTTCTATGGATGACTTTATTGTGAATTCAAAAAGTTCAAAGAAATTCATATTCAAATGCCAGAATAAAAAGTGAAACCAAAAGACAAATTTAAATGATTTTTTTAAAAAGCATTTGCCATTTTGCCTGCCACTCCTTTCTGTCTTGGCATGGATACATCATGAATTGCTTCTAAAATATAAAGCAGTCAAAGGACTTGAAGAGGTATCTTACCAGAGAGGGTATGGACACTAAGCATATACAAAGGTGCTGAATCTCACTAGTCATCCAGAAATGCAAATAAAACTGATGAAATTTCACTGCACTCTCACTAGATTCATTACATGGTACAGACATGTTGAATGTTGGTGAGTGTGTGAAGCAACTGGAACTCTCCTACACTGCTCCTGGAAGTATAAATTTGGCAGATATAATAAAGCTAATAAATGTAGTTTATGAGATGTCATTTCACTTTTAGGTATATACTTTAACAGAAATGGGTCAACATATTTATTCATAGCCAAATACATGAATATTTCCAGCAGCATTATTTGTTAAGAACCAAGAAAGACTGGAAACAACCCCAATACCCATTGTAGAATGAATCAGTTGTGATATATTTATGCAAATGAATACTTTCTAGCAAAGATGATGAACTGTTTTGTGCAACAAAGGGGGTGAATCTCAGCTGACTTTGGGTCTGAGAAGCCAGACACAGATGGTAAAATAGTGTATGATTCCATTAGTATTTCAAAAACAAGACAAAACTAATCTATGGTGATAGAAATCAAATAGTAGTTATCTTGGGGGGATGTCAGGATATTAATTGAGAAGGATCATGAAGGATGCTTCTGTGATATTAGTCATATTTTCTTTTGTGGTTTGGTTGGCAGTTATCCAAGTGTGTTGTGAAAGTTTATCAATCAATATATCTATGATTTGTACACTTTTCTGTATTTATGCTTTATATTAGTACAAAACCGTACTTAAAATGTGTGTGTGTGGGTGTTAGTCGCTCAGTCGTGCCTGACTTTTTGTGACCTCATGGACTGCAATCCATCAGGTTCCTCTGTCCATGAGATTTTCCAGGCAAGGATACTGGAGTGGTTTGCCATTTTCTTCTCCAGGGGATCTTCCCAACCCAGGGATTGAACCCGGGTCTCCTGCACTGCAGGCAGATTCTTTACCGACTGAACTAAGCTATGCAATAATATGCAAAATGTTTAGAAAAGCAAAAAGCATGATTGAAGGAAGAAATAGGACTGGCATCACCTAGAAGAATTACCCAATTACCTCAGTGCTCAGTTGTGTCTGACTCTGTGACCCCATGGACTAAGCCCACCAGGCTCCTTTGTCCATGGGATTTTCCAGGCAAGAATACTAGAGTGGGTTGCCATTTCTTTCTCCAGGGGATTTTCCCGACCCAGGGATCGAACCTGTCTCCTGTGTCTCCTGCATTGGCAGGCGGATCTTTATCACTGAACCACCTGGGAAGCCCCACAGATTTTGAGGGGTCCCACCTAGGATATGTCAATCATTTCACGTTCTCTAGACTCCCATTTATGTGAAGCCGAGTTAAACAAGGGTAACCAACACACACACACCAACAGGCATACCCACAGTGACAGAGATGCACATCCCCCAGCAGGCATAGCCACAATGACAGACATGCACACACACCCGCCAACAGGCAGATCTATGATGACAGACAGACACACACCCCAACAGGTATACGCACAATGACACCCCCCACATACACATACACACATCCAACAGGCATACCCATGAATACACACACACCCCTCAACAGGCATACTTATGATCACACACACACCTCAACAGACATACCCATGATGACAGACACACATATACCCCAACAGGCATACCCACAATGACACCCCCCCACATACACACACACATCCAACAGGCATACCCATGAGCACACACACACCCCAACAGACATACCCACGATGAAACACACACACCCCCAACATGCATACCCATGATGACATTCCCCCTACCCACATACACTACTGACATCCAACAGGCATACCCACTAATANCAATCTTGATTCCAGCCTGTGCTTCTTCCAGCCCAGTGTTTCTCATGAGGTACTCTGCATATCAGTTAAATAAGCAGGGTGACAATATATAGCTTTGACGTACTCCTTTTCCTATTTGGAACCAGTCTGTTGTTCCATGTCCAGTTCTAACTGGTGCTTCCTGACCTGCCTCATCAGCTCCCTCAAAAGCCCCAAATCTAATTATATGCATTTGAATCTTGTGCGTATCTTGTTAAAACATAGGTACTGATTTAGTATGTCTGGCAGGGCAGGGATAGGCATGACGGGTATGGATGACTATGGTTCTGCATCTCTGATAAGCTTCCAGGTGATGTTATATTGATGCTATAGACTCCATGGACCCCTTTTAAAATAACAAGAATTTAACTTCTTTTCCAAAATCTCTGATGTGTATTCTTAGAAAACTGTTCCTGAAATTTGAATTTAGACTTTTAGATTGACAAACATTAATGCTATGTTGTCCCCCAACACACACACACACACACACACACACACACACACACACACACACNCCACTGTTTCCCCATGTATTTGCCATGAAGTGATGGGACCAGATGCCATGATCTTCGTTTTCTGAATGTTGAGCTTTAAGCCAACTTTTTCACTCTCCTCTTTCACTTTCATCAAGAGGCTTTTTAGTTCCTCCTCACTTTCTGCCATAAGGGTAGTGTCATCTGCATATCTGAGGTTATTGATATTTCTCCCAGCAATCTTGATTCCAGCTTGTGCTTCTTCCAGCCCAGTGTGTCTCATGATGTACTCTGCATATGAGTTAAATAAGCAGGGTGACAGTATACAGCCTTGACGTACTCCTTTTCCTATTTGGAACCAGTCTGTTGTTCCATGTCCAGTTCTAACTCCCTGCCATCAGGACCCCACAAATTTGTGATGGAAAAAGGAGGAAAAAAAGACAATTGCATAACATGAGAAGGCAGTTGTGATGGTGGTAGGTAAGACTAATGAATTGCCAGAACACAGAATGGCAGACCTAGGGTCAGGTAGGGCCTCCTGGGGCCGATGATATGTGAACCAAAAGGCATGAGTAGGTCTGATCTGGGTAGATATGGGAAGTGGGGTGAGCATTGCTGTTATTTATTACTACACAGGTGAGTTTGGTAAATAACCATTGGGGTTTGGTGCACTGTCATCAATTTTATGATTTTATATTAACTACATTTAATGAACACTGTTTAAGACAAGGCCTTGAGTGTTTTGCCAGCCTTATCTCATTTAATCCCCACCACCTGTGTGTTCTGGTTTATAATATGCATTAAGACATGCTGGCCAAATGGGAATACCTGGGAGTCAGAAAGTTAGACTCCTGCTTCCAGAGGGCTGATCCTGTGGTCCGCGTGCTCTGATTGCGTTGTCAGTTGCCGGAAGTTGTTAAGTGGAAAGAATGATTCTTATGTACCTTCTTTTGGACAACTGAGTGGTACTAATGAGGCCCAAGTTATGAGTTCAGTCCCCTGCATGGATCTGTTAAAGTCATTGTTTGAAATTTGTACTCAAAGGTAAGGTTTGCAACTAGTACCCAGAGGTGATCCTGACAGAAA
Organism: Neotragus pygmaeus; assembly: GCA_006410875.1. NCBI lineage: Eukaryota > Metazoa > Chordata > Mammalia > Artiodactyla > Bovidae > Neotragus > Neotragus pygmaeus. Next base: position 499,927 of record SJYV01052865.1, on the reverse strand, counting down.
GTGGATTGTACAATTTCTATGAGGAGAAACCCATAATAAAAGCTGCAGTTTGCTGAGATAATAATAGCTGTAGTTTGCAGAGTTCACAGGGCTGTGCTCAGGGATTTTTCAACTAACTTTATCAGGCTCTTATTTTGTGGATGAGAAAAGTGAGGCTCAGTGAGTTACTTACCCAAGGCTCTTTGACAGTTGTAATTGAGCCGTGGCCAGGCCTGTCTGGACCCAAACCCCATGCTGTTTGTAAACCATTCAAGGACACAGGTTCTCATCCTGGGCTTAAATTGGAAATGGAAGTGACTTTTTCTGTTGGGTAGTTCTTTGCTGGGAGAATGGGAGCTCTCCTGTACATTGGAGGGTATTTGACAGCAACCCTGACCTCTACTCACTAGATGCTAGTAGGAACTCTTCCTTTCCCAGTTTTGACAACCAAGAAAGTCTCCAGGTATTATAAGAGCCCTGGAGGGGACAAAACCACCCCTGGGTGAGAACCATGCTCTCTGACCTTGATGGAATAACCAGTGGACACCAGGATCTCTGACTGAGGGACATGGGCAGAGTGGACAATGGTCTGTGATGGGGCTGTGGATTGAAGTGTGGATTGTGCTCCGGGATTGACCATCTGGACACACAGGCCCAGGGGAAGACCTTGGCCCCCAATTTAAGGGCTAAGCCTGGCATCCTGCCATCTGTGTGGTACCCTCTCTTTCCTGGGTACCTTCTCACTTCCTCCATGACCTTCAGGAGGTCACGTGTATACATATGAATGCATTTAAATGGAGATGTTGGAAATGAGCATCTCCTTCCAACAAGTGTCCAACTGTCTGCTCAGGGTACTACTGCAGGGTTTGAGTAATTGAGGGAAGGAGATGTAAGAGAGTGGGATAATCCAGCGAAGAGAGGAACACCAGTGTGCTCGCCTTTGCACTTGTCACATGCAGTGAAACGGTGCATGTAACTCACTGAGTGTAATGCCTGGCATGTGGAAAATGCTTAATAAATGCAGGTGATTATTACTGTTATTATTAGTACTATTTATAACTGTGACTCTTTTTTGTAAAATAAATAAATAACTGGTTTCCTGAAAACACTCCTCCAGGCTTCCTGCCCCATTAATATTCAACTTATTTAAATTTAATTTTTTCAAGGTTCTCTATTTAATTTTTTTAAAACCTAGTGAATTATTAGCATTTTAATGAATAATGACATTTAATAAATAATAACACTAGTGAGGGCTCAAAATATAGGGAATTTGAATTAACACCTTACCTGTGTTTTCTCTGAAAAGAAAGGAAAAAATGCCTACAAGAAATTCTACATTGTGACCAAATGGTCTCTGTAATTTGAGCTTCTGAATTTTTTTAAAAGTAGTGTTGTGTGTGGAATAATGGCCTTGCAACATTCTCAGTTCTTCCTATTTTACAGGGAGAAGTGCCTAACTAGAGTTAATTTTATTTAGAAATAACAGAGCATGGTGGCTTAGGTGGTAAAGAATCTGCCTGCAATGCAGAAGACCCGGGTTCGATCCCTGGGTTGGAAAGATCTTCTGGAGAAGGGAGTGGCTACCCACTCCAGTATTCTTACCTGGAGAACTCCATGGACAGAGGAGCCTGGTGGGCTATAGTCCATGGGGTCTGAAAGAGTCGGAAATGACTGAGGAGCGAAAACTTTTCATACTCCATACCAGACTTTATTCTAAGGGCCTTAGAGGTCTTGCTGCTGCTGCTACTGCTGCTAAGTCGCTTCAGTCGTGTCCGACTCTGTGCGGCCCCATAGACAGCAGCCCACCGGGCTTCCCTTAGTTCATTTAATTAGCATAAGGATCCCATGAAGTAGGTACTGTTATTGTTCCCGGTTTTCAAATGAGTAAACCGAGGCACAGAGAGGTTTGATGACTTGACCAAAGATACACAGCCTGGTCAGTACAGGGGTGAGGTTCACGCCCAGGCAGTTTAGCCCTAGAATTTGTTTTCTTGACCATGTGCCTGTTGCCTCTTCATGTACCAAGAAGGGAAGGTGAGAGGTGGTCCAGGAAACAGTTTCCTCTCAGATGTTAGGGGAAAGCTAATGAATCATCCACTTTGTCTCTCAGCTACTTGCCCAGATATTTTTCAATGGTGATACTCACTGCGAAATAGTCTTACTGCACATTAAATTTTGGAAGCTTAGACAAACTGGCATATCAACAATAATCTCTTATTTTATATGGAAGAATAAAGATGCCTCTGAATAAACACTTTTTATGTTGAATTTGTATGTGTATACATATGAATGCATATTTATTTGGTATGTAATTTGTAATATACAGCCCTTTACATTAATGTGTACATAGAGACTTATAATGTGTACAGAAATGCAAACAGCATGCATATAAAATATCTCTTGATATTTTTACGTTTCACTGTAGTGGTTTAGTAACAATCCTACACAGAAATGAAACGTGATTCAAGGTGTGTTGTTTCTTAGCAAGAGGTTCAGGGATGTTCTTTTAATTTAATTTTTTATTTCTTGTGTGTTTTGACCACACTGCACGGCATGTGGGAATCTTAGTTCCTCGACTAGGGGGTTGAACCTGTGACCCCTGCAGTGGAAGAGCAGAATCTTAAGCCCTGAACGCAGAGCCACAGGAGCTCACGGGAATGTCCTGTGTTATATCAGTTACAAAAACACACACGTGAGGGTGTCACGGTGTGCCTTCCTTCCTGTCACATCCAGTCCCGCCAGGAACTCGAAGCCTTCAGTCTTTCTACCAGAAGCTTGCAGTCCTTGAGATTTCCCCCCGTCTTGGAGAATGACATCAGGACAGAGGTCTTCCATACGTGGCTCATCCTTTGGAGGGTCTTTCAAAGACAGAAGAGTGCCGGGCCACGTTGCTGATCCTGGATACTATTTCCGAGGGTGACGGTTCTAAACCCTGTCACACGCAGATGGGAGAAGAGTGGTGCATTAAATAAATACATTATCAAATTAAAAAGCAAGCAGGATCCAATGTGAGTTCCTCTATAAATAACTTATGAAAAGTGAAAAGATGTCTCTGTTAGCAAATTTAAAATAATTGTTAGAACCCTTCAACAGATTGCTGCTAATTAGATTGAGAATTAAACAGCTTTATGTGAGTGTAGAGTTAATTAATAGCTCATTACTTTTTTAATAAGCCAAATTCGTTTGGAAACAGAAGAGAGGCAGCAGAGTTCAACATGGATGAGACGTTAGATTGGGATTATCTGCCCTTCCCTTGACGAGAGAAGGAGTTTAATTAAAGCAGGAGAAACGTGTGTCATAAATGAGTTGTCTCCAAAACCGCAACATTCAGGGATGGAGGAAACATCAACTATCTTTATTTTGAAAGCCTCCTTGGACCATCTGGGGTTAATAAAAGTTGTGTAGGAATCTCCCTATTTAACTCTTGAGCTTCAGTTCACTTTATGAAGTAGTCCTTTTTGAAGCTGGATAGATTCATCCAAAAGAGAACTTTCTTGTACTCCCATGTTGATTTTATTTTCATTTCAGAGGCACTAGGATCTTATTTTGAAAGTAATCCTGCATTTTTTCTGACTTCCTCTCTTTTCATCTCTATCCTTTATTTTGCATGCAGTCTCAAATTTCATAATTTCTTCATCCAGTTTTCTGACCCTTAGATGCCCTTTATCTTACATAACATAGAACAGAATGGGATGGAAAGAAATGAACAATTTCTGATTTCTAAGACAAGTATATTCTCATTATCCTATGTGGAAATATTCTCGTCCCCTATTTGCAGGTTTAGTGGAGCCCCATTTCTACATGGCCCATCAATAGTTCCTGGTACCCTTTAGTGCCGGATAGATTGCATTTGTTTTCTAGGGCGGGTCCATGTTCATTGAAGGGTTGCTTGTAAGTGTTCATTTTGCCTTCCAGCCAATCAAATAAAAACCACCCACTTACAGATTTGAAAGAGACATTAGATGTCTTCATCTCATATGCTATCAGAGTGTGCCGATCCTCTGTTATCAGAGTGTAAGTTTAGTTTCTGTTCCATCAGTAGTTGTCATTTGGGTTTCTTTGTTGCATCCTCATCTACACTTGAGGATATGTTTCCATTCAAGTGGACTGGAAACTTCCCAGTTGGCTTGGGTAGGAGGTCAGAAGCGGAGAAGGCAATGGCAACCCACTCCAGTACTATTGCCTGGAAAATCCTATGAATGAAGGAGCCTGGTAGGCTGCAGTCCATGGGGTCGCTAAGAGTCGGATACGACTGAGCAACTTCCCTTTCACTTTCATGCATTGGAGAAAGAAATGGCAACCCAATTCAGTGTTCTTGACTAGAGAATCCTAGAGACGGGTGAGCCTGGTGGGCTGCCGTCTATGGGGTCGCACAGAGTCGGACACGACTGAAGTGACTTAGCTTAGCAGGAGGTCAGAAGAGAATGTCTTTTTCAAGAAAATGGTAAATATTTTGCCTGATGATGAGATGATGTCCCCTGGGCATTGAACTGTGACATGCAAATGAGTTTTTATTTTTTAAACAGATGCTATGGCTGACTCTGTTAAGCGTGAAAGTCTGGTAACTAGGAGCTCATTTCAAGAGCTGTTTGCCCACTCCAGGAATAATTAGCCTGACCTGTTTCTCACAGGGTGATTAATTCTCAGAGTAATCCATTGTACAAATTTTTCTCAAGATCAATTTATTCTTTTCCTTTCCAAATGAGAACTTGGGCTCTCCAGCTCTCTGCTTGTAAGGTCTCAGCTCTCACTGGATTATTTTTAAATTTTTTTTTTCATTTTAAAGCAGTCTCTTGTTTAAAGCTGTGCACCGAACCAAGATCTCGAGCAAAGGACTAAAAGAGGTGGATGAATCAATCTTCAGCAAAGAACTGACTCAGTCCCAGGGTGGGACCTGGGGTTCATTCCCCGGGGTGGTCAAACGGATCAGAGTGAACAGAGACTCATTCCCTCAGCTTGTGTGGTGACCCTCTCTGCCTACGGAGGGTCTCAGGGGCCTGCTAACCCTGGTCCTCACCTGCCTTCTCTGCACCTGACCCTGATTCTCCCCATCCATGTTAAAACCCGTACTCCTCTACCCTTCTCAGCCTCTGTTTCTTCTTTCTTTGTATTTTTAGTTGGAGGAGAGTTGCTTTACAGTATTGTGTTGGTTTTTGCTGCACGGCAGTGTGAATCAGCTGGAAGTATTCGTGTGTCCCCTCCCTCTTGAGCCTTCCTCTCCCCCTCGCCCCCCAGCCCAGCCCTCGAGGTCATCGCAGAGCACCAGGCTGAGCTCCCTGCGCTGTTCAGCAGCTTGCCGCTAGCCATCTGTTTTACACGGCGATTGTCTATCTTCCAGTGCTACTCTCTCAATTCGTCCAATCCTCTCCTTACCCTGATGTTTCTTCTTTTCCACCCACACCCAACAACTGAGACATAGTGGGTGCTTCACAAATATTAGATAAGTTTGTTGTTGTTGGATAAACATTTGTGTCTCTTGCGTTATCTGAGTTTCTCCCCTGGCACTCATGTTGGGCTTGTTCAGGGTGGTGCTGCCCAGGGTGGGACTGTCCCCGGGGCCAGTTCGGGAATGGAGTGCCTTTCCGGGTACCAGGAGACGTGGAGTCAGAAAGGGACGCCTGGCATGTCTGAAGGCAGGTGTCTCTCCATTGCCCCACCCAGAGCCCTCACCTCTCACACCCAGGAGTCTACACAGGTTTCCAAATTGACCTCCCCACCTCCTCTTGCTACTCTGAAATAACTTCTTGGGAGAACCCGGCTTCATTTTTTGTAAACGTCTTCTTGAAATAGGCTGTATATGCAGAAACGGTCTTGTCTCTGAAGTACACAGCTTGATGAATTTTCACAAATGGAAGGCAGCCACATGAACAGCACCCTGGTGAAGAAATGGCATGTTGTCAGCACTCTGGATACTCCTGTCTGTCCCTTTCTAGTCACTATTCCCCCTAAGGGTAACCACTGTCCTAATTGTGGGATGACTTTTAAGCTAATCAACCAGGTATAGTCATTTTCCTACTTAAAACTCTCTATTAGCTTCCAGTGGACACTGAGCGACAAGTCAGACTTTAAACCATTCTGTATAAGTCCCTTGCTTTCATTCTCAACTCGCTTCCCACCTCTCTCCTTCCTCTGTCTCTGTTATCCAGCCACTGATCTCCCTTTAAATTCCTAGAACATACCAAGTTCCTTTTAGCATCAGGACCTTTGCACACGCTAAGCATTCTGCCTGGAATGTTGTTTCTCCAAGTGCCTTCCCCTTTCAGGCTTTATCTGAGATGCTACCACCTTCGTGAGGTCTTCCCCAGTCACCTAACCCAAACTGGCCATTTTCATCAACTCCCCTCTCATCACATCTCCTGTTTTTCCCTCTGTTGGCTTATCACTGTCTGTAATATCTTGGGGTTTTTGCTCGTTACTTGTCTTTTCCACTTAAACGTCTGCCCAAGTGAAGGGAGGGACCAGGTCTGGCTTGTTCATTGTCATATCTTCAGCCTCTAGCCTGGTAGATGACTAATAAATATTAGATGAAAAAATTAGCACACTACTGAGTTGGAACGTTTAGTTTTGAGGGAACAAACGCAGGGAGTGAATTCAGGTCCCATGGCTAATTCAGTTCCAGGCTTCTGGTGGGCACCAGTGGTTCCTGAGCCCTGCATGTGATGGAGGCCTTCATGTCTCTCCAGTTTCAAGTAGCATGGGCCATCTGAGCAATCAGCGAGAGGTCTGGGCCCCAGGTCCATTCTGCTATGTGGGAGGCTTATCTGGCTGCAGTCTGCTATTTTTTTTTAAATTGATGTATAGTTGATTTACAATCTTGTGTTCATTTCTGCTGTACAGCAAAGTGATTCATATATAAGTTATACCTATATATATTCTTTTACATTATAGTTTATCCCAGGACACTGAATATAGTTCCTTGTGCTATCATGTAGGACCTTGTTGTCCATCCATTGTATAGGTCGTTGTTTAGTCGCTGAGTTGTGCCTGGCACTTTTGTGACCACATGGACTGTAGCCCACCAGGCTCCTCTGCCCATGAAATTCTCCAGGCAAGAATACTAGAGTAGGTTGCCATTTCCTTCTGCAGGGGCTGTTCCCAACCCAGGGATCAAACTCGCGTCTCCTGCATTGCAGGTGAATTCTCCACCACTGAACCATCTGGGAAGTATTGCGTGGGTAATAGTTTGCATCTATTAATCCAAACTCCCAGGCCATCCCCTGCCCTCCTCAGCAGCCACAAGTCTGTTCTGTCCGTGAGTCTGTATCTGCTTTGTAGACAGTCTGCTGTGTTTATCATCTTCCGCTGTGCGGGACTCTGGCCCCTTTCCCATGCTGGCCTGGAACTGTCATGCACATGACCACAGTCCTCGTGTGGTGACACTTGCTTCCTTTCACTGCTTGTGTACCAGAGAGTAAGGCAAACAGCAGAGAAAGGAAAAGAAGAAAAGGAAAAGAACAGAAAAGCTCAGTGAGGTCTTGACTTCCCTAGCTAATTCCTCAGGTATGGCCATCCAGTCACTGTGGGGCAGTGGGGTCTGGTCTTGGAATTGAAGTGAGTTTATCCTAGATTGTGACAGAGGCAGTGCATTTGGCTAATGCATTTCTTACTGCTTTAAAACAGAGCCTTAAAGAGGGTAAGGTCATTTTCATTTTTAAAAGGCTTTTCAGATTTCAGACCTTAAAAATCCTGTTTTCATTGTCCTCTGAGCCATTGCATGGCTCAGAGCAGTGATTTTTAGCACCCTTAAGACGGTGTGTCTGGTAAGATGTTTATTTTGCTTTTTACAGTTTTGACTCCTGGTACATTGTCCCCCGTGTCTCCACAACGCTGTGGAATTTGTGGAGTTTCTTTCTTTTTTTTTTTTTTGAGGAAGTCATCACAAATGGATATGGGCATCTCTTAGAAAACCCTCAGGAGAGGAGATTCCTTATTTATCCTTAAACCCCCTCCCCAACTCTGTCTCTTAAATCTATGCTTTGGTTAGCTAGTGATATGTAACAGATCCTCCCAGAATTTAGTGACTTAACACCAGTGTATCATTGTCTTTCACCATGCTGTGGGTTGATTAGACTCAAGTGGGCAGTATCTTCTTCAGGCCTGCTCTGAAATTATAGTCAAGTGGTGTTTGGGACTGGAGTCACTGGAAGACTCAGTGGGACTCGATGTTCAAGATGACACCCTCAGGGCAGGTGATACTGGACATCAGTTTTGAATCAACCGAAGTCCCCACAAACTGTTTCTCCGGATCACACGAAATCCTTTGTTGTTGTTCAATCACTAAGTCGTGTCCGACTCTGCGACGCCATGGACTGCAGCATATGAGGCTTCCCTGTCCTTCACTGTCTCCCAGGGTTTGCTCAGACTCATGTCCATTGAGTTATGATGCCGTACAACCAGTGAGATTCTTACTGTCTGGCGACTTGAGAAACTGGTATTCCCGGAGGCAGGGAACACAAGATAGCCAGTTAGGAGTTAGGCCAGTTAGGAGCTGTGCCTGAAGCCAGCACAGCATCCCTTCTGCCATACTCTCTTCGTCAAAGTAGTCAGAGGGTCCCCCTCTTAGAGTCAAGGTGTGGAGATGTGGATCTCTTGGGGGAGTGGCAGGATCACATTGCAGAAGATCACCAGACACAGGAGAGATGGTTGCAGCCTTTGCAGAATACAATCGACCATACTTCCTTTACCATTTCTTCAGCAATCCCTGTCTGCAGTTATTCTAAAAGACAGTCAGCCTCGGGATTGATTCTTTATATGGAGCAATTGCCCAACATTAATTCACTAATGACCCCTGACATTTTTAAGGTGTCATATAAACAGATATAAAGATGTCAGGTTAAGATGCTGTTTCTTTCCATACTTTATCGGCATGCAAACCCCCACACCCAGTGTTAAGAATTGTAAGATGTTTTCCTAGGGTCCTGTAACTACCGTGTAGGACCTGAGTCCCTGAAGATCCTTTCCTTAACTCCGTGTGTTTAGATAACCTTTGTGAGTAAGCCTGTTTTAATTTCTGCTGGCATTGTGTAATTGTGACATCGATCCTTAAGGTTGTGAACAAAATGACTGTTTATGCGGCTGATTCCATCTGCCTGTTGAGACATTAACCGTGAACTTGGTGTTAAATGATGGTTGTTTTTATTTTTTCTGTGACATCATTTATTCTGCCTTAAAAAAACCCAGTGGAAAATGGTGACTGGTATTTTACTTTATTCTTTTAATCAGAAGATGTGGAATTCTTCAAGGCGTATTGCCATGTTAGTTTTCAGGACAGTTTAGTCACACGGGTTGGTAAATGCATGTTTTTCTTCTTTTCCTTGCTACCCTTTTCTTTCAGCAAACTTTTCTAAAGGTGATGAATAGCTGGGAAGATGAAATGTCCACCCTCTGCAGACTAGCTGTCTCCCACACACCCCTTGCTGCATATCAATCTGAGACTATTTTTCCCCCTGGCTTGACCCTGCCTGAAGGTTTTGAGCCCTCTCTTGGCGTCTTCTTTCCACTTGAAAATATTTTAAAGTAGCCTGCTTTCCTTTCCCTCTAGAAGTGGAAAAACAGAAATAGAAATGTTAAAATAGAAATTAAAAAATATTTTAAATTTAATTTTAATTTTCCCACTTGTGTGTATTTCTAAACTGGAAGAAATCTGGTGGTGGAGAGATATTAACCCTTTATCGCCTTTTAAAAAATTTTAATTAATTTTTATTGGAGTACAGTTGACTTACAATGTTGTATTTAGTTTCAGGTGTATACAAAGTAACTCAGTTATACATGTACGTATATCCACTCTTTTAGATTCTTTTCTTATATAGCTTATTACAGAGTACCAAGTAGAGATCCTTATGCTATACAGCAGGTCGTTATTAGTTATCTGTTTTTTCATATAGTAGCATATATGTGTCAATCCCAGCCTCCCAAATTTTCCCTCCCCCTTCCTCCCCTTGGTAACAAGTTTGTTTTCTATATCTGTAACTCAATTTCTGTTTTGTAAATAACGGCATTTGTATCACTTTTTAAAAGATTCTACGTATAAGTGACATCATATATTTTTCTTTCTCTGATTTATTTCATTCAGTGTGGCAATCCCTAGATCTATCCATGTTGCTGCAGATGGCATTCTTTTCTTTTCTTTTTTTATGGCTGAGTAATAATCCATTGTATATATGTACCATTCATCCAGAGATGGACATTTAGGTTGTTACCATGTCCTAGCTATTGTACATGATGCTGTTGTGAACACTGGGGTACATTTATGCTTTTTAAAAAAAAAAAATTTTTTTTTATTAATTAATTAATTTTTTAATTTGACTTTACAATACTCTATTGGGTTTGCCATACATCGACATGAATCNGTGGAACAAAATAGAAAGCCCAGAGATAAATCCACACACCTATGGACACCTTATCTTCGACAAAGGAGGCAAGAATATACAATGGAGTAAAGACAATCTCTTTAATAAGTGGTGCTGGGAAAACTAGTCAACCACTTGTAAAAAAATGAAACTAGATCACTTTCTAACATTTATGCTTTTGAATTATGGTTTTCTCTAGATATATGCCCAGGAGTGGGATTGCAGGATCATATGGTAGCTTAGCTGGTAAAGAACCTGCTCGCCAGTGCGGGAGACGCAAGAGATACGGGTTTGATCCCTGGATCAGGAAGATCCTCTGGAGAAGGAAATGGCAACCTGCTCCAGTATCCTTGCCTGGAAAATCCCATGGACAGAGGAGCCCATGGGGTCGCGAGAGTCGGGCACGCACCATGGTAGCTCTATTTTTAGTTTTTAAGGTACCTCTACACTGCTCTCTATCGTGGCTGTACCAATTTACACTCCCACCAACCGTGAAGGGGGTTCCTTTTTTCCCACACCCTCTCCAGCATTTGTTTGTAGATTTTTTTGATGATCGCCATGCTGGGGTGGTACCTTGTTGAAGTTTCGATTTGCATTACTCTAATAACTAGCGACCTTCATCTCCTTTTTGATGTTGTATATAACTTTGGGGCTCGGAAGCATGAGACGAGAAGGAATCTTGGGACAACCAGTCTAAGCCTGGATTTAATTGACAAGGTCCAGAAAGAGCAGGTGTTGGCTTAGGGTGGCTGAGCTGTTTAGCAGCTGTCTCGCTGTGTCTGCTGCCCAAGGCTGTGCTGTACTGCCCCGTCTCTTGTCTGGTCTGGAGCAGACTTGGCTTACAGAGGCACATTCTGTCTGGAGTGACCTCTTCACTGACCCGCGTCTCTTTTCTGGTTCTCTTGCGTCTCTTTTCTGGTTCTCTTGCATCTTTGTGAATGGGAGACCTCAGTATATCCAGTGCCCTGGACGTTGGAAACTAGCAGCTTGAATGCCAACAAATGACTTAGTTTGAAGCTCGACTTTCTCCTAAAAATAGAGCCCTTTTCACCCAGGGTCAAAGGAGACAGGAACAGCTGTAACTGAAATCCTGCAATGAGCCATGGTTTTATGCTATCTTATTGAGCATTTATTTTCACTTTGCCCCTTTGCATTACTTAAAGAATGCAGACATCAAGAATGTGATGTTACAGAAGTCTGTAAGAAAGGGCAGAGAGGAGAAAGAACTGATTGGGTTGGTTACATTTCTGGGGGGGAGGAGTTGCGGTAGGGGATGAAGCTGGAAGCCTCTGATTCCATCTTCTAGACCAGTGGCACAAACTGTGTGTCAGAATCATCAGGAAGGTTCAGGAAAGCAGATTTTTGGGTTCCATTGTCAGCTTCCTGATTCAGCAGGTTTGAGACGGGGCCTGAGAAACTGCATTTTTCTAGCCTGCTTTTCCTGCAGGCTTTGTAAAAGAGGGTCAAGCTCCCTTCCTCATTGTGGTGACCACACCCTCCCTTCCTCGGTCATCTGGCCATGTTCTCAGACATCAGATGGCTGGATGAGAACTAAGTTTCTCTTGCAATGCTGGATTCTCTTCTTGGTAAGAGGACTTTGGAAACGAGGGCCTCCATTGATGTTTTGTACCCCTAAATGGCCAGGTACTTGAAAATAGTATTGCATGGGAGAAACAGAGGATGATTTGAAATAGGATGTGATTAATCCACAGCAGCCACCACACTCTTTATGGGGCATGCTGTGCGCATCACGTGAGTTCTCTAATACAGCAACCACGCAAGGTAGGTGTCGTTATGTTGCCCATGTTTTACAGATGAGGAAATTAATTCTGCACAGTCTCTTAGTGAGGCATGGAGCTGGGATGAGACTTTGTCAGACTGTCTGCCATGTTAGGCTTCTCAGTGATACCCTGCAGCCATTCTAGAAGCCCAGAGAGTGAAGGCGTCCCTGGTGTTTGTGACAGCATCAGTTGCAGCAAGCCTCGTCTTTCGAGCACCTACTCTATGCCTGATGCTGTGCTGTGCTAAAGCATTTCATGTATCTTAAACCATTTTTAAACCCTGTCACTACTTTGTGTGGGAGGTAGCGATGATTTCTGTTTTGCAGGGGGTCAGGGTAGCGTGCCTGAGGTCACAGTTGGTAGGTGGCAGAACTGTACTCAGCCTGGGTATACGTAGTTGCTCAGTCATGTTCAATTCTTTGTGACCCCATGCACTGAGCCTTCCAGGCTCCTCTGTCCTTGGGATTCTCCAGACAAGAATACCGGGGCGTGTTGCCATTTCTTCCTCTAGGGGATCTTCCCCTGTATTGGCAGGTGGTTTCTTTACTACTGAGCCACCTGAGAAGCCCTTGGGTGTGGCAGATGTTGAAGCCTGGGCTCATAGCTATTCTGTTTCGTTGACTGGCTGGGTCATACTTGCATCCAGATTTGTGCTTGGGACCTTAGGGAGCAGTGATGTAGCTGGTGGCCCCAGGAGACTGGGAAGCAGAATAAGTTTGGGGGAAGAGACAAGTTCCCTTTGGATGTGCTGAGTTTAGGGAAATTCACCAACATCTCATCAAAGGCCCTACTGTGTCTTGTGCTAGGAGCTGCATTTGAAATGAGGGTGGGGAAGGACAAGTCTCCTAATATTTTGCTTACAGAGCTTTATTTTATTCAGTGACCCAGGACTGGCCATTAAAACAATAGGTCTTAGTACTGACTTCAAAATGATGGTCCTCTTTCTTATTTCTTCTGCCTCAGTGCGGAGCAGCAGAGTAAGATGACCTCTGGAATTTACGAAGAGTGCTGGAGAAGCTGCCCAGGGTCGTGACACGTGGCGAGCCTGCGCGCTGTTAACGTGTCTGCTCTCCCTGCATTGCTATGATGTTTGTTTTCCATGGGAAATGAGATGAGAGATAGGAGTTTAATTCTTATTGTAGTGGACGTTACTTCCTAAAAGAAGTTGAAAATGACTCCAGAATGGGCTTTTCATCATTATATCACTGTTTCTTAAGCTTTTTCCCCCTTCCTCATTATCACTCTCCTAAGGAGCCTTTTTAGATTTTCTTTTTTCCTATTAATCCCACTTCTCCATGAAATTAAATGGAATCAGAATTTGAGCTTCAGAGGAGCCCCAAACTCTTGTAATAGCTAAGACTATTTTGCCCCTCCCATGAGCAATTTTCGCCCTTTGGGAGGCGCTACGTCCCCCTGTGGAGGGTGCAGGATTTGTATAAAGCTTTGTAAAGTTAAAGACTGAAGTGTCCAGGTTGGGATTTCAGAGCCGGGGTGGAAAGCATTCTTCCCCATGGCTTTACTTAGTATTTGTTTTCATCTGAAAAAGGCTCTCAGTGAGACTTCTGAAATTTGCCTTTTGCTGTCCCCAAAGCGTATGTTTTGGGGAAAGAGATTTGTCCCAACCAGGGTGCCTTTATCAGGAGTGTTGGTACCTGCTATTCCTACACTCCTTGAACCTCACAGGGACAGTTGTCACCCATCCAGTGATTTTGGAAGAAGGTGGAGCCTGGCTGGCAGTGGAGGGCGGTGTCTGGATGGTGCGAGCCGTGGGGTCAGACCCTGTCCCCTGTATTGGCTGCTGGACCCGGTTCCAGGGGCAAGAGGACAGTGCTGACCAGCACCGGTGGCAACGAGGTGTGTGCAGGCCTCTGGGGATGCATGGATTTGTGGGGTTAGTGGTTTGCCGGTATGGCATGGGTAGGGGGTAAAGAGGGGCTGCTGGGTTGAGAAAGCTGACATTTCCTCCGTGGTCTTTTCTTTCTCCCACTCAGTCGTAATCTCAGCTCCCCTTTTCCTCCAGACCTACCTTCCTGTCAGTCATATTCTTCTTCTTGCCATCATGCCTTCTTCTCCAGTATTTTCCTATTTTTCTCTCTTTGTCTTAGCTTGGTTTTCTCCAAAGCACACCTTGAGACAAGGACCTGGGTGAGAGTAGTTTCTTGTAGAGGTGATCCCAGGAAGCAGGCCATAGAGAAGGGGGTTCATGAGACACAGAAGCGAGGGAAGCCCCTGAAGGGTGGGTTAATGAGCGGGTTCCTGCTGTGGGCAACTGGAGGGCAGTGCTACTGGGGACTTTTCAAGAGACGGTGCCAAATACACCATAATTACCCGCCAAGGGGCAGGGAAGCTGGGGTATTTCTCCATCAACTCCAGTTCCAGCCTGCCCTGCCCCCATGGTCAGATGCAGGTTGCCATTGGTGTAGACTAGGAGATTTCTGCAGGCAGTGACCTTCAAAGGGAGGCGGGCAGCTGGCTGACACTGTCTGCCATCCTCTCTCCTTCTCTTAATCTGACTCATTACATCTTCATGCTGGAAGGAAGTAAATATTTTGTTGAATTTTTTGAAAATATACACTGATGTCTCCTAGTCCCAATGTTAAAATTAGGTCGGATGAATATTTCATTTTCCAACACTAGTTATACACACTTAGAAAACTGTCTGGAGTCTCATATGGGATGTCTGTTTGTGTGTGTGTTTTGTATGTTTGTGTGTCAATGACCTCCAATGAAAAACTGGTTTGCTTCCAGATTTAAGTGTGTTAGATATAAAATCTGAAATATCTAGCTTACCACTTTTGATTTTTTTTTCTCTCCTGATAACTGCCCCTACTCCCATGGCGCTGCCAGGCTGCCAGGGCAGCTGCTCCCCAGACTCGGCCCTGTGCTGACAGCCCTGTTGAATGATCTGAATTCTGAGACCTTACTTACGTTGTGTCCTTCCCTTGCTTCTGACACCTGAGTGTCCGTGAACACCAAGATTAGGAACTCAGTTTTCTTTTTGAAAGCATTTATTTCTATTTATTTGGCTGCACTGGGTTTTAGCTGAGGCATGTGGGACCTTTAGTTGCAGCACATGGACTCTGAGTTGCGTCATGTGGGATTTGGTTGCCTGACCAGGAATCGATCCTGGTCCCTGTGCATTGGGAACACGGAGTCTTGGCCCCTGGACCCATCAGGGAAGTCCCAGGAACTCAATTTGCTAACTCACCTTTGAAACAGACAAACTGACAGAAGTAACATAGTACCAGTAATATGCTTTATTGAGAATTGACTACCTGTGCTGTGATAAATGTTTCACCATATAACTGTTATTTCATCATAAGACCTATGAGGTCTGCATTAGAATCCCCATTTTACCGCTTAGGAGGCTGAGTCTTAGGCTGTGTAGCTTTGCCTAAGGTCATAAACAGTATGAGGTGGAACTCACATCTACCAACTCCCTGTAATACTATGCAAATTCCTACCATTTAAGCTACAAGTGATCATGAACCTGATGTGTGGTTTTTAAGGCAGAGTGTTTTAGGTCCATTATCTCATGGAATCTACCCACAGCCAATCCTGTGAGGTATGTTTTTCCCTTGTGCTATTGATGAGAAAGCTGAGGGTTGGAGAACTTGGATTTTCTTATCTTTGTATCCCCTGGAGGTGTGCAAATCAGCTTTAAACTTGGTAATGAATGTGTGTGTGTGTGTGTGTGTGTGTGTGTGTATAGGGCTTCTCAGGTGGCCCAGTGATAAAGAACCTGCCTGCAGTGCAGGAGACTGGGGTTTGAACCCTGGGAGAGGTCCCCTGGAGAAAGGAATGGCCACCCACTCCAGTATTCTTGCCTGGAGAATTCTATGGACGGAGGAGCCTGGTGGGGCTACGGGGTCCCACCAGGGGGTCCCCACAGTCCATGGGGTCACACAGAATCAGACATGACTGAGCACACACATGCACGCACGTGTGTGTTTATGTGGCATCACAACATTCTAATGTAAAATTAGCCACGTTTTGTCTCTCTGGCACCAGAAATATTTTCCATCATGGGTATTATTGGAACTTGAGATAAAATTCTTTGGATAATTTGTTGAATCTTTTGCTTTGTCTGGAAATTTTAGTATTGCATCTTTGAATGCCTTAACTGCTACTGACTCCATGCATGCACACGCATACACGCTCATACGTATATGGTCTTGTAAGACTTGCATAATGAATGCCATCCTCTTCATATTGTAGCCCATCCTCTCCCTCCTGGAAACCTTCCTGTTTTGTGCCCTTGTATCGCCTAGATGTGTCCCATTCGAGTGCTTTTGTATTTCTTGGCATTGTCTGGTTGTGTGTCTAGTCTGTGAGCTCCATCAGGTCAGCGCCTGGGACAAGAGCCCTGTCTGCCCCTGACACTAACTCAGAGTCTGCAACGAAAGAGACATTTTGTGATGAGTTTGGAAAGAAAACTAAAGATGCAGCCTCGAACCCTGGGGGAAACCTTCAGGTTATGTTTCAGGGCCTGATGTTTTCATGATGCTTGAACTTGCCTCCTTAGTAACTTTTGTTTTAATTCACAGACAGATTCAGGCATTGCCTGGGTTGAAGGTAACTTTGCGCTGACCCAGTACAACCACTTTACATTCTGAATGTATTCTTGAATTTCTAAAGGAGGTTGTCCTCACACAGGTAGACCTATATGTGATACGCATAGGTCTTCCTTCCAAGATGGATGTAACTAATGTGTAGGTCGTGACTGCGTCCCTATTATGGGCCAGGCACCATGTGAGGCCTGTGGGAGTCTCCAGGGTGGGCACATCCTGGTTCCTGTCCTCAGGGAGCCCCAGGCTAATGGAAGAGAAGTCCCAAGGCCAGGGGTGATGGCTCAGCGAACAAGGATCAACCTCTGTATGGATCCAGAGAGGGGCAGCATCTCGTGCAGCTACTGCTGGCTGGGTGAGGGCAGTCAGAGAGTGTTCTCGATGAAAACACTGCTTGAATTGGGCCCAGGAGGACTGGATTTGCCAAAATGACAATAAGACTTTTAGAACAGGGCAGTTGGGAAACACCATTTGTAACAGGGAAGGGGGGAGGTGAGGATGGAAAATGAGTTTAGGTAAGCTGTGGGAGTCTTTGAAGAAGTGGAAATGGGTTGGAAAGCAAGTTGTCCTGTAAACTGACCTTCCTGGTGCCTTCAGAAAATAAACCCAGAGTACGGAGGAAAGAGGCTGTAGGGGGAGCACCGGTTGGTGCAGGCAGACTAATATATGAGGTCCATCCCGTCTCTCAATTTGCTGTGTGTCTTTCATAAAATGACTTCACCTCTCTGATCCATACTTCCTTCACCTGCAGCTAACAGGACACCATTTCTGACCTACTGACCACACTGGGTGTCATGACATTCAGAGCAAATGGCGGGACTGAAATTATCTTGTAAATGCTTAGGATTCCATGTGCCTGTAGGAAATCAGTACTTTTTTTTTTTTTTTTGGACCTAGGATATAGAGGATAGGTTTAATCATACTTCCCTGCTCATGGTATAAAGACTTAACATTGTTATTATGCATATTACTGTATTATTATTATTGTGTGTGTGTGTGTGTGTGTGTGTTGGGGAGGGTGACTAGGAGATGCTGTTAGCTGCCTTCACCCAGGACGGACATGGTGCACAGTAAGGAGACTTGCAGTGTCTGCCTGGGGGATCTTTCANGGGGTCCTCAGGGGAGGGGAGGGGGCCCCACCAACACTTTCAGACCCAAGGGCCTCCTGGACTCAGCACCCAAAGACTTGAAGGCTGTGGGCCCCGGGCCGTGCATGTGACCGCAGGTGCCGAATTCTAATCCTGTCTGTCTGACCACCAACTCTGACGGTCGCTTAGCCTCTGTGCTCCTCAGTTCTCAGCTGTAGAGCTGAAAAATAGTAACAGTGATTTACCTCTCAGAGCTGGTGGGAGAGATTGCGAGTGGCAGGTGACAGGGTGAAAGTGCCTGGTGTCACTGGGTGTCAGTCTGCTTGATAACAGGCTAGGGGACAGGAGCCGGGGCCCCAGGGGTGTTGTCCAGGCCCCAGTTTGAAATGGGCTTTATCCCTCCCCAGGGAGGGGCCATTGAGGGGAACGCTGTCTCCCCAGCTCCTGAGTTGCGCGTGGGACTTCATCTCCAAGGTGCAGAGAGGATAAGAGCACATCTGGGCCTCTCTGCACTCTGAGCTCCCCATAAGCTGGCCCTGCTCCCACATTGTGGGGCCTCTGCACATCCCGGGGATGTCCCTCTATTACAGCCTCCATCCTCCATTCCCTCATCCCTCAGAGCCTGCCTCCCGCATCTCCTCCTTCTGGATGATGCTCTCCTCTTCTTGAGTTGCTTGCTCTACCCTTCAGTCAGCCCTTTCACAGCTGTTACGTAAGCCTGTCTGTAATATTCATTGAACAAACCATGTGTTAAGCATTTATTATGTGCAGACCTTGTTCTAAATGCTGGAAATGTAACCTTGAACTAGTTAAAGACCTCAGGCAATAAACACCTAAAAAGATTAATAAGCTAAAGGACTAGGGTTGCTGTGAATCCTCTGAAGGAAAGGAACAGCGTGAAGGGAGAATCCTGGGAACGGGGATCCTTTTGGATGGTGCTGTTTGGGGAGGGCTTCACTGAGGAAGTGGCGTCTATGATGAATCTTGAAGGCTGAGAAACAGGGGAAACAGTGACAGATTTTACTTTTTTGGGTTCCAAAATCACTGCAGATGGTGACTGCAACCATGAAATTAAAAGACACTTGTTCCTTGGAAGAAAAGTTATGACCAACCTAAACAGCATATTAAAAAGCAGAGACATTACTTTGCCAACAAAAGCCCGTCTAGTCAAAACTATGGTTTTTCCAGTGGTCATGTATGGATGTGAGAGTTGGACTATAAAGAAAGCTGAGGGCTGAAGAATTGATACTTTTGAACTGTGGTGTTGGAGAAGACTCGAGAGTCCCTTGGCCTGCAAGGAGATCCAACCAGTCCATCCTAAAGGAGATCAGTCCTGGGTGTTCATTGGAAGGATTGATGCTGAAGCTGCTCCAATACTTTGGCCACCTGATGCAAAGAGCTGACTCATTTGAAAAGACCCTGATGCTGGCAAAGATAGAAGGCAGGAGGAGAAGGGGCTGACAGAGGATGAGATGGTTGGATGGCATCGCTGACTCAATGGACATGAGTTTGAGTAAACTCTGGGAGATGGCGATGGACAGGGAGGCCTAGCATGCTGCAGTCCATGGGGTCACAGAGAGTCAGACATGACTGAGCGACTGAACTGAAGGATGAGAAGGAGGGAGCATGGCCAGGAGCGCATGGAACAGCGTTCCAGGAAGTGGGAACAGCAACATGTTATATAATTTAACATGTTATGTTTCCATTTAGTTGTATTTGCTTAAAAATTTGTTGAGACTTTCTCTTTTAGCTGGTTATTCTTTAGTTTCACTTCCAAATGTTTGGAGATTTTTTTGGATTGTTTTTCTTTTATTACTTACTTCATTGCTTCCATTATGATCAGAAAGCACTGTTTATATGATTTTAATTCTTTTAACTTTGTTATAATTTATTTTGTGGCTTAGGATATGGCCCAGATCTACCTGGGTGAATGTTCTGTAGGTGCCTGAAAAGAATGTCTAATCTGCCATTAATGGGTGGAATGAGGTGTGTGTGTGGACTGGGTTTATACAGTCATATGTTTTTTAAGGAGCTTAGGAGGAAAAAAAACCTAGTTTTTGAACTTACTTTTATTTTAAATTCTTTTGAGTGTTCTTCATTTTGTCCTTGAGGTTCTCTATGGTGGATGAATAGTGTGGTGTGTTCAAGGACCAGAGAGGCAGCTCACCATGGCTGATGTGTAAGGGGTCAGCAGAAGAGCTGGACAGGGACTGGGTCACCTGGACCTCGCAGGCCAGGGTTAGGAGTTTTGATTTCATTCCTTATGTGCAGTGGGAAGCCATCGGAGTGTTGAAACAGGGAAGTCACCTGAACTGAGGGGACTTCCTCAGGATCCTTCAGGCTGCTGTTTGGAAGATAGATTAGAGGCGCATGAAGGAGACTGGGTGACAGGTCCCAGAACTGATTTTAGATACTGACCTAACGTGTGTGTTGTGTATGCTTTCTGTGTGTGTGTGTGTGTGTGTGTGTGTGTGTAAGGAGATGTAAGCAAGCATGGGTGCATGCGCAAGTCCTCATGTTGTTGAATTCTGGAAACTAGATTTTCTAAGATTCTATTTTGGGAAAAATAATCCCTATGAGCCGAAGGTGTATACATGATAATGGGATTTGGAAGTAGAGGGTAGAAAGAGCCCAGGGTACCTGAAATCTTTTCCAAATGTTTGGAAGACTTTCAGAATGGCTGTTGCTGTTGTTCAGTTGCTCAGCTGTGTCTGACTCTTTGTAACTCTGTGGACTGTAGCCCACCAGGCTCCTCTGTCCATGGAATTCTCCAGGTAAGAATACTGGAGTGGGTTGCCATTTCCTTCTTCAGGGGATCTTCCCAATTCAGGGATCGAATCCGGGTCTCCTGCATTGCAGGCAGATTCTTTACCACTGAGCCACCAAGGAAGGCCAGAATACTTGAGTTGAAATGCTGACATAAACGTCTCAGCATTTAGAACCCTATAACCCCCTGCCCTGATATCAAAAGAAGATTTGCATGTTTTATCAAGTGGAAAAGTACAGTAGTTTACTTTGTACTTGTTCATAACAAGCACAAAGCAAAAAGTCTGACCCATCGGTCTCTCTTCCTGGATTCTGCATTTTTAATCACTTGAATTTTTCTTTTAATGTTTGTTCTGTTTGTTTTTCATAAACAATACATGCTTATTGGGTAAAATTTAGAAAGAACTTTTCTTAGAATTGTGTCAACTGAGTGCAAACACCACTAGCATTGCTATATTCTCACCCTTTTCTTATGTATAGGCTTATTTCTTATGTATAGGTTTATTTCTTATGTATAGTGTGATTACTTTGTATCTGTAAAATTTTGTAAGCTGGTTTACTCCCATAACACTATAAAGCCTTTTCTCATTGTATCAGTCAGGAAGGGCTAGGTTAGCCTGCTGTAACAAGTAATCCCCAGGTCTCAGTGGTTTTAACATCATGTCTCTTATGGTGGATTAGAGCACCTATGCTGGGTCCTCCTTACTCGGCAACGCTTAGAAACAGAGCTACTATTATCTGTAATGTTGGCATTACATGAGCATTACAACAGATGGAAAGAAAGCTCTGGAGTGTCTTGCATCAGCATGTAAATATCCTGAATGGATGTGGGATATCCTTTCAGTTAAGTTCTCTAGCCAGAATTAATCACATGGGCCCACTCAACCATAAAGGAGCCAAAGAGTATGTTTCCATCTTAAGCCGAAAGCCAAAAATATTCGGTGAGCAGTGCTGATGTCTACATACTGTTTATGTCTCTCATTTACACAGTCGTTATTACAAAATATTACATGCACATGGAAAATACAGTTTTGCACAGTGCACTATTTCTCATTTTTCTTCCTGAGACTTTTTCTGCTGCTGCTGTATCTAGGAAGCCTCCTGCTCAGCCATTCTGATGTATATACATATTTGGAAATGCCAGGCCCTTGGGACAGCCCTTGATCAATGAAGATTGAAAACCAGTGAGTACATATTCCACTCTTCCTTCCATAGGCAGGTGAATCTCAGAGGGTCCTCAGTGGAATGGAGGCTGGGTGAACAGTGGTGATCAACTCTGTTGAATTTCCTTGATTTGACTTTCTTGCTGTTCTTGTTCACCTTCGCAGCCCCTCCACTCCTGTCGCCTGGGATTACTTCTCCAAATAAAACTACCTCCTCATGTGCTCCTCTGTCTTAACGCTTTGTGTTTTGGGAAAACCTGGGCAAGAGAGGCGTAGATGCCTCTGCATTTGGAACTGTGTCCCTCAAACACTCCTGGCCCCAGGGTCAGATGAATTTTCTTTCTCTACAGTACCATCAGTTGCTAGGGTTGCGGCATGTTATGTTTTGACTATGTTGGAATTTGACTTTCTTGCAACAGCTACTTTGTTTTCTGACTTTCATTTTTCTTGGTGGGGGAAGAAGATGCCTTCTTCACCTGAGGATTGGAAAAAGTCTTTTTAAACTTTCGTACATGTGGAGTGTGTGCGTGTGTGTGATTCTAGAAACTTAGAATAATTTGCTCCTTGACATTTCAAAACATGCGTGGTTGTCCTCTGATTTTAGTATCACTAATTAGCACAACAC
This sequence comes from Neotragus pygmaeus, assembly GCA_006410875.1. Lineage (NCBI taxonomy): Eukaryota > Metazoa > Chordata > Mammalia > Artiodactyla > Bovidae > Neotragus > Neotragus pygmaeus. The sequence goes on along the minus strand of SJYV01052865.1, from coordinate 477,608 downwards.
ATAAAATTTTCATTCCTTTATGGGTAATCTGTTCTGTTTTGTCCACAATCTACCTCCCTTAACATATAGACCATGGAAGATTTTAGGATGTTTTCTTTGTGGTATTTTCCATTTATCCTTTTTGGCACTTGACAGGCCCTTTCAATCTTATATCTCTCTTTAGTTCGGTGAAATTTATTTTGAGTACTTTTGTCATTATTTCCTTCTTGCCATTTTCTTTGCTATTTCTCTAGGAACTCCTAGTAGATGGATATTTACTATATGAAATGGCCTTCCATGTCTCTTATTTTCTTTTTCATTTTCTAAATATTTCCTTCCCTGTTCTCTATTCTGAGAGAGTTCCTTAAATTTTTCTTCTAGTTTTTCTGTTAATTTTGGAAGGGTTTGTTTTATCATGTTCTTAATTCCCATAAACTCACTTCTTCTGGTTCTTTTTCATTATTTAAAAAATAGCCACCTGTTCTTTCTTTTTTTTTTTTTTTTTGCATTATGTATGTAGTATCTTAGAAAATGTTATTAAGGATTCTTTGAAAGTTCTTGTCTGTTTCTGGGTTATCTCTATTTTCCTTGGAGTCAGTTCTATTGGTTCAGCGCGCTCCTTTCTTTGGTAGTGTTTCTCCTCCAGGAGTTTGATGATTCTGGTTATTCATTTATTCCAGGAATGTAGGGCTGGGGTGATTGATGCATGGAGCTGGAGTTGTTTTGGTTGCCCACCACCTAGTACATGGGCAGCTGAGTTAACTGGCAGACGTTTATGGAACGAAAGCAGACAGGTTGTGGCACTCCAGCACCCTCATGCTTAGCTGAAGAGGAATGTGTTCTGGGATGATAATCCCCACGCTGGAAGCTTACGCATCTCTTTGGGAGGTAGTTAAGCATCCTTAGGATTTTTATGTCCTCTTTTAGCCAAAAGCTCGTTTGTTGCTTTTGGGGGAGGAGGTGAGTGGTGGTGGGTGAACAGATAGAGCAAGAGCAGCACTCGTCACCTTCCTGCAGTTTCCAGTCCTTCCTCCCCTTCTCGGTATCTGTGACTTGGCTTCTGTGTTGGGAGGCGGCTTCTCCCTCCTTTTTATGGCCCCTTCTCACCTCTCTGTATACTCTGGTGCCGCTGCCAGCACTGTTTCAACTACCTTCTGGTTTCCGTAAGTTCACCCAAAGTTCAGTGCTTTTATGACATTGTCCTGTTTGTACTGCTAAGTCGCTTCAGTCGTGTCCGACTCTGTGTGACCCCATAGACGGCAGCCCACCAGGCTCCCCCGTCCCTGGGATGCTCTAGGCAAGAACACTGGAGTGGGTTGCCATTTCCTTCTCCAATGCAGGGAAGTGAAAAGTGAAAGTGAAGACACTCAGTCGTGTCCGATTCTTAGCGACCCCATGGACTGCAGCCTACCAGGCTCCTGAGTCCATGGATTTTCCAGGCAACAGTACTGGAGTACTTATTTACTGTAATATCAGTGGGCTTTGTGGAGAGAGGAGGAAGTGAACACATATCTTCACCTGGCTTTCATAATCCATTTGTTGTAATGATTTAAAACTCTGCAGATTTGTGTTAACCATGCCTGGTTGTTGGTTGTTAACTTTTTTTTTTTTCATGGTTTTTTTCTTCTCAAACCATGAGGAACCGCTTTATGGATGAAACTTTTAAACCATTCATTATTATTTCCTTGGGACTGATTGCCCGCAATGGAATGAAGTTAAATGTAGTGGTAAAGAGAAACCAACCCTGGATATTTGTTGGAAGGACTGATGCTGAAGCCCCAGTACTTTGACCCTCCTGATATGAAGAGCTGACTCACTGGAAAAGACTCTGATGTTAGGAAAGATCAGGGGACGAGAAGGGGGTGGCAGAGGATGAGATGGTTAGATGGTGTCACCAATACCAATAGACATGAATTTAAGCAAAGTTTAGGAGATAGTGAAGGACAGGGAAGCCTGGAGCACTAAAGTCCACGGGGATGCAAAGAGCTGGGCACGACTTAGCGACTGAACAACAGCAAAGAGAACAATCGATCACATTCTCTCTGCACCTCTTACTAGCTGGTAGTTTTGAGCAAGCGGCTCAGCATCTCTGAGTCTTACTTTCCTCATTTATTACTTGGGGATAAAATATCCATATCTTTTAGGATTGGATGCCTGAATTAAATTCTATAAGGAAAGTAATGAACATTCCAGATATTTGCCCTTTAATAGGCTTTTGAATAAAATAACACTTGATATTATTGTTGTTGTTAATTAATTTTACAGGAGAGAGGGATTGATCATCAACTTTTTTTATAAAGAAAAAATTTTTAATTAGGATTTTACTTATTGATGGCTGTGCTGGGTCTTCCTTGATGTGTGGGCTTGGTTGCTGCATTGTGGCGAGTGGGGGCTACTCTAGTCGCGGTGTGAAGGCCTCTCGTTGCAGTGACTTGTTGTGGTGCACAGGCTCTTGGGCATATGCACTCAGTAGTCGCGGCTCCCGGGCTCTGGAGCTCAGTAATTGTGGTGCACGGGCTTAGCTGCCCTGTGGCACGTGGGATCCTCCTGGACCAGAGATCCAACTTGTAGCTCCTGCTTTGGCAGGTGGACTCTTTACCACTGAGCCAGCAGCGAAACCCTCAACTCTGTCTTAGGATGAGAAAGGCACCATTTAGAGAATTTGTCACCTTCTTAAGCTGTTGCTCCCCTAAATAGCAACTTGCACGTGAGAGGGTTGTTCTAGAAGCCAGGCTGCTTTGGAGTGAGGTGTTCTTTCCCTTGGTGAGGAGAGAATCAAATTATTACTCAGAGGTAAAAAAAAAAAATTTGTGAGGAGAGATGTTTGGAAGGTCACCCAAACCCACTGGTACCAAGCTGGGTGCCAGACAGTGGGTTTGGGCAGTGAGTATTTGGTGTGGACATCTCGGTCGTCAGGCTTTACCTGGGTGACCTTTCAGGTAGCTCTAGAGGGTGGTAACGCTAGAGGCAAAGGGGCGAAAAAAAGGAGGAATTTGAACTCAGCCCATACCCACTGTGAGTCTGTACTCCAGCGGGCTGTGTACGAGCGGAATCACTCCTGCAATGAGCATGGTGTCATCACTAGGGGGCGCTCCTGAAATGTTGATATTTGTAGAATGTGAAGATGCCTGAATGAGTGCGTGGTGAGGAAACTGGGGACCCTGGAATGGGATGTGCTGGGGGTGAGGCGAGAGGAGGTCCCTCCCTCTGATAACCTGGGAAGAGGATGCTGAGGAACCATCTGGGCAGGCTCTGCCTGACTGTCCGTTTCTGCCTCATTTATCAGAATACATGTTGCCCTTCAAGAATTACCTGAGGCTCCTGAGGCATTCCAAAAGTACTGACTTTGCCCAGAGTGCTTTTTTATGTTCCACCTTTGGAAATGTCTTCAGAGCCAGTCTTCAACACACACAGATGAACACACACACACACACACACACACACACACACACAAATCAAAAAAGTAAAATAATCTGTCATTTCCTGAGAAATTCACCCAGCAGGATTGTTTTCTTTTTGAGTGAAAATAGTACTATCCAAGTTGACCGTTGATGATTTTGAAGTTCAGGTGAGTTAAACAGTTGGTTTTGTGGCTCTGTTGGGCTGGGGTCACAGAGTTCCATAGACCAGAGTTTGTGTCCTTGTGTGAAAGCTTTGCTCTTTGAAAACCTGGTTCAGATCTCAAAAAATGATTTGTCCCACTTTTCATATATAAAGAAGAAGGTATGAGGTTGCTCAGAAGACACCCTGGAAAGAAGTCTCATACCTCGTGAACAGTGACAAAGAGCCTCCGGTGAGGCCAGGAGTACCCATCGGGATGTCTCAGTCCTACTTTCTTTAAAAAAACAAAGTCAATAAAACAACATAGATAACTTTAAAAAGTTTTATTGGAGTATAGTTGATTTACAGTGTTGTGTTAATTTCTGCTGGGTAGCAAAGTGACTCAGTGATACATATGTTATTCTTTTTCATATTCTTTTCCATTGTGGTTCATCACAGGATATTAAACATAGTTCCCTGTGCTGTACAGTAGGACCTTGTTGTTTATCCATCCTATATATAATAATTTGCAAAGCATAGATAACTCTTAAAAGTACTAAGTAAAGGAAGGCAGGCTCTGAAGCTATGTACTGTATAATTACACTTATATGACACTCTGGAAAAGATAAAACTATAGGAACAGAAATTAGATTCATGACTGCCAGGAATTAGGGGAACGGCTGAGCATGAAGGAATTTTGGAGGAGGATGATGAAAATATTCTATATCTCTATTGTCCTGATACTTACACAATTATATAAGTTTGTGAAAATCCATGAAGCGATATATACTTAAAAAGGATGAATTTTGCTGCTTGCAGTAAGCCTGGAATCAATGAAAAGAAAACCAGTGACATTCCCTAATAGGCGCATCTCCTATACCTGATTCTGGTGGCACTTACCTTACATTTACTATAGGAAGAGCCATTCTTTTCCGCTTCGTACACAAGGATTAGCAAGCTCTGAGCCTGCTGGGTTTTATTGAGTAACTTTGTATGGATGTGACAACCTAGAGTCCTGGTCCTTATTCACAATTTAGAGTGTTTCCAGGCATTCTGAATCCTCAAAGGAAGATTATGTTCAGAATGGTTTTAAGGTTGAATGTGCTTTATTATATTTTTGGTCTTTTGAAAATTAGTAATTCACGCTTGGTGGCTTGGATGACTCCCCATTACTGAGTGCAAATGATTCATCAGGCCAAAAATCACGTTTCCCTCTAGTGGAAGGTTTTGCTTTGACTCTTGATATTGAAGTCATTTCTGAAATTATTTGACAAACTAGGATCTTTAGCATAAAATGGTGGCATGTGATATATATTAAATGATTCTTTTGTTGAACGGTGGCTCAGATGGTAAAGAATCTGCCATCAGTGCAGGAGACCCAGGTTCAATCCCTGGGTCAGAAAGATCTTCTGAAGGATGGCATGGCAACCCACTCCAGTATTCTTGTCTGAAAAATCCCGTAGACAGAGGAGCCTGGGGTATAGACCCATAGACCCCCTACAGTCTGTGGGGTCGAAAAAGAGTCAGACACGACTTAGCAACTGAACAACAACAACCTGGTCTTTGTATGGTTATCTGGAGGGAGGTTAAGAAATTTGGTGGTGACTGGGAATGAAGAGCAGAGAAGAGTATTTGCAAGGAAAATGGTACAGGGAAGGAGGCGGGACTGTCCATGGTCTTGTCTCCTAACCGCTTGTCTTGGATCATCATGGAGTTCCTGGACCTCTGAGTTCCACAGCCAACTGATAGCCCACACTCACAGGTGACTTTTTCCTAGAAATGTCTTTCATTTCTTAGCTATAAAAAATGTATTCCTTTTTCAAATCCTGTAGCCCCTCTCTGTGTTTATCCTTTTGGACCCTTGCTGCCCTGTACTTTGAAAGGCACATGGTTTGTTATTAGGTTGTAAACTTAAGGAGATGCAGCAAGATACCTTGTGCACAGATAGCGCTCAGTTACTACTTAATGGACGAATGCTTTGGTGAGATTTCTAGTTTATGTGCTAACCAAGTAGCATTTAGCTTTATGTAGAATGTTCATAGTAATATTATTCAGTATAGTCAAAAATGGAAAAAATGTCCAGAAACTGGGAAATGGATAAACAAAATATGGCACAACCTTTTAGCACAGTACTACTACTCAGGAATAAGATGAAATGAAGTATTGATACATGTAATAGTGTGGATGAACCTCAAAGATATTATGTTCAGTGAAGGCAGCCAGAGAGACCATGTATCTGATGATTGCATTTATATGAACTGTCCAGAAAATAGCAAATCAGTGGAGACAGAAAATAGATGAGGGGTTGTCTGAGGCTGGAGGTAGGGACTGAGTTTGACTACAGAGCAGCAAGAGGAATTTTTTTTCGGGTGATGGAAATGTTTGAAACTAATGTCGCGATGGTAGAGCACAACTCTGTAAACATTATATTTTGGAATCATATGCTTAAAATTGGCGGATTTTATGGTATATAAATTGTACCTCAATAAAACTACTAAAGGGGTGTCCCCAATAGCTCAGCAGTAAAGAATCTGCTTGCAGTGCAGGAGATGTGGGTTTGATCCCTGTGTTGGAAAGATCCCCTGGAGGAGAAAATGGCAATGCACTCTAATATTCTTGCTGGGAAAACATCCCAGTCCGTGGGGGTCACAGAGAACCAGACACAACTGAGTGTTCGTGACTGAGAGTTACGACGCAGCACACTCAAAGCTGTTAAGAATATTCATAGGCATACTACTTTAAAAATATTTTTATTGGAATATAGTTGATTTAAAATATGTTTCTGTCATGTAGCAAAGTAATTGAGTTATGCATATACATATTTCTACTCTTTTTTAGATTTGTTTTCCATGTAAGTCATTACAGAGTATTGAGAAGAATTTCCTGTGCTCTATAGCAGGTCTTTGTTCATTATCTATTTTATATATGGGAGTGTGTGTATATGTCAATCCCAATCTCCCAATTTATCCCCCCAGGAGCACTGTTCTTATTTGCCTTCCCCCCAAATGATGATAAACTGAGGGAAGAATTCTAGTTCTAATCAATGAGATGAATAAAGGATGATCTGCTGATTATTCCTCTGCTTGGGGTTCCGGGCATGCCAGAAAAAACAGGGACAGGGATCCCATAACTGATTTGAAACTCAGTTTCCAGACAGTGCCAACATAGAAAATGAAAGGTGAATAATGTCAGTGAGTGTGTAGGAGAAGCAGTATTGTGAGGAGGAAGACATGGTCATGATATTAAGAGGAAAAATTTAGATGTTTAGCTATTAAGAGGAAAAATACGTATACATGTGGATCTTTGTAAGTTAGGGACAACCAAGAAAATAATTAAAAAACATATTTTATAACTTTCAGAATAGCAGTAGGAAAAAATAAAGATAGTTGGATTGATTCAGCAAGAGAAACCCATGGTAAATAGAAAATACAAAGTAGGGTGAAGAAATCAACCCGATAGCATCAGTGATTGCAGTTCAAATGAGTTAATCTCACTGATTAAAACACAGGAACTCTTAGACTCCAAAAATGATCCAGCAATATATGGTTTTAAGAGGGTCACATAAATGAAAGCATAGAGCAAGGTTGAGAATAAAAGATAAAAATGGCATCCCAGGCAAATAACCAAAATAACACTAGGCTAGCAATTTCAGTATCAGATGAAATAGAATTTAAGGTGAACAACGTGAAAGAGATGAAAGTGATTATTCTGAAAATGCCACAATACCACAATATTCCAAGAAGATACAATAGTCATGAACAAATATAACCAACAACACAGCCTCAAACTATACAAAGAAAAAATTGGCAGAATTACAGTAATACATAGATAAAGCCACCATTGTAGATAGGGATTTTAATATATTCTTCTTGGAAACAGATCAGACAAAAATAAGCAAGAATATAAAAGATCTGTATAGCATGATTAATAAGCTTGCACCCGGAAAACACTAAATATGTATTCTTTTTGAGCACATGTGGCATTGTCATAGAAATGGATCAAATTATAAATCAGAACGTCAGTATCAGATTTCTAAGAATTGATAGCATTCAGATTGTATATTCTTTGGCCCAATGAAATGGGAAGGATTGAAATAATAAGACAGAGTAGAAATCAATAAAAGAGGGATTGAAAAAAATAACTGATTCAAAAAACCAAATATTCTTTGAAAAGATCAGAAAGATAGATAAGTCTCTGGTGAGATCTATCAAGGAATAAGGAGAGGAGGTGCATATAAAATAACCACAGATATGAAAGCAACTTAGATTTCATAAGTGAATTGTATGAGCAACTGTACACAAATAACTGTGAAATACCATATGAAATGAATGGGTTTATGGGAAAAATATAAGATTGCGAAGGTGGCCTGTTGACAAATGGAAACTTGACTGGAACAATCACTGCTGAAGAAATTGAAATAGTGATGAAAACTTCTTCCTTCTCCCCAAATTTTAAGGCCCACACAGTTTTATATGAGTAGATAGACCCTGCCTTATACAAGTTGTTTCAGAGACTTATAAAAATGGGAAAGCTTCTCTTGTTGCTTTCTGAAGCTTAGCGCCAACTTTATAGCCTCAGTGTTGAAAGCTGAATAAAGATGATACCAGCGAAGGGAAATGACAAGTCAGTTTTAGTTAAAATCTGCAATAAAATATTATTCTCAATCCAACAGCATATTAAAAAATTGTATATCCTTAGATTTATCCATAGAGTGCAAGATGGTTAATAGATAAGCTCCCCCTGCATAGAGGTCTATTTCTTGCTCACAAACAGTGATTGGCAGGTGGTCTATGTGGCAGTTCAAGGACCCTAGCCTCTTATATCTTGGGTTCAGTCACTGTCTAAGGCCCCAGAATCCTGAGAGTGTGGAAAACCTCCACCTACTTTATAGGAGCTTCGGGCCTGCACGGGATGCACCGCATTTCTGCTGATGCTCTGCTGATGAGGACTAGTCCCGTGGCCACCCCTGCATGCCGGTAAGTGCAGCTCCAGGCGGGACAGCCATCTCCCAGAGACAGTGCCCCCAGCGGAAGGAGCAGCACTCGTCTTTTTTCGATTGGATGGCTAATGTCTGCTGTAGATTTAACCATATAAAATCTATCAGTAGGCCTCATTACATGAACAGATTAAAGGAGAATCACCATAGGATGATCTCAAAGGAGATAGAAAGGGCGCCTATTTATGGCAGAAGTCTAGAGAAAAATAGGAGTAGATGGTGTAGCTGTCAGTGTTTGCTAGGTTATTCTGCCACAGCAAACAACCCCCAAACGTCAGTGTCTAACATAAAAGAGGCTGATGTCCTGTTCATGGTATGCGTTGGCTCTGAGTTGGCTGTCTCTGTTGTCCGTATTCTTCATTCTGGAGCCCAGCCTGGAGGAGGAGCCCTCTCTGGGATGTGGCTCTGAGTTGGCTGTCTCTGTCATCCGCATTCTTCATTCTGGAGCCCAGCCTGGAGGAGGAGCCCTCTCTGGGATGTGGTGACTCATTAGCAGAGGGAACGGGCAGCAGAAGCGCCAGGTGATGGCTGCAGATGTCAGGTTGGATGAGTCATATGTCACTTCCTTTCACAGTCCATTGGCTGAAGAAAGTCACATGACCAAGCTTGATATCAGTGTGGTGGGATCTGTACTTTGCCCTGTGAGGATGGACCTGGTAGAAAGGGCAGCAGAGAACTGGGAACAATATGCTCTATCATGGAGAGGATGCCTTTAACCTGATAAAGGCTTTCCTCCAAAAGCCTATTGCAAACGTCATGTCTCATCGACACATTTTAGAAGCATTCTTTTTCAGGGTTAGAAAGACGTACCCATGATTACTGCTGCCACATACTCAATAAGATTTTGGTAAACAAACAAAAGAAAGGCCAAAAGATTAGAAAGGGAAGAGACAAATCATCATTATTTGCATATAATATCATTTACTTGGAGAAAAAAATAATTAACAAACCTATCATCAGTATTAGTGAGTTCAATAAGTTTGTCAAATGATAGAAACATACAAATATCAGTGGATTTTTTTGTACCACAATAATAAATTAAGAAATTATGATGGAAGATGTCATTTATAATAGCAACAACTATAATGTACCCAGGAATTAATCTACTCAAAGAGTGCATACGATTTGCCCCGAGAAAATCTAAAGGGCATAAAAGAAGGCTAAGAAAGTGAAGAGAGAGACTGTGTTTATGGATGTGAAGGAAGACAGTGTTGTCAGGAAATTTCCTAAAGGAAATCAGTCCCGAATATTCATTGGAAGGACTGACGCTGAAGCTGGCCTTCTGATGCAAAGAACCAACTCGCTGGAAAAGACCCTGATGCTGGGAAAGATTGAAGGCGGGAGGAGAAGGGGATGACAGAGGATTGAGATGGTTGGGTGGCATCACCGACACGATGGACGTGGGTTTGAGTAAGCTCTGGGAGTTGGTGATGGACAGGGAGGCCTGGCATGCTGCAGTCCATGGGGTCGTAAAAAGTCAGACATGACTGAGCAACTGAACTGAAGTTTTGTTAGGATGTCATTCATTTCAAATTAATCTATAAGTTTAGTGTCGATGAAGTAACATCATAGCATTTCCAAAGGATATTGGCCAAACAGATCTTAACATTTTTATGGAAGGAGAAACACTCAGTAATAACCAGTTAGAGGAGAAGAACAGAACGTGTGGGAATTTGTCCTCCTGTCCCTATTATGAGTATAGCACCTGAGAGTTGGTTGCTTAGACTTTCTCATGAATAGCAGTTCACTGATTCCCGAGTTTGTTTCCCTTATTAGAATCTTCTCTCTCATCGTGAATAAAACCCTACTGTCTAAGCACTCATCAAATGTTTACGTGGTGCCAGCCACTGGGGAAATAAAGAGGGAAAGGATTTGGACTCTGCCTTCCAGGTGTTCACGGTTCAGGAGGCAAAGCAGAACACAGTGCTGCTTAGCGTGATTGCTGTGAGATTGCTGGCCAAGCACGGGGAGAAGGCGAGGGAGAGAAGGAAGCTGTGAGGAAGAAAGTAAAGGTGACAGGTGTGCTTAAGAAGGGACTCTTCATTGCTAGGAGAGCTCTGTGTTCAAAGCATGCAGAACTGGCGCAGAGTGAAGAATGGGCCCAGCACAGAGCCGCGGAGCACTCTGCAGTGATGGAAATATGATGTGGGGGAAGCGGAGTGGCACGTGCAGTTATGTATGTCTGGTGCAAGCAGCAGGATGGCGAGCGAGCTGCCAGGGAGAAGAGCAGCTTTCCTTTGATCATTTGGAAGCATCGTTTATTTCCCGATGGTTGGCTCTGCCTTTCCTCTGCCACTCAAACTTTATTGGGAAATGGATTCTCTTGCCAAAAGAATATGATTAATACCGCAACTGGTTGTGGGCTTAGCAACAGATTGATGGTTGTATTTTTAAAGGGGAGCCTGCTTACAGTTTATGTCGCCATGGTGTGTCGCGTTTTTCATTCCTAAGTGGAGAAGGACTGGATGAGTTAGATTTTCCTTCCTGTTCACTGGCCTTCCCTGCCCCTTGCATTTGTTATTTGATTTCAGAGAGTAAACGTGCCTGGAACAGGAGCTGTCACATCAAACTTGATGTGCGTGTAGCATTATCTGCAGGTGATGTGTTGTCTACCAATGGACACAGTTTTCTGGGTGCCAGAGAGGAGATGGATTCCATGTTAGAGACAGAAGCTACCTAAGTGCCCATGCTGGGGCTGGTGGGTCCCCAAGATCTAGGTCCAATTCCTCATTCTCACAGATCCCCAGACTCATGACTCAGTGTCAGGGAGTTTGGTTGCCTGACTGAGTTCATGAGACACTGGTTCTAAAACCAGATTGATGAACTTGTTAATTCATAATGACAAATAGAAGTTTGTTAGGAGGAGAAGGGGATGACAGGATGAGATGGCTGGATGGCATCACTGACTCAATGGACGTGAGTCTGAATGAATTCCGGGAGTTGGGGATGGACAGGGAGGCCTGGCGTGCTGCGATACATGGGGTTGCGAAGTGTCGGACACGACTGAGCTACTGAACTCAGGAAGACTGCAATTCTAATTTATTCATTCATTTGTTCAACAAAGATTTGTTGAGCATTTACTGTATGCTTCAGCTAAGCTAGGAAGGTGGAGTGGCCATTAATTAGGCCAAAGTGTGAGGGTTGTGATTGGGGAGGAGCAGTTCAGGAAGCGAGGACAGTGCGGGCAAAGGCCCTGAGGTCTGCTGCCTCACACATGCTTACTTTCATAGGTTTCTCAACATTGAAAGCCAACAGCGGATAGGAGTGGGCTTGGTGAGCATGGGCCCATCAAAAGGGCTACTGGGAGATAGAATCCTTCTATGTATTTCCCCCTCCATATATACTCAGGGATGATTGGGAAAGGGAATTTGAATTGGGTGCGTTTTTTAAAATGAAGTATAGTTGATTTACAGTGTTGTGCCAATTTCAGATGTGTAGCAAAATGACTCAGTTTTTCACATATATATTTATGTATACATCCCTTTTCAAAATATTCTTTTCCATTATAGTTTATCCCAGGAGATTATACTTCACTGTGCCAGTGAAGTGAAGTCGCTCAGTCGTGTCTGACTCTTTGCGACCCCATGGACTGTAGCCTACCAGGCTCCTCCGCCCATGGGATTTTCCAGGCAAGAATACTGGAGTGGGCTGCCATTTCCCTCTCCAGGGGATCTTCCCAACCAAGGGATCGAACCCGGGTCTCCCACATTGTAGGCAGATGCTTTTACCGTCTGAGCCACCAGGGAAGTCCTCCAACAGGGCCTTTTAAATCCATTCTACATGTAATAGTTGGCCTCTACCAACTCCACATTTCCAGTCCATCCCTCTCCCTCTCTACACTGGCAACCACAGGTCTGGTCTCTGTGTCTGTGAGTCTGTTTCTGCTTTTTAGATAGGTTCATTTGTGCCATGCTTTAGAGTCTACATGTATGTGATATCATATGGTATTTGTCTTTCTCTGTCTGACTTACTTAATATGGTAGTATGTAGTTCCATCCATGTTGCTGCAAATGGCACTGTGTCATTTTCTTATATGGCTGAGTAGTATTCCATTGTGTGTGTATGTGTGTGTGTATATATATATATATATATAATATATATATATACACCACATCTTTATTCATTCATCTGTTGATGGATATTGAGGTTGTTTCCATGTTTTGGCTATTGTGAACAGTGCTGCTATGAACATAGAGGTGCGTGTATCTTTTTAAATTGTAGTTTTGTCTGTGTATATGCCCAGGTTTGGGATTGCTGGATCAGCTGGTAATTCTGTTCTTAATTTTCTAAAGAAGCTCCATACTGTTTTCTGTAGTGGCTGCACCAACTTGGATTCCCACCAACAGTGTAGGAGAGTTCCTTTTCCTCCACATGGAGTGCTCGGTTGTGGCCAACTCTTTGCGACCCCATGGGCTGTAGCCCGCCAGGCTCCTCTGTCCGTGGAATTTTCCAGGCAAGAATACTGGAGTGCCATTTCCTTCTCCATCACATGGAGTGGTTGTATTTTAAATTGCATGCATGATTCGTCCTGGCCTCCTTCACATTAGTTGGAGACTTCCTGCTGTCTTTTGGACCTTCTCAAAACCAAACCCTTAACTTCAGTAAGGGGCTTCCTCTTAAACATAAGGGAGGTTTGGCTGAAATGGGTATCATGAATAGTGCCTGGGTATCTGCAGTGAAATTTTGAGCCATATCACCAGATGTAGGTCCCCCAGACCCTCAGTGTTAACATCACGTGGCAGGCAGTGTGGCACAGTGGGGAGGGACACGGGCTCTGTCACCTCTGCCTGTGTACTTAATGAACTGTGCAGCCTGTCTCCTAGTTGACAAATGGCACACGTCATATGTTTTCTAATTACTGAGAAGGTTGAGATAATGCATGTAAAGCCTTTAGACCTACTCCCCAGAGGAAGCTGTTGGTAGTTTTGAATGTGATTGCTGTTATTATTTTTCTCTCCTTTTCTTCAATCCCTCAATCTCTGAATTCATCAATTCCCTCTAAACCTTACCTTTAATGGAGTGAAGTTGGAACCGGAAGGTGGCCTGGACAGATCGCATTGGCCCTCAAAGTCATGCTTGGCATCCTGAACCTTTTCCTTTGGCAGTAGGGGTCCAGCTGGTGTTTTCTGAGCAAGGGCTCCTGTGACCCCATCTGTGGTTTAGGACCATCACTCTGGGGACAGAGGGAGGGAGGGCCAGAAGTCCTGCTGAGAAGCTGGTCCAGAATCGAGCTGAGATGAAGAGGGCCTGATGAAAGACTGTGGCTTGTCGAGGAGAGGAGAGGAAAGGGGTGGTGTTTAGAAATATTTCAGAGGTGCCGTCTTAGTGATCCAGTGATGGGGGAGGAGCAGGAGAGAGAGGACTCAAGCTGTCCCCAGGGAACTGTATCACGGATCTGTACCAGGCTAACGGCAACACCGTCACGGAGTAAAGAGAGGAGAGCAATGCTGATGGGCACTGCAGATTTTTGCCTCCTCTTTGTCTCAAGTAACAAGGAGTCCTGGGTTCTGGGGTCGGGAGTGTATCCCTTGGGATCTTTTTGGGGGGACCCAAGAAGATTCCCGAGAATATTTTTTCTCTTCTCCAATTAAGACCATGTATTTACAGTAAAAGGTCAACTGAAGACCACATCAAAGTAAAAAACAGCCTCATTAGTGTTCTTTTTTGAGAGTTTTTTTTTTAAGTTTCATTTGATTTGCATTTAAAATCAAGGATAATGAGATAAAATCCTATTAAATATATCACATGGTAACATTTTAGTTTAATTTCATGTTGTGCATAGTTAAGGCTTTGTTCAATTCAGTTGCTCAGTTGTGTCCAACTCTTTTCCACCCCATGAACTGCAGCACGCCAGGCCTCCCTGTCCATTCCCAACTCCCAGAGTTCACCCAAACCCATGTCCATTGTGTTGGTGATGCCATCCAACCATCTTATCCTCTGTCGTCCCCTTCTCCCTCTGCCTTCAATCTTTCCCAGCATCCGGGTCTTTTCCAATGAGTCAACTCTTCACATCAGGTGGCCAAAATATTGGAGTTTCAGCTTCAACATCAGTCCTTCCAATGAACACCCAGGATTGATCTCCTTTAGGATGGACTGATTGGATCTCCTTGCAGTCCAAGGGACTCTCAGGAGCCTTCTCCAACACCAGAGTTCAAAAGCATCAATTCTTTGACATTCAGCTTTCTTTGTAGTCCATCTCTCAAATCCATACATGACTATTAGAAAACCATAGCCTTGTCTAGGCGAGGCTAGTTGAACTCACCTTTTTACTCACTCCAACTCCAGAATCCCGTAAGTTAGAGTTGAAGAACCTCTGGCCAGAGCTTAATTTTATCTGGCCCTCATTAAGTTTGCAAAACATCCACAACTGTCAGTGAGCTTTGTTGACACATCACCTTTGTTGACATCACCTTTGTTGACAAAGTAATGTCTCTCCTTTTTAATATGCTGTCTAGGTTGGTCATAACTTTCCTTCCAAGGAGTAAATGTTTTTTAATTTCATGGCTGCATTCACCATCTGCAGTGATTTTGGAGCCCAGAAAAATAGTCAGCTGCTGTTTCTACTGTTTCCCCATCTATTTGCCATGAAGTGATGGGAGACTTTGTTATCCCAGGTGAATCAGAGACTGTAGTACTACATTCCAGAAATTTTAGCCCTGGACCCCAGGAATCACAGGGAAACTGAGAAGGTAGGGATTTTCTTGGAACAATGAGAAGAAAAGATGTGCATAAGAGAAAAAGACGTTATTTGCCCACCCAATAGGAGGAGGAATTTAGTTACATTCTGGCAACTGCTAGGCTAAAATAAACCCAATTATTGTGTTTTCCCAGTTAAAATAGTGGAAATGACTTTTAAATAGGGAATTTAAGANAAAGATGTGCATAAGAGAAAAAGACGTTATTTGCCCACCCAATAGGAGGAGGAATTTAGTTACATTCTGGCAACTGCTAGGCTAAAATAAACCCAATTATTGTGTTTTCCCAGTTAAAATAGTGGAAATGACTTGTAAATAGGGAATTTAAGATCACTGACAGTTGTGGATGTTTTGCAAACTTAATGAGGGCCAGATAAAATTAAGCTCTGGCCAGAGGTTCTTCAACTCTGTAACTTACGGGATTCTGGAGTTGGGGTGAGTAAAAAGGGGAGTTCAATGTTTTGAGATCTGAGAATGCACATTTCTTGATTTGAAAGGGAGCATAAAACTCTCATCACTGTGTTATGCAAAGGCTTGCAAAATCCTAACTCTGTGCACACCTGTTCTCTTAGCAGTTTAGTTTCTGCATGTTTGTCTTCTACATTCAAAGACGTGCTTTCCATTTCAGATTTTATTTGCTATCGGGTCATTCCTGGGTCCAGTACAGATTTAGCCCACAATGTAGCTGTAGATCAGTCAGGGGAATGGCCCAAGTTGCCTGCCCAGAGTCAGGGAGGATTTATTGTGCTTTTATCTTTAAATTGAGTTGTTCATGAGGAAGGAGAATGATTTCCAGTTGGGCAACACATTTCACATTTCCCTTCTGCTGGGGTGCATCTGCGCAGGGATCCTGACTCCATCATAGAGATACAGCAACCAGTGGGATGGAAACTGACACATGTATATCACAGCAAGCCTGGCTGCAAAATGAACTGCAATGGAAGAAATGCAACCGGCCGTCTGGTCTGGCTTTTCCAGGTACGTGCTGCCTTTCAGCTCCCTGTTAAGCTCCTAACATCTGAGTGTGCGCCTGGGCAGGAGAGCATTCCTTATGGTGCCAGATACATCAGGAAAGATAGACTGGGCCATATGCCCTCGAAATGATGCCATCCAAGGATGCTTTCTAAAATATGTGTGTTCTTTCAGCTTAGGGATGCTCATGCTTTGCTGAGGAATCCCACGAGGGCTTGTAGTTCTTAAAACTTTCTTTTAATTAGACAGTGGTCTTATGCTGATACATCTCTACTGTTCAGAGCTGAAAAGCAGGACGATGGCCTAAAGAAAAACAATACACTGTTTGTTAAGGACTGGATGTTTATCTTCTGCATCCAGGCTGTGTTCTCCCCAGAGGCGCTATGCTGGGAATGAGCTTGAGAAAAACTCTGGGAAATGGCAGAGTGAGATGGGTGTTTTCAGAGCTGAAGTCAGCACATCCTTTCTGGGGAGCCTTGGCTTTTCAGGTGGAACCTCCATAGTGAAGACATGTTGCCTCCAAAATACTGCAGGAGGGTAGGAAAAAAATGCTACTCTTGCATGTTATGGTGGTTTTGACAGCCTAGAGTTTGACCAGTGACTCCAAACACTTAGCTGTTTGATTATCTGAAAACTTGGAATTGCAAGCCCCAACTAGAAATCTAGGCCAACTCTCTCATTGTAATGGAGAAGCTAAATTCTAGAAGNTGGTGTATTATGGCTAGTTTTTTAGGCAGCCATAATGCCGCGAGGAGGGCTATTATTTCTTCTTTATTTTTGATCGTTTTACCCTCAGCCATGACGAGGTCTCTCTTTCTGTAGATTGCTCTGTGTATGTGGGCGGTAGCAAAGGCATATTGGCTATCGGTAATGACGTTAAGCTTTTTGTCCTTACCCAACTGGAGGGCTTTTGTTAGGGCAATTAGTTCAGCCCTTTGAGCCAAAGTGCCCAGAAGTAGTGCTTCCGCCCACACAATTTGGGTTTCTGTGGTTACCGCTGCCCCTACATACCTGAGCCCATCTCTGCGGAAACTGCTTCCATCCGTATACCAGGTAACTTCAGCATCCGCTAGAGGGCAATCTTGCAAGTTGTCTCACGTTCCATGTACCTGGGCTAGTATGTCACTGCAGTCATGGATTGGGGCTTCCAAATCCAAGTTAGGAAGCAGTGTAGCTGGATTGAGAGCAGTAGGCTGCAGAAAGATGATTCTGGAGGGGTTTAGCAGNCTGCCTCTGAATAAATGACTTTGAGCAAAAATGTAACAAGTGGAGTCAGTGCACAGGCAGTCTTCATGGAGCTGTGCTGGGGATCCAGGAGGTTTTATCCAGTGTCCTGCTGAGTTAAGTGAAATGGTGGACATATGGCGCTTGGGAAGTCCTCACCCCGATTGCCAACAAGTAGATAAGTTTCATTTTCCCTACTTTAATGACTCAGATTGTTGGAGCTCCAAACCTGAGGGAAACATAGCTTTTACACGGAACAAGAACATATGGTCATTAGCAGACGTTATACGATTTTGTTTAGTTTTTGCTTTTAGTTAGCAGTCTAATATCAAGCAGAAGTTGAAGTGTATGTTGGCAGGTTTTTTGAGAGGGTTGGGTTAAGTCATTTATATTCTAGTTTACTATATAGTTCCTCAACCGTTTTTTTTGTTTGTTTGTTTTTTTGCATGATTGTCCCCTTAAGGAGCCTTTTACACATTTTCCCCCAATTACTACTCCTACATACAAATTTAATACTACAGATATATTGTGTGTATCTGTGTATGTGCTTTATATAAAAATATATATATTTTTACCCCTCCACACACATACCCCTGAAAGATTTGAGAATGTATGACCTACACGAAAAGCCCAGAGCATCTGAAATAAACCTCACTTAAGTTCTTATTCTTGCTGGAACAGACACGTGCAAAACAGTTTTGAACAACATGGAAAAATGTTTTGTTCGTTGATGGAAATGAGGGAAATGGGCACCACATGGGATCACACTAGAAGATATCCTCTGTAGTGTGCGTGCTCAGTTGCTCATTTGCATCTGACTCGTTGCGACCCCATGACTGTAGCCTGCCAGGCCCCTCTGTCCATGAGATTAGCCAGGCAACAATGCTGGAGTGGGTTTTCATTCGCTCCTCCAGGGGTTGAACCTGCATCTCCTGCATTGGCAGGTGGATTCTTTACCACTGAATCACCTGGGAATCCCATCCAATGTATATTCAGAATTAAAAAATCGAAGTCTGTGTTAAAAGTGGTTATCACTAGGGACTTCCCTTGCAGTCCAGTGGTTAAGACTCTGTGCTTCCAATGCAGGAGGTGCAGGTTTGATCCCCGTGTGGGGAACTAAGATCCCACATGCCGTGCAGTGTGGCCAAAGATTAAAATAGACAGATAAGCGAATAAAAGGAATATGAGGAGGAAATCTTTATAAAAAGGTGAGTAGTTACCACTAGGTAACAGATAGCAGATTTAATTTTTTTCTCCTTTGTATTAATCCGTATTTTCCTCCATGTTTTCTGTACTGAGCATGGATTCCCTTTACAATAAAACAACAATTATTTTGCAAAGTAAGCAAGTACTGTTTGCTGCTTCTCTCTTTGTGGGCTTGAAAGGGTCTTAGTTGGTGACAGAAAGGCAGCCTGGAATCTACGCTTGTAGGCTGATGTCTTTCTGAAGACACAGATGGTCTTTTATTCCTCTTGACTTCTTCACATCTGCTTCTGCCTTGATCTTATGGGAAGGGACCACACCTGGACCGTTTTTTGAGCTTGGTGGAAACTTAAAAGGATGTAGGCTTAAGAAGATACAAATTCCAGAATTAAGTACTAATTAAGTTCTTGGACACAAATCACTTCACACACTCCACTTAGAGGATTTGTTTAATTGACTGAGGAAATAGTTTGAAGGGGAAGAGCATTTCTTTTCATTAGTGTTCAAATGAAGTGCAAATTATAGAACTTGGGCTCCATATTTCCTAAAGATAGAAGCTTTGGAGAAAGGAAGAAAAATTAGGGACAGAACTTAGTTTAAAATCAGAAACAAATGCATTTTGGGTAGAAAAGTTTGGGCAATTTTCTACATGGATAATTTGAGAGCAGCCAGCTAGTGCTGGGTTGGAAATGAGTTTTTTTTTATTTTTTTTATTCCAGAACTCAGGTTTGCAGCCAGATTTTATTTTGTGTTTATTTCATATTCAGCTTGATTCTTTAATAAAAAATGTCTCTCAGGGCAAGAAGACAATGTGAATGTTTGAACCGTGTGTCAGGGGCTTACAAACCTACTTTGAGGAATTAGATGTTAAATGAGTAAAGATGGCATCTGCAATTACATGGACTGGGATGATATTACAGGGGTTATTAATCTGCAGGCTTCGGGGCTTAGGATGACTACCAGGTGAATCAGCAACCAATTTCTCCTGCATATTGCATGCTTACACAATTATAGCCGACGCATAACTATAATGTCTATGAGGTCATTATATTAATTTGTTGCAGGAATTGTTTCTTGGGTTCTTAATTGCATAAATGTTGCCTCCGAGTATCAGAAATGTTGGCCAGTTTCAACAGACAGCATCGGTTCAATACAATTGAACTCTCTAGAAAAAAGTGAGTGCCAGCTATGTGTCATGCCCTCACGATACAGAGATGAGAAAGGCAAGCTCTGGTCTCAAGGAGCTTATAGTCTAGAGAGCTAGATCAGATGTCCAGATTGGCCAACACAGACCACACCACTATGTGTGAGATAGCCTGGGGATAAACCAGTGGCGATTCATGGTGACTTTTTCAGTGGGGCAGCAAGTCTTCGAGGTGAGCTGAGGCTTCCTTGTGGGAAAGAAGCAATTTTCAAGAGGAGCTGGAAAGAGCAGATTATTTAATGTGAACTTTCCTGTTTGGGGTTGGGTTCCCCCCCTAGAAACAGACCCAAGATGGGGCCCATGTGAAGGTAAGTTAATAGGCTATGCTTTTGAAACCCTAGTGTACCACGAATCTTGGAAATGGCTTGCTTATTTTTTAAATTAATTTTTTTTATTGGAGTATAGTT
This sequence comes from Neotragus pygmaeus, assembly GCA_006410875.1. NCBI lineage: Eukaryota > Metazoa > Chordata > Mammalia > Artiodactyla > Bovidae > Neotragus > Neotragus pygmaeus. Next base: position 457,388 of record SJYV01052865.1, on the reverse strand, counting down.
GATTTACAGTGTTGTGTTAGTTTTTGATGTACAGCAAAGTGAATCAGTTATACACATATCCACTCTCTTCAGGTGTTTTTCCCATTTAGGCCATTATAGAGTATTGAGTGGGGTTCTCTGTGCTCTGCAGTCGGTCCTTATTAGTTACCTGTTTTATAAGCAGTAGTGTATAATGTCAGTCCCAGTCTCCCAGTTTATCTCCCCCCACCATCTCTCTTGGTAACCGTAGTTTGTTTTCTATGTTGGTGACTATTTCTGTTTTGTAAATAAGTTCATTTGTACCATTTCTTTTATATTCCACGTATAAGTGATATCATATGTCACTTTATGTGACATATATATGACTATATATATGTGACATATATATGACTTTATATATGTCATATATCATTTGTCTAACTTAGTGTGACAATCTCTAGGTGGGGATGGCTTCCTTAAACCCACATTGCTAGGCTCCACCCTCAGGGTTTCTGAATCGGAAAGTTTTCAGCAGGTCTTGAGATGTGCTTGTCTCACAAGTTCCCAGGGGATGCTGATGTTGTTGGCCTGGGGACCACATTTTGAGAACCACTGCTCTAAGGAGCAGGGAGGTGAAGAGAACAGGTCTGGCAGGGGTAGAAGCAAAGCAAGGTGTGACCTTGGCTGGTGTCCAGCTTCAGCCTGACTCTCGGTGCCAAATTTGGTTCCACCTTGAGGTGATGTGGGAAGGCCTTTTAACCCCNAGTTACCTGTTTTATAAGCAGTAGTGTATAATGTCAGTCCCAGTCTCCCAGTTTATCTCCCCCCACCATCTCTCTTGGTAACCGTAGTTTGTTTTCTATGTTGGTGACTATTTCTGTTTTGTAAATAAGTTCATTTGTACCATTTCTTTTATATTCCACGTATAAGTGATATCATATGTCACTTTATGTGACATATATATGACTATATATATGTGACATATATATGACTTTATATATGTCATATATCATTTGTCTAACTTAGTGTGACAATCTCTAGGTGGGGATGGCTTCCTTAAACCCACATTGCTAGGCTCCACCCTCAGGGTTTCTGAATCGGAAAGTTTTCAGCAGGTCTTGAGATGTGCTTGTCTCACAAGTTCCCAGGGGATGCTGATGTTGTTGGCCTGGGGACCACATTTTGAGAACCACTGCTCTAAGGAGCAGGGAGGTGAAGAGAACAGGTCTGGCAGGGGTAGAAGCAAAGCAAGGTGTGACCTTGGCTGGTGTCCAGCTTCAGCCTGACTCTCGGTGCCAAATTTGGTTCCACCTTGAGGTGATGTGGGAAGGCCTTTTAACCCCCTGCTGCTGCTGCTAAGTCACTTCAGTCGTGTCCAACTCTGTGCGACCTCATAGACGGCAGCCCACCAGACTCCCCTGTCCCTGGGTTCTCCAGGCAAAGAACACTGGAGGGGGTTGCCATTGCCTTCTCCTTTAACCCCTACATCCTCATGTTTGTCCGTCATTGGCTGCTGCGCTGTGGTGGCAATGGGCGGTCTGCTCAGTGGAGGGAAACTGGAGAAGATGGGAGGTGTGAGCCACTGGCATCTAAGGAAGGGTCACTTCCTGGTAATGACGGTCTGTGTGGTTCCCGGCATGGGCAGCATCCACTGTATCGCTCAAGTTTGAAGGGTTGGAAACACAGTCAGATATTTAAAAAACAAAAACACTGAAAAGCTAGGACCACTCAAACATATCTGTGGGTCAGATTTGATTTGGCACATAAGTTGCCAGTTGGTCACTTCTGGGATAAAGGTTTTTCGAACAATTTTTTTCTAAGAGGGCATATGCTGGGGCTGGCGGATTTCTTTCAAACAGCTACCTGTAATTAACTTGAAGTGGTCCCCTTAAGAGCCCACAATGAGCTTGGATCTCCAGAACGTTTTCCTTGGCAAAATAGGATGCGTTTCTGACTGATATTGTATAAATCACAGGAAGACTGTCCGAAGTCTTCCAAACTGAAGGCACCGTTATGCAAGTTGTCATACATGACTAACCCATTATTATAGCCCCAGAGATGCTGAGGGACTCCCACCTCATTTCTGGGGGAGCCCATTTCACACCTGAATAGCTCTTATTTTAAAAAGTCAGCCCAATCCTCATTACAGACTTGCCTTTGCTAAAAGACATCCCACACTGCTTCTACTTAAACACCTCCCCCCACCAACAAAGTCCCTTCCTTGTCAAACCAGAAATAATTCTTCCTCCTCCATGGTGCTTACCTCTTTAGTTAATGTTATAAAGGAGAGATCAAGGGTGAATAAATATAATGTGGTTATATTATTTATTACAGCCCTTTTGGATTCCCACTTAGGGTAATAATGGCAAGTAAAATTCATTTTCTTTCTAAGGAATCAATTTGCTATTGTATGCCAAATGCCGTCATTTTGAAGTTAATGTAACACTGTAGATGATTTGTTGCTGCAAATAGAAACAGTTATAGCACCATCCAGTTGGTGGCCACTGATGCCAGAATGGTAGAGGTAAGACCAAGCCAGGACTATGAAGTATACCTGCTAGATTGACCTGTTCATCCAGGGGCCCTGGGGTTTGTTGGATGTGCCAGGGTTAGAGAGGTCCTCTGTTTTGGGGATGAGCACAGCCTTGCACCCAGGACTGTAGTCGGGACCAGGCGTGTGTTGGGGTTTGCTTGTGCCATTCCTCCAAGCATGGAGCTGAGGGTCAGGGGAGGGCAGAGCTCCACAGCCCTGGAGACTTATGTCTCTTGGATGCTAAGCTGCTTCTTTATCATCTATCCTTAGTGTGGCCTTGCTTACCTAGCAGCCTCACCTTCTCAGAAGAAAAATTGAGAGCCAGAAATTTGAGCAGCACGGTTGCCCTGCAACTCCCGAGGCCTTTTCACTAGTCTTCCCCGCTCTTCCTCCTCCTCCCCTTCTCCCGAGTTTCTGTTGCATTTGGGGCCACCAGTTGCATCCTTTCCATGGCTCTTCCCACCTGGCCTTCTCCTGACTCTCTGCCCACGCCCTCTTAGTTAATATTATTTCTGACTGCTTTAGCCCTGCCCTATATCGAGATGCTCCAGTGTTTGCCCCTCTCTTCTCTCCTGGCAACATTGCCACCCTAAGGATGACCTCAGTATGTCTTTCTCTGGCCTTGATCTTGCTCTTAAATCACAATCCAGCACTGATGACTTCCTGTTGAGATTCCTTCCCCTTGTCTCACAGGCGCACAGACTCAACAGGTGGCCAACTGAGTGCCCGGTTTGCTAGTTTGCTGCCTCTGCTTTATTTCTAAGGTGGTGCCCACTTCCAGGGTACCTAGGGGTGAACTGAAGACTTCTTGTTTTGTAAATTCTGCTAGGGTTCTTGCCTGAAAGCAAAGCTCAGATCATGTCACTCTGTTTCAAAATTCCCTGACTCCTTTTAAAAAATTTATTTTTTGAATTTAAAACATTACTGAAATGTGGAATTCCCACAACTTAAAAATAAGCATCAAGGGGACTCCCCTGGTGGTCTGATGGTTAAGACTTTGCCTTCCAGTGCAGGGGTGCCAGTTCAATCCCTGGTTGGGGAGCTGAGATCCCACATGCCTTGCAATCAAAAAACCAAAACATAAAGCAGAAGCAATATTGGAACAGATTCAATAAAGACTTTAAAAGTGGTCCACAAAAAAAAAAAAAAAACCTCTTAAAAAAGTAACCATCTTAAAGTGAGCCATTGAGTGGCACTTAATACATTCACAGTCTTATTAACCATCACTTCTATATAGTTCCAAAACCTTTCCATCACCCTAAAAGGAAATTTTGTACCCATTAAGCAGTTTTTTCCAACCATTTCCCCTTTTCCCAGCCCCTGGCAACTACCATTCTGCATTTCGTCTCTATGTATTTACCCATTCTGAATACTTCATATAAAGGGAATCATAACATATATGGCATTTTCCATCTAACTTCTTTTACTCAGCATCATGTTTTTGAGGTTCGTTCACATCGTAGCAAGTATCATTACTTTTTCTTCTCTTGTGGCTTAATAATATTCCACGGTACATATGTACCACAATTTGTTTATTCATCCTTTGACGTGCACTGGGCTGTTTTCACCTTTTGGTTATCGCGAATGGTACTTCTGTGAACATGTGTACATATGTGTTTGAGTAGACACTGACTGTTGCCATGGAATTCAATTTCAGAGCTTAACAAATACTTCTGTCAAGGTTCAGATAGTAAATATTTTAGCTTTGGGGAGTCATAGGAGGTTTCTGTCCCAACTACTCAACTCTACAAAAGTAGCCATAGAAACATAATGTAAACAAGTGGGTTTGATTGTGTTCCAATAAAACTTTATAAGTAAAACTTTATAGAAAGAGATGATGGAGAAGCCCCTGGCAATCCAGTGGTTGGGACTCCACACTTCCACTACAGTGGGCATGGGCCTAATCCCTGGGTGAGAAGCTAAGATTCCAGATGCCCTGCAGTGTGGCTTAAAAAAACCCAAGAACCCCAAAAAAACAGAGATGATGGGCTAAATTTGGTCCACAGGTTATGGTTTCCTGACCGCTGCCGTAGAACAGAATGAAGCCCCTCACACTAGAATTCAAAGTCCACTCTGATTACGTCACCCTCCCCAACTTTACCACTCTTTTCTAAGTCCCACAGTTCAAACAGAACAGGGTAGACGTGACCACAGGCGTGGAGGGTCGAAGTGAAAGTCACTCAGTCATGTTCTACTCTTTGCGACCCCGTGGACTTTACAGTCCATGGAATTCTCCAGGCTAGAACACTGGAGTGGGTAGCCGTTTCCTTCTCCAGGGGATCTTCCCCACCCAGGGACTGAATCCAGGTCTCCCTCATTGCAGGCAGATTCTTTACCAGCTGAGCCACAGGGATGGTGGAAGATAGGGCAGAACTGATGTGGAAAAGAGGAAAGTGTGATGATGGGGGTATATAGGGGCCAGAGAGAACCCTCATGGGGGGCATCTCTGGTTTCAGCCCCCAAGGACTTGATTGCCAGCTTGATAAATTCTTATGAATTGCGCTTGTCTGCCATCCTTCTTCAGACAAAGCGTGGGCTTCCAAACTAGCTTGGCTGAATAAAGCAGTATGGTGATATTCCCACACCTGTGTTAGAGAAACGCCTCTCATTGGAAGCCATTCACAGACCTTCCGCACTGTTCTTGGGTTCATCTCATTTTAAAAGGTGGAAGGAAAGGAGTTCATTGTCTGGAACATCCCCTTTAAAAGAGCTGTAATTCACTGAGCTTGCGGGGAAGTGTTCCTATAGGTGACGGGAAGGCCTCCAGGGACCAATAAAAAAGGGTTTATGGGTGGAAACTGAGCTGAGTCCTTCCTGCATGAGCAGAAAGCTATCTGGGTGACACAGACTGAGGGGTGTGTGAGTGTCTTCGTCCTTGTGCCTTGTACGGGCACCTGCCACGTGAACGGTGTATGAAATTCAGGAAGGAGAGACTTTGGAAGAACACAATGTCAGGATGGGAAATGTGTTTTCCAGAGCTGTTTTGTCTGAGAGAATATTCTGGCTAGACATGTTTTAAGGCTCCTGCTTTGGCAGATAAAAGGATAATGTAGACACCTGACAGGGTGGACTGGGAGTCATAGGATGGCTTACCTGCTGGCTGGGACTTGGAGATGCTTTACGTCTCTGAACCCCTCTGTGAGTGAGAGGTCCCCCACTCTGAGCCCTCTGCTGCCTGCAGAGTCATGAGTCTGCTGGTCCCCACCAGCGTGCATCTATCAGCCAACACAGCTATTTCCCACCTTTGGACCTTCTTGGTCCACTTTGTACCGAGTAGGGTATCTTGTTCTGAACTTCTGTGAGTGTCCACTCATATGGGTGGACATCATCCTGGTTTATTTTGCAAAGGTAAGTTCTTTTTTTTTTTTGGCATAGCTCTGAAAAGGCCATTTTTATATCATCAGATCTTTGGATTAAGTCTCTAAAGGCTGACTGTCTTCTGGGAGATATTCTCTTCCCCCACTGGGTTGTATATGATGGTCGTATGTGTACTGCAAAATCCATTTCTTTCTGTCCTTGTGAGCCACAGTCATTAGATGTGGTCTAGTTGTTTCCTAGACTCTGTCTCTCTCTCTCTTTTTAAACATTGGAGTATAATTGATTTGCAATGTTGGGTTAGTTTTAGGTGTGCAGGAAAGTGAGTCAGTTATACATACACATATCCCCACTTACTTTTTAGATTCTCTTCGCACATAGGCCATTGTAGAGTGTTGAGCAGAGTTCCCTGTACTCTACAGCAGGTCCTTATTAGTCACTAGTTTAATGAATAGTAGTGTGTACGTGTCAGTCCCAATCTCCTGGTGTATCCCTTCCACCTGGTAGCCATAAGTTTGTTTTCTTGTTGCTAGTGGTGGGCCCGTGTGGAGTTCTGGCCAGTGGAATGTAGGTGCTGCAATGTATGTATATCACTTTCAGGCCTGGCTCATAAATCTGTGTTGTTCTCTTCCTTTGCCTGCAGAAGAGTGAGGCCATAGGATTTGGTGGGACTGTAGGAGCCTGGGTCCGTGAATCTTTGTTATACAGTTGCATGTTTGCAGAGAAGATGTTCTGGTTATAAGCCACCAAAATGCTGAGATTTTGGATGTAGCAGCTCACCCGTGCTGACTGGTGCCCTTTGTGCCTGGGACTGGGGATGCAGAGGGAAGGAGGTAGTTTCTCTCTTCGGAGGTGGCTTCTTTCTTCGGAGGTGCCCCTAGTCTAGATCAAGGCTGTTCGGGAGATGGCTTGGAGGAAGTTTTGGCCCTGGGTGGAAGGCTCATCTTCATCAGTAAGGACAGGTTTTGTCACTGTGAGAGGGGAAGACAACTGTGAAGACAGGAGGGAGCCAGGGTGATACTTGCTGGCTTCCAGGACCATGACTGAGTCTAGAAATAACTTCTGTTTTCTTAACTGAGCCCCGGGATTTTCCTGCCTACTGGCTTCTGATACATGCCATTAACCTTTTCTTGGGAGACAGTGGAAAAAGCTGTGCTGAGAACCATATGATGAGCAGGTGGTGGGTAACTGAACTGTTACCAGAGGCCGTCTGAGACTGTGGGCTTCCTGTTCTGTGCCAGTCAGCTCCTGTCCGCTCTTGACTTCTTGAAGACTTCATGTTTGTGGGGAGTAGGGCATGAGGACACCCGTAGACAGTTAAGAGCTTGAAGCCACAGCTCCCAGTCTGACTTGTGGTGGGATTTACTCAAGTGACATTTGCCTTGCATGAGCTAGATGTTGGCATTTTATTATTTTTGAATTTGAAATCATCTAGTGGAGGTTTTAAGGGGATAATTATATAGGAGGAAGGTATGCTTAGTCAGTACAGGATGACTCTTGGAGCAAACAACTTCAGCATGTTGTGGTCTTGATACAGTAAAAACCTGCTGTTTTCTCCCCATCCTATGTCGGTCAGCAGAGGAGCTATGTTCTTCACAGTCACTCAGGACTAAAGACTTTTTTCCCATCTTGGGGTTCTTCCATCTTCTAGGCCCATGGAGTCCTTTCCATTCCACTGGTGGATGGGAAAAGAGAAGGGTGTAGGCTGTAGGACGCTGTGGGAGGTTTCTATGGGCCAGGCCTAAGGTTTGCTATTATTGTATCAATCTACAGCTCACTGGGCAGAATTCAGTTTCATGGCTGCACCTGAGCCTGACTGCAGGGGATCCTGAGAAATGGGGTCTCACTGTGAACCCAGAAAGAGGAGGAGATGGGGTAGGATGAACAAGTCACAGCCTCTACTGTAGCTGGGAAGGCATTCTTATCAAGAGTTGTCTGGGCTTCTTGAAAAACTGTTGCTCACAGGTAAATGCAAGGAAAGCCACATCATGAAACAGAACCTTCCTGCTCTCAGCAGGTTTATTTCCTGAAAAATCCAAGTGGGGCTGTGCGCCAGGGAGTCTTTATTCCCTGAGACCTCTGGACAGTTGGCTGTCCAGGACCTGACTTGGCTGATGATGGCGCACGATACCTGGGGTCCTGCATAGCATGCCCTTGGGCGGAAGAGCCATGTGTCAGTGGCCTCTGGCTGCCTGATGACTGCTTCCTTCTTTCTCTGGAGCCTTCCATAGGCCTTCAGAAGGCCCTCGGTCCCCTGGCTGTCATTATGGCACTGAGGGATTTCCACCAAAAGGGAGACAGCTCATGACACGGAGTGATCTGTCCTGAGACCGGCACAGTCTTTATCACTGGAAGTTGGCTCTCCTCAGCTGGCTGGAGTGGGGACAAGGATGTACCCCAAATGAAGGGTAATTAGAGACCTTTGTCAGAAGATGGGTCGACTGACTCCACTGGCAAGGCTGAGCCTATCACTATGTGGTCTTTTTCATTCATTTCACATATTGAGTTGGCCAAAATGTTTGTTCTGGTTTTTCTGTAATATCGTATGGCTAAACCTCAACCAACTTTTTGGCCACCCCAATAGTGAAGGGAAGTCGTTCAGTTGTGTCCGACTCTTTGCGACCCTGTGGAATGTAGCCCTCCAGGGTCCTCCGTCCATGGGATTCTCCAGGCAAGTTGCCATTTCCTTCTCCAGGGGATCTTCCCAACCCAGGGGTCGAACCCAGGTCTCCCGCATTGCAGGCAGACGCTTTAACCTCTGAGCCACCGGGGAAGCCTGGCCAACCCAATAGGATCACCGATATTGCTCCATCTTCTGCAGCCTCACACTGAGAATCTCCATTTTGCTGAGACTCTGGAAACTTTCTAATTCACCTTTGCTCTGGCTCCACAGAAATTATTTGTAAACCTAAATAGAACTAACAGTTTCCTGCAAAGCAATTTTCTGAATGTGGAAGGAGGTGACTGAAAAATAAGGCGATATGCTCACAGCTTCTAGCTTTAAAACTCACTGAAACCAGATTACTATACATTTGAAGTCTGCCATGCTGACCTCTCTCTCATTCCTAAAGAAAGACACTCTTAGGAAGAAATTAATACAAAAGGACTATAGAGTCCAGAATTTTTTTTTTCCCTAATGACCTTATTAAAGAAATTATACCCTCGATAGCAATATAGTAGAAAATTCCCCATGGAGTTGCTTAGAATAAAATCTGATTCCTTGGAAAGAAAATGGTAATTGTCAGCAGTGTTCAGGTTTGAATTAATCTAAGATTCCATGGCCCACATTCATATATAAACATGAATTCTTTCATCTACATACATTTGGTATTCATTCTTGATTATCTGTCCCAGCATAACATTAAAATGATTGCATGCCAGAAAAGAATGTGTGTTGGTTTTCAGTGAGAGCTAATAGCAAGGAACATTTAGCAGTTTGAGATCCACCCAGCAAAGTGCAGTGCAGAATTGAAGCTGTTACTCAGATTACTACTTCTCATTGTTATTAATTAATGGTAATAACAGAAGCTATTGTTTATTGAAGGTGTACTGTTATCTCCAACCCTGACAACAGCCTGAAACCAGGGTTCGGATGTGTTAAGGAACTTGCACGAGGTTAACAGCTAGGAAGAGACAGAAGGAGACTGAAATCAAGGGCTCTTGGCTCCGAAGGTTTTTCTTTGTTTTTGCATTAAAATATCAGCTTTAGTCACATATAGCAAATGCACACTTTTGAAACGTACAGGTTGAATTTTGACAAGTATGAGCATGAAACCACTACTGGTTTCATCACCTAGAAATGGCCCTTATCCCCCCCACCCACAGTTTGTAGTCTTGCCTCTCACTCTCAGCCCCAGGCTACCAGTGACCTAATTTTGGTCACCGTAGATTAGATTTGTATTTCTAGAACTTCATAGAAGTGGAATCTTGCAGTATTTACTCTGTTATGTGCATCTCCTTTTGTTCTGCAAATTGTTTTTAAGCATCACCCATGTCGCTCTGTGTATCAATTGTTTGTTCATCCAAGGCTCCACTGTCAAGCTTTAAATTGAGCTCCTGTTCTGTGTATTTTGGACAAAGAGTTGTTCTTCCTAAGTTGTGGCAGCTCCTTTATGGTGAAGGACAAGACAGAGGTGGAGATAGATTTGCAGATGGATTTTGTGGGATCTGGAAAGACCGGGGTGAAGGGATACCTCAAAGTTCTGCTGGCTCATCTGTAAAATGGTGCTGATGCTAAACTTTTTAACGGATTTATTGTGAGGACTAGAAGAATGAAGATATGTAGCATCCAGGACAGTGCAGGGCATGGTGGTAAATGCTCAGTAGATATTAGCAAGTATTGTGTTCCAGCCTGAAGGCATGACCTCAGGATGGTGGACCCCACTTAACAGCAGCAGAGCTGCCCAAAGCCGAGTGGAGTGCTACATCCAGGACACACCCTCAACAGACGGCATCCTGCAGCCCTTCTGGGCTCACAGTCTAAGGAGATTTTGAAGCGTTGAGTGTGACTAGTGAAATTCTTAGAGATGAAAGCCTTTGAGATGCTTAGATGGAGACAGTAGATTTGATGGCCAAGACCTCTGGGCTCTGTCATGAGGAGTGGGTGGTGGGGAGGTTTCATCTTCCTGGGAGTGTCAGGGACCAGGATTCAGGAAGAGAGAAGGAAACACTTTGAGAACTAGCTGAACTATGTATGCCACAGTGGTGTGGGCTGTCTCTGGAGGAGAATGAGTGGGAATGTTCATTTTGATCCCAGAATTCCACACACGTATATTGAGCCCTTAGCATGAGTTACATGCTGTGTAAGATACTTTCACTGGTTTCTCTCTCTTTGTCCCCATCCCCCTTTTCTCTCCAGCTATTTAGCTACTAAACTACCTATCTAGTATCTATTGATAGATATGTAGATCTTAAAATTATTAATAAAAATGTTTTGAAGTATAATTTATAACTATTAAGCACATGGTTCAATCAGTTTTGACAAATGCATCCACTCCTGTAAGACCTGTAGTCTTATCAAGATACAGACCATTTCCATCANCCATCCCCCTTTTCTCTCCAGCTATTTAGCTACTAAACTACCTATCTAGTATCTATTGATAGATATGTAGATCTTAAAATTATTAATAAAAATGTTTTGAAGTATAATTTATAACTATTAAGCACATGGTTCAATCAGTTTTGACAAATGCATCCACTCCTGTAAGACCTGTAGTCTTATCGAGATACAGACCATTTCCATCACCTCAGGAAGTTCCCTTGCGCCCCTTTGCACTCAGTCTCCCTCCTCCCAGGAAACAAGCTGATTTCTCTGATACGTTATGTCTGTTGATCATAGGAACAGACTCATAGAATGTGCACTGTTTTTGTGTCTAGCTTTTGAGAGCATGGAAGCCCTTGCTAAGTGCTGAATGCATGCCAGGCACTGTGCTGGTGACATTTGTATTGATTATTTCATTGAATCTTCACAGTAGCCTCGCAAAGTACGCGTTTTTGCCCCTGAACTGCTGAGATTCAAAGAAATTAAATAACTTGACCATGGTCGTGTAGATGAAAAGTGACAGCTTGAATTCAAATTTGGGTCTGTTGCCTGCAGAAGCTTTACTGATTCTGTAATAATGCAACCCAGGTTTTTTTTTTTCCAGTCTTGGTGTATTGCATTTTATGTTCTATCATGCTGTATTGCAAACTACAGCACCCTCTCAAGAGATAAAAAGAACTTCTGATCATAGTTGGCTAATCGGAGCATGGCAAGTGTGAAGCACAATTTCCCTTGGTTGCTCCCAATTTACATCTCATTACTGACCATATATTTTTGTTTTGCATGAAGTATTTATTACTTAATGATGGATTGTTCACATTGCAATACTGCTTCAGAGCACCAATCTATGGAGTGTGACCGTGTCCAGGTCTGGAATCTTGTTGTTCACTGTCACTGTGTTGGGGCAGATTTTTTTCTTCCCTTCCTCCTTCCTTGTCTCCCATCCTCTCTTTTTCTTCCTCTTTTCCCCTCCATCCCTCCTTTCTCTTGTTTCTTTCCCCTGACTTCTCTCTATTCCCTTCTCTCTCTCTTTCTCTCTTATGTTGCTTCTCTTGCCCTTGTTCTCACTCTTGCACTTTTTCTCTCCTCCTCGTTCTCTTTTTCTCTCATACTCTATTTCCTAAGAAAAAGCAGCTATCAGAAATCCAAGCTATTGACAGACATACAGTGTTGCTATGGAAAGGCCTCCAGAGCCCTGAGGGTCTTCACCTGCTTTCCAGCTGTGTGCACAAGGATGGGTGGGGCACCGACGTCTCTGCACACCATTGTTTCTTTGCAAAATGTGGATATTAATACCTTTCTTTTCTGTTGCTTTATTCATTTGTGCAATAGAGATTTACTGAGAGTGTTCTACGTACTGGACACTAGGTTAGGCATTGAGAGGGGAACAACACAGTCATGGTCTCTGATATTTATTTTAATTCTGGAAAGGAGACAAAAAATAAACAGGCAAAGGTGAGAGTCCTATATAATAAAGTGAAAGTGAAAGTGTTAATCGCTCAGTCGTGTCTGATTCTTTGCAACCCCATGGACCCACCAGGCTCCTCTGTCCATGAGATTCTTCAGGCAAGAATACTAGAGTGTGTTGCCATTCTGTTCTCCCAGTGATCTTCCCAACCCAAGGATCAAAGCCGGGTCTCCCACATTGCAGACAGATTCTTTATCATCTGAGCCGCCAGGGAAGCCCTGTATAACAAGTCCCCTACATATAAAGAGTTCTGTTTGCAGAGTATGTTTGTAAGTCCAGTTTGTTTGTAAGTCCAACACAGTTAGCCTAGATATCCAACTAACACAATCAGTTAAATTGTACTGTACTAGTGAACTAGTAGTTAGAGAAGGCAATGGCAACCCACTCCAGTACTCTTGCCTGGAAAATCCCACGGATGGAGGGACCTGGTAGGCTGCAGTCCGTGCGGTCACACAGAGTCAGACATGACTGAAGCGACTTAGCAGCAGCAGCAGTGAACTAGTATACCAGTGAAAAATGAAAGTGTTTGTTGCTCAGTTGTGTCTGACTCTTTGGAACCACATGGATTGTAGCCCACCAGGTTCCTCTGTCCGTGGAATTCTCCAGGCAAGAATACTGGAGTGGGTAGCCACACCCTTCTTCAGGGGATCTTCCTGACCTAAGGATCAGACCTGGGTCTCTTGCGTTGCAGGCAGATTCTTTACTGTCTGAGCCACCAGGGAAGCCCAGTACTCTACTATCATAGGTTTATAATACTTTTCACACAAATAATAAATTTTTAAAAAGCATTAAAAATTCGGAAAGCATTAAAACATTGAAAAAAGCAAACACACAAAAAAACAAAGGAAACATTTAAAATTTATATAATATAGTATCTTGAAAAGTACAGTAGTACAGTACAACAGCTGGCATCCAGGGGCTGGCATGGAGCGAACAGTCCAGGAGAGTCGTTGACTGGAAGAGGGAGAGGAGGTAGGAGATGGTAGAGCTGAAGGATCATCAGCAATAGGAGATGAAGGGCCAGCTGCAGTTTCACATGAACTGACTTATGTGATTGGATGTGTGAATGCATGTTTGTATCTTTGAAAGTCCACAACTTGAAGGTTCATACATAGGGGACTTAGTGTAATTGGCCGCTAATACTCTGCAGATCTCTTACTCATGTGGCTCAATCATGATGCCTATTTCCTGACTTAAAGCTTCATGGTCTGGAACTTGGCTATCCCTTAAAGCTTTTTTAACTTTTAATTTTGAAGCAGTTTGAGATACATAAGAAGTTGCAAAGATCGTATAGAAGATACCCTGTATCTTTTCTCTGTCTTCCCCTAAAGATAATATCTTATGTTACCTTAATAGGTTGTCAAATCCAGGAAAGACCTTATTCAGACTTTGTCAGTGTTAACATGCATTCTTCTTCTCCTCCCATTCTTTTTTCTCCTTCTCCTCCCTGTTGCCCTTCTTCTTCAATTCCTCTTCCTCTCCTTCCCCTTCTACTCATTCTTTTTCGTATATAGTTCTGTGAAATTTGATCACATGTGTATATTCTAGTGACCATCCCCACAATCAGGAAGCAGAACTGTTCCAAAACCAGAAAACATTTCCCCTGAGTTACTCCTTACTAAGTGACACTCTTCCCCCACCTCTCACCTATGGCAATTACTCCTGTGTTCTTTTGTCATCTCAAGAATGTTACATAAAAGGAATCAGATAGTATATAACCTTTCCCCCGCCCCCCACCTCAGCATGATGCCCTGGAGATCCATCAAAGTTGTTGTGTGTATCAATAGTTCATTTTGTCATCACTTTTAATATAAAAGGAATCATGCACAGGACATTTGAGAAAGAAATTCCTTTGTGAAAAGTCTTTGCTTTCAAGGCTTACCTTTACTAGTTCTTTGCCCCCCTCAGAGACCTGAAAAGTTAATTTATTTCAGTCTGATTGGCAAATTGGCGAGTTGGTAGATGATTGATTTTCTTATTTGATTTATAAGTGTTTTCCTCACTCTTACAGCAGTTAGTTTTTCCGTGGGCCCTAAGTTTTGCGTGGATCTTTATGTGTTTGAGACACTCCTTTCAACTATGAAATATTCATTGTATTGTTGAGGTTAATGCTAGGTGCTGTAATGAATAAACCCCTGCAAAGTTTATTAGCTTCTCACAGTAAAATTTTATATCTCATTCCAGCAACAGACCATGTATATATACTCTGTCTTTAAAATCCTTTTCTCTGTGAAATGATTTGGAGACACAAGTCACTTCTGCTGTGAACCTCTGCTATCTTTTAAGACCTTGAGGTCCGCTGCAGCCAGCCATCAGATAGAGGGAGAGCGTGGAGCGTCACCAGGCTGTAGGTTAGCATGGGTCATACTTGGAAGTGGTGTCCTCCATTTCTTCCATTCCTGTGTCATTGGCTAGAATGCAGTTTGATGGCTGGAGTCAGCTGCAAGGTAGTAAATAGGAGTAGATGGAAGGATGGGAAGATGATGTTCCGGATGGCAACCACGTCTTTAAGGCAGCACTACTCCGGGAGTTGGTGATGGACAGGGAGGCCTGGCATGCTGCGATTCATGGGGTCGCAAAGAGTCGGACACGACTGAGCGACTGAACTGAACTGAACTGAACACTCTGGAAGAGGGGAAGCACCATTATTGATGGATAGCTGATCGTCTTTGCCTCCATCTCCTGTCAAAGACCCCATTTCAGACGAATAATCTCAAGAGCAACCTAACAGGAGGGAATCTAAGAGTTTAAGTTCTAGATTTGACTCTTCTTGAGCAACCAAGGCAAATCATGTTCACTCTCTGAGTCTCAGCCTTATATTATCTACAAACAGAGGGTTAAGCTAAATAATTCTGAAGCTTTCTGTCTTACATTTAATGGCTTTGTGTTGTGACTCTTTATTCTCAGATGTATTTGAAAAATCTCTGCGATCTTGGCTGAAGGGGAGATTCAGTCAACCTGGGTTGGTCTGTTCTGCCAACCCTATGTTTACCACCGTGGACTCATCTTTAACCTAGAGTCCCAGGGAAGCAGAAGAAACCTTGGGACCACACAGCACAGCTGCTATTGCAATCGGGAGGATTCCGACAGTTTAATCATGAGAACAGTCAATTCAGCTCCTGATAATTTTTTACTCTGAGGATCAAGAAGCTGGTCTCACTATGCTTGCCTAGATCACTGCTTGAGAGATAACAGACAATTCTGGCCATGCCAGGAACGAAAGAAGAAGAAAACTGATCTTTAGTTCTGACCGCCTATCCTTTGTGCTTTTACCACCATTTTAGAGGGAGCCAGAGACTACCGTTGGTGAGAGCAGTGACCATCTCACGTTTCCAGCCCATGATCTCCCATAGCTCTGCTCCTCAGAGTAACAAGCAAGGCTTCATATTAGTGGTAATTGTGCTGATCAATGCTGTGTTTACATCTGGATGAAAGAAGAGGAAAAACTAAAGCCAAAATGCCTTCTGGACAATTCCCCTCTTCCTTAATGGACAGGATCTGGAGGAGGCGTGGCTACACTGTTTCCAAGTCAGGTTTCCTTGCGGGCTATACGTTTCTTTCTTTCATGTCTCTGAAGTTGCTTTTCTGCATGCCTGGGGAACAGAGCAGGATGGCATTTGGTTCTCTTGCCGTCTGGGTTTTCAGGGGTGGATGAAGCTTGGATGCTCATTAAGATTACTGTGCCTCATCATTTTTAATGTGAGGCCCAAGGTAATATTTAATGAGGCTGAAAAGTATATTAATAAAATTGCTTGTAGTAATTAGCAGGAAATTATAATAGTAGGGTGATGGGGAGATTTTAGAAATCAGTTAGGAGTGATCAAGACCAATCTCGAATGTCACTGCTTATTATTTTTTGCTCTCAATCATCATGAGCTACACCTTTGAATGTTTACCTTTGAAAAGAAAGTCTTTGATGGGACTCATGCATATTGCCTTTATTTCATGTTGTTTTGTTCCTTGCTGAGTAACACAGAGCTAGAGGAGTCTTTAGAATTACTTGTAAACCGCCTTATTGCCCCCTGGAGGCAGATGGGAGCTCTATTATTTTTGCCTTTATGGCCTCTTACCTACAAAGAGAGGCTGTCAGAGACCAGAGTCCACAAAGGCTTCTGTGAAGGTGAGATGAGACCAAGAGTCATTTGTGGGGCTTATCAACCCAGAAAGTGTAAGTAAAGGCAAAAAACCCAAAAGCTCACAGATTTGGGAGGTAGATTATGATCGAGGGTCCTAAAAGCTCTGCAACATCTTCAGGTTTGACTGTTGATTAACCCTTCTCTACCAGTCTCTATTCTGTTTTACAAGGAGATTTGGAGGTAAAATTTCTGAAATGAACAAGATTCCAAGAAGGTAGGACTTCTCGTGATTATCCTGGTTGAGGCTTGAGCTGGGGTGTGTTGGGGGGTTTCTCTGTTGATGCTATTGTTGTTATCAACTCTGGCCTTTTATTCCTACTCATCCTTGAAGAATCTGGAGAAAAACCTAAAGGAGGGCAGAAGCTTCCAATATCTGAGATAATAATTATTTGTTAATTCATAAAATAAGTACCTAAAGTACTGAGATCAGTGTATTCATTTCTTCTGTCCCTTTCTCCCTCTCTTTCTGCAACATATTTTTTGTTGAGAACCTACTGTGTGTCAGGCAGACTGGATGCTGGTTCGTGAGAATATGACCACAGATACAGTTCCTGTCTTTCAGATGTTCATCCAGCAGTGGTCATTGAATAGTCCGCTAATGCCACGAGGGCCTGAGGGCTGTGAAGGTGTTGGGCAGATCATCGTTGCAGGGGGAGGGGGAAGGCTTGAACTGTGTGGAATACAGAGTGCTCTTTCTAGGCAAGCAAGGTGAAGGCTGGCATTCCAGGCAGGAGGAAGAGCACAAACAGAGGCAGGGACAGAGGTGTGTGAAAGAGTGCAAGGTCCAAGGAGCTCTGCGTACCTGAGTCAGGTTTGATCTCCNCCTTTGGCCAGCTCATGCGAAGAGTTGACTCATTGGAAAAGACTCTGATGCTGGGAGGGATTGGGGGCAGGAGGAGAAGGGGACAACCGAGGATGAGATGGCTGGATGGCATCACTGACTCGATGGATGTGAGTCTGAGTGAAGTCCGGGAGTTGGTGATGGACAGGGAGGCTTGGCGTGCTGTGATTCATAGGGTCAAAAAGAGTTGGACACGACTGGGTGACTGAACTGAACTGAACTGGGTATCCAGATTCTATAATACCCAATTAGCCCCAGGAAAACTTGCAGTTGTTTTCGAGTCGTGGGGGAGGGCAACTGTAGGATTCCTTGTATTTGATCAGAGGACAGCCTCCTGGACCTGTGTCTAATCTGAACTTCCAGGTAAGTGACCTTTGTCTTGGCCATCTGTGCCTTAGCACGGGAGACTTTATATCTCCTCTCTGCCAAAAAGTTTAGAACCTGAATTGCATGTTGTTGGGCATGTTGTAGGAAACATGGAAGATGAAGGCCGGAATATCTAGAGAGATTGGATATTATACAGCATTTCTCTCCCAAAGGCCAGCTGTTTTATGGTTGTCCCTCCAGAAAATTGTAGAGGCAACATTGTGGGCCTGGACGGGGCTCAGGAAAAGACCATGAAACAGGAGGGAACGGGGTAGGGTACAACTTTTGAAAAAATGATATAGCCCAAGGGCATAACATAAACCAATTAAAATAAAATGGATCAAAGATGGCAAGTCAAATTCAACTAAACCTTGATCCTCAGTCTGTAAGCTAAATGACACACCCAGAGGTGCCAGGATAGTTCCAAGGCACTGTCAAAAGACCAAGAAGTGGGTGGCTCCACAACTGTTGGAATGATCTTCCCACTCATTAGCATATGAAATCACCCAGCTTGAGAAAACTAACCACACCCATGGCCTCTGCACTTACCCTCTGCAATGGTCCACACCCTGTGGAGTGTCAGTTCAGTTCAGTCACTCAGTCGTGTCCGACTCTTTGCGACCCTATGAATCGCAGCACGCCAGGCCTNTACTCTAGTCTGATCAGTGATGGGGATGTGGCTGAAGAGTTTAAATAAGCTTGACCAGGTGTTTGTTTAGAGACACCATGCTGTCAGCTGGTGCTTTGAGTCGGTTGGAGGGGCAAGCCCAGGACCAAGGGACCAAGGAGGAGGCTGTAGCAGGCGTCAGAGTGAGAGCCATGCTGCGTGGCCCTGAGGGTAGAATGCAGGTGGTGGGTGTGACACGTTGGGGATGGGTGGGTGCTGGGTTTGAATGAAAAGAAGACAGAAAGATCACTTCCAAGTCAGAAGGAAATATGCAGAAATGAAATCATATACTCTGTAGTCTTCTGTGACTGGTTCCTTTCACTTAGCATGTTTTCACAGTTCATTTACACTGTAGCTTGGATC
This sequence comes from Neotragus pygmaeus, assembly GCA_006410875.1. Lineage (NCBI taxonomy): Eukaryota > Metazoa > Chordata > Mammalia > Artiodactyla > Bovidae > Neotragus > Neotragus pygmaeus. The sequence continues at coordinate 438,700 of SJYV01052865.1, read as the reverse complement.
ATTTCTTTTATGGCTGAATAGTGTTCCATTGTATGGATAAATTACATTTTCTTTATCTGTTCTTCCACTGATGGACAAATTTCAGTTGTTTTCACCTTTTGGCTACTGTGAATAGTGCTGCCATGATCATTTCATGTACAAGGTTTTGTTTGAACACCTGTCTTCATTTCTTTGCGGTATGTACCTAGGAGTGGAATTGGTGGGTCATATGGTAATTCTAGGGCTTCCCTGGTGGTTCAGACAGTGAAGAATCTGCCTACATTGCGGGAGACCTGGATTCAATCCCTGGGTTGGAAAAATCCCCTGGAGGAGGGCATGGCAACCCATTCCAGTATTCTTGCTTGGAGAATCTCCATGGACAGAGGAAACTGGTGGGCTACAGTCCATGGGGTTGCAGAGTTGGACATGACTGAGCGATGAAAATTAGTTAATTCTCAGATTAACTGTGGTGATCACTGCATGTATCTGTGAATATACTGAAAGCTATTGAACAGTACACTTTAAATGGATGAATTGTGTGATATGTGAGTTATATCTTAATAAATGTTTTTTAAAAGAAATAGAATGATTTCATCCTTTTTGAAGTTCCTCCCAGGGCATTAATGAACTTGCAGATTCAAATGTAAAAACACCCATTGTAGTTCAAAATGATACATTTATTTGTACACGTTTGTTGTATCATATGATTGAAAGCTTTGTGAGAGCACGGACCACACGCAGCTTCATGCTTTGTCTCCAGCCACTTGTATGGTGCTTCAGTTCAGTTCAGTCGCTCAGTTGTGTCTGACTCTTTGCGACCCCATGAATTGCAGCATGCCTCCCTGTCCATCACCAACTCCCGGAGTTCACTCAAACTCATGTCCATCAAGTCGGTGATGCCATCCATCCATCTCATCCTCTGTCGTCCCCTTCTCCTCCTGTCCCCAATTCCTCCCAGCATTAGGGTCTTTTTCAATGAGTCAACTCTTCGCATGAGGTGGCCAAAATATTGGAGTTTCAGCTTTAGCATCAGTCTTTCCAGTGAATACCCAGTACTCATCTCCTTTAGGATGGACTGGTTGGATCTTGTTGCAGTCCAAGGAATGGTGCTTGGTGCATACTAAATACCCAACAAACATCTGTTGAGTCATTGAATGATCTGCTTTTACAGTCTAGGCAACTGGTTTATTATATAGGCATATGATGCTTTCTTTTACAGAGTAGCCAGTTGCCCTGGATTTTGGGTTCAGCACATGTGTTCCTTTGTTTATTTGTGTTACATTTTGAATCACTACCCCATTATGATTCCATGTTTCCTGCCAACTTGATCACTATAAAGCCAGTGGCTGTGACCCTGTGGCGTTAAGTGAGATGGGGCTGCCAAGGACTGGGCTTTCGGAAGGGACGTTGAGAATCTCGTGAGGGGGACCCAGGAGTCTCCTATTACATGTGTTCCTTTTAGCTCATCTCTTACCATTTTGTTTCCAATAGACCATTAGTCCAAGTAGCAAAAGTAATTCCAGGGATTTTTCACACATTCATATTTATTCTTTAAAATATAAAATTGAAGTTACCTTTAAATATTTAGTTTTTTAAACTTGGCTACATTTTCATGTAAAATGATTTTGGGTCCTTTTTTATTCTCTTGGAAGCATATAATTTCACTTTGAAAAAGTCATTAGAAAAATAGGACATATAGATTGATTTTAGTTATATGTATATTTGTATATTTAAAGAAGTATTTATACATATCTATATCAATATGTAAAAGTTTTCCTTTGATATTGAGATGCTTTAAAATTTGCCAAATTTTTAAAGTAAAATATTGTCTTTAATAAAAAAATTTTCCTCTGAGGAGAAACAGCTACAGTTTAATCAGAGTTACTCGAGAAATTGCACATGAAACACAGAAATTGGATTTATTTTTTAAATGTCATAATTATTTTCTCTTTGATAAAGTGGCTGAAAGGACCATAAGTGACCATAATCTGGGGCAGCTTCTTGGAACAGGTGGATTCAAGAAATTAAGAGAGTGATTTGGCTAAATATTTTCTTGCAACCAAATCATTCAGTTTGTTTTTATTGTTTTTTTTAATAGGTATGCATATATCCCCTCCCTTTTGAACCTGCCTCCCATCTCCCTCCCCATCCTACCCCTCTAGGTTGATACAGAGCCCCTGTTTAAGTTTCCTGAGACATACAGCAAATTCCTGTTGGCTATCTATTGGACTCAAGAAGAACAGGTGGATTCAAGAAGAATTTTAAGAATTTAAGAGTGACTTGGCTAAATATTGTCTTAGAACTAAATCATTCAGTTTTAAGAGTGAAGTCTGTTAAGAATATCTTGATGGCAGTTTCGGTTTCTACAAATATTTTGTAGATGTCATTAATTCTTAAATGCCATCCATATCCTCCCAAGACAAGGACTCTGCAACAAAAAGGGGAAGGAGCATTTATTGGAAATGGCACAGTGTGTAGTCACCATGCCACTTAATTGGATCTCATTTAATCCTCGCAAATTTGCCTTTCAGAACTCTGTTGCATATGGCACACACTCCGTTCAGATTGAAATTAGCAAAAGAAGAACACTATTATTGGTTCATGTATCTAGGAATTTTAAACAATGGATTTGATTTCAGGCATAGCTGGATCCAGGAGATCGAAGAATGTTGCTGGGACATGCAGACTCTCTTTCTGCTTCTCTCTACCTCTTTATGTCTCGGTTCTATCATATTTTCCTTTCTCTCTGTTTCCTTTCTCTCTAGAATTTTCTATGCATACTTGTGTTGCTTGTCAGTTTGTCATCCCAGAGAAGAGATAAGTTCCCGTTAAGTTCAAAAAAAGTGCCCTACGAGGATTCCGATTGAGGGAAGCTGGGTGATTTGCTCATCACTGAATGTTGGAGTGCAACTAGAGGATATGATATGCTTTGATTGATCAAGTGTGATGCCTGTGCTTCTGTCAGGGGTAGGCATGCAGGGAAGGAGTTAGGCCCATCTATATCTTATGCAAACACCCAATGCAAACGGCTGACTCATTAGGAAAGACGCTGATGCTAGGAAAGATTGAAGGTAGAAGGAGAAGAGGGTGACAGAGGATGAGATGGTTGGGTGGCATCACCGATTCAATGGACATGAACTTGGGCGAACTCTGGGAGATGGTGAGGAAAAGGGAGGCCTGGTGTGCTACAGTCCATGGGGTCACAGAGAGTCAGACATGACTTGGCTACTGAACAGCAACAACAACAACATATTTTATGGGATGAGTTCCCCACAGCAGAGGGGATTCTGATACCAGCAGGAGTGAATACGAAGCCTGCTATTCAGAGGAATATTTGTAAGAGTCATATAATTTTCCCACTTTACAAATGAGGCTCAGAGAATCTCAGTGGCCAGCCCAAGATTACTCAACTCTGAGGAGAGAGACCCAGGATCAAAGCTTAAGCCTACCCAGTTTCAGAGATCAAGCACACCACCATTATTGGTTTTCTATAATGGATTTGGACCCCTGGTATGAGTAGACATCCACCAGCGCAGGGCTGGGCCTGTCACTGGTCAGAAATGCAGCGAATGGGCGAGCTGGCCCCATATGGCCTGTGAGTGCTCTGCCAGGGTGACCATGAACTCAGCACTGACTCGGTGGCCCAGACCTCTGTGACTATAATTCCCTCTGCCTGGGCTTCCTTTCCCATCCTCTTCTCCAGCTGAAATCCTACCTAAACTTTGTGAAGTAGCACAGTACCATCCCTGCCCATGGTTTTTCTCATTACCACAGTTCTCCTGGATTGTAGAGGCTGTCTTTCTCTTCCTGTTCTCAACAGGGTCAGTGCAGTGCTTGCCACGTGGTCAGGGCTGAATTAACCAGGCCCATTGTGACTGGCTTGTTAACTTGTGGGTGGTGCTCTGCAGCTCAGAGGCTGCTCTGAGATTGCCTGGGCTCAGCTTTTCAGGTCTCCCACTCACCAGCCTCCCTTTCTCACTCATAAGGTGTGAATCATAAAAGATTGGGAGGACTGGCTGAAATAACCCATGTCAGATGCTTTGCATAAAGCCAGTAGTAACTCAGTAAATATTAGCCGTTATTGTTATCTATGGCCGCTGGCTTAGGGAGATTTCCTGACTAGTCTAAATTCATACAATTGGATTGCAACAAAGCAGGTCCTTGAACCCAAGTCTCCAGGCTCCTGTCTCACTTAGCAGATAGGAATGTGAGTTAACAGGCCTCATGCTGCTACCTAAAGCATATTTAAATCCCAAAGAAGGTGCCATTCCCCCCAAGAGAGTGAAGCTTCCTTCTCAGAGAGATTTTCCCAGAATACACTTGGGCAGGGGATACATAGGATGTGAGAACTGAAAGCCTCATGCCAGTGGTATAATTTAGGGTTTAAACACAGATCTAATTTCGCCTTGATTGTCTGTAGCCCTGTTGGGAATTCAGTTCCACATGAAAAGCACATTCTGCAAAGCTCTATGTTTACCTGTGTCTGAGATGGGTGGATGCAGGACGATAATCGGGCTGCATACTGCTGTTTATCCTCCTATTACCAACTCCATTCCTCTTGGGAAATACAATGAAAATAGTGTTTTTGACATTGAAGTAGAGAGATGAGTGTGTGTTTTGAAATTTCAAAGGCATTGATGTGTACATGCATGTAGGGATCTCAAAATTTTACCAGACCTCTCATGAATTCTAGAGATCATCATTTAGATATATAAATTGATCCTTCTTTTTCCAAAGAAGATTCATCTTTTCTCATTGCAAGATGGACAGGAAGCTGCGACTCTTAGAAATTTGGATATTAACTCCACCACTTGCTCTGTCACCAGGGGGTTAGTTGGTGGGAGAGGAGAGGTGACTGGTTGTCTTTTCCCATGTTCCTGGGATTGAGGGGCAGGCAGGATGTGCACAGGGTGACAGCCTCCCAGGCGGAGCCGCCACTGAATATTCAGGCCTTGCTGCTTTCTCTTGTTCAGCCATCACGTATCAGTGCTGACGGCTGCCTCTGACACTCCCGCTGCTCTGTGGAGTCGGGCTGTGGGTGTTGCAGGGAAACGGCAGGGGCAGGGGTGTCTCCTGCAGTGGGAGGGTGGTAGCTGGGCAGGGACGAGCAGGGCCCTCAGGGAGGGTCACTTGCAGAAAGGCTGCTGTTGGTCAGTCCCCCCTCCCCCTCGTGGAGTCAAGGGTGGGACAGGGCTTCTTGGCATGTCACCCACTTTGGCACTTTGTTGATCTTCTATCCCTCTCAATTATAGAGCAGATGGCAAAGATATGTAAGAAATTCACCGTCGCCAGAAAAGTAAAAACAGAAACACTTTTTTTTTCGAGGAGAATTTGGAAAAATAATTTGGCTATGGTTTTTCCAGTGGTCATGTATGGATGTGAGAGTTGGACTGTGAAGAAGGCTGAGCGCCGAAGAATTGATGCTTTTGAACTGTGGTGGTGTTGGAGAAGACTCTTGAGAGTCCCTTGGACTGCAAGGAGATCCAACCAGTTCATTCTGAAGGAGATCAGCCCTGGGATTTCTTTGGAAGGAATGATGCTAAAGCTGAAATTCCAGTACTTTGGCCACCTCATGCGAAGAGTTGACTCATTGGAAAAGACTCTGATGCTGGGAGGGATTGGGGGCAGGAGGAGAAGGGGACGACTGAGCATGAGATGGCTGGATGGCATCACGGACTCGATGGACGTGAGTCTGAGTGAACTCCGGGAGATGGTGATGGACAGGGAGGCCTGGCGTGCTGCGATTCATGGGGTCGCAGAGAGTTGGACACAACTGAGCGCCTGAGCTGAGCTGAACGGTGAACGTTCATAACTGCCTCCGTGGGTGTCACCAGCACCTGCGGTTTCTGCTTCCTTAACGTCTCTCAAACACCTGCTCTTTCCTCCCCATCCATGGCCATTGTTGGGGTCAAGCCCTCATCCTCTCATATCTGCCCATCAAACTACCTCCCAGGTGGGTTCCCCTCCCTGCATCCAGGATCCTCGATGTAGGGCACACAGCTGCCTCAGGACTGCTGAGTTCTGCCACTGGCTGTGCCACTTTGGTGCTACATCCTTCCTCACATCTCCATGACTCATCTTTCTTGCTGTTGTGTTCAGTCGCTCAGTCGTGTCCAACTCTTTGTGACCCCATGGACTGCAGCACGCCAGGCTTCCCTGTCCTTCACCATCTTGTTCAAACTCATGTCCATTGAGTCGGTGATGCCATCCAACCATCTCATCCTCTGTCGTCCCCTTCTCCTCCTGCCCTCATTCTTTCCCATCCTTATCCTTAGCCTCTCAGAAAGGATTTTCATGGCTGATTGGTGTCTGCCCGCTCTGCAGCCAGGCTCCTGGACCATTTTCCCACCCACCGCTGGCCCAGCCTCTTCTGCTTGCTTTTGCTGCCCCAGGGATGACTCACTCTCTCAGGCTACCCCCACCCCACCTCGTTCCTTCTCTGTGGAGCTTCCTTTCTTTCCAGCCCTACCCCATCTGCCTCACCAGCTCCCATGAGTTCTGGGAATGCATCCTTATGTATCCTCCACTTCAAAGGCTGAGCCCAGGACCTGCCTCTGAACTCCCAGATTCCCCTTCCTTGCTTTTTGCAAATGACACGTGCCATTGATTACTGTGTGTTTTGCCCATTACCCACCATGAGTTCCTTGTCTTTGTGCCTCTGAGACAAAGAAGCAGTGTATTGTGGTAGTAGTGAGATGGTCTTGTGTTCCGATTCCACTTACGTCTGATGGGCTTTGTGTAATTTGGTTACTTTTCTCAGCGGTTGTGCAGTAGGGATGAAACTGCCACCATTTTACAGAGTTACTGTGGGGCTTGAATAAGGTAATGCTTGTGAAACTATACCTGGCACAGAGTAAGTGAGCTAAGTAAACGCTAGGTGCTATTATCAGCCTCATCACTGACACTAGCTTCTGGAAAATGCTGAATACTCTCTAAGTTCTTGTTGTATGGACTACATAGATGAGAGCAAGGGATCATTTTGTTGAATTCTGACTTTGAAGTGGCATAAATGAAAGAATATTAATGTTCTCATGTCTCTTTTTTTCTGTCAAGTTTTTCTTTCCCCCAAAGAGTGGATGTTTCTTAGACGTTAGCAAAGCACTAAACTCACTTAAACGACCCAAAGGGTGCTTGGAAGGGGGAGCCATTTTGCCCAGTAAGCTGATAGCTCGAGTCAGGATCCACCTCCCTGCTGGTTGAGTGGCATGCCACATTTCCCCTCTTAAAAGAACTAAATGACCTATATTTCTTCCTTAAATGAAAGTGAATGAAAATGAATTTCACAGCTCCCCTGGAGATGCCTGGAGACACACTGGGATGTCAAACAAAAATGTTGGGAGTTGCTGTGTTCAAGCACAGTCTTCCTGGGCTCCCCAGAAAGATGAAGCCTAGAGGCTTCGGCGGGTAGTAGGAAAGCGAAGGGAGAATCAAGGAAAACAGCCATATTCTGAGGCATTGATGTGGGGGAAGAGGGAGGAGACAGGCAGGGAGCACTGTGCTGAAATGCCACTGTTAAAGGGGCGTGATCTTTAACTTCCGTGAAAAGAAGCAAAGCCAGCCCAACACATGCTGAATAATTGCCCAGGAATTGTTCCTGGCCGCCATAGGAAGATTCCGCACTATGCTAAAATATTGAAAGCAGAAGGGAAATGACTGTCTGGAGCGCGGGAAATTTCTCAGTTCTCTGACTTTGTTAACGGGATTTGAGCTCCATTATCCTTGTCTCGCTGTGGGCCTTCGTCAGTAGCAGAACTTGTTTCTCCTGAGGGATTGTCTACTGAGTTCATTTCAGTTTAACAAGTGTTTATTGAGACCCAGGATGTGTCTGGGCCTGGGACCATGCAGCGTGCTGGGGTGGTGATGACTGGTTCTTCAGCCCTGAGGGGATTCTGGGCAAGGTGAGAGGGAAGGTGTTGGAGAATTGCATCTCCGTGGGCCCCATATCAGTGCCTGAGCCCAGCTCGTCCAGAGAGTGTGTTTTCCAGTGGCTTTTGTAGGCCTTCTGGTGGGATGGACAAAGCAGGTCAACAGTCTGGGCCCCTGAGCACTTCTCCCTGCGTCCTTACAACCCTGGCTGTCTTTGTTGCCAACTGCAGTGGTGCAGTGATGATCTTAAATCATGAAACAGGACACGCCACCCTGTTGACTCTGCCTTGCACCTGGCTTCCCTTTGCACCTGGAATAAAATCCAAACTCATTAGCATGGCCCACGAGGACCCTACATGACTTGGCCCCTAACCAACCCCTCATCTTCTGTGCTCCCTTCTTCCTGGACTTTGCAGTTACCCTTCCCTACCGTTCCTGAATCCCACATGGGGTGGTCCTCCTGAGTTCCCCGAGTTTGCCTTAGACAACATCTCTCAGCCCCAGAATCTAAGTTTGCCTCCCTTGCCTCTGCCCTCTTGTACTCTCTCTCTGTCTCTCTCTCGTCTGTAATTACTATTTGTAATTATTCTTTGTTTTCTTCCTCTTGTCTTCTTCTGTGAGATCGTGAACTCAGGAGGACAGGGCCTTTCTCTGTCTTTCTGGCTTCTTTGTCCCAGTGACCAGTATGCAGTGCTGTGCTGTGTTGTTGCTTCTGTTGTGTCTGCCTCTTTGTGACCCCATGGACTGTAGCCCACCAGGCTCCTCTGTCCACGGGATTCTCCAGGCAAGAATACNACAGGGCCTTTCTCTGTCTTTCTGGCTTCTTTGTCCCAGTGACCAGTATGCAGTGCTGTGCTGTGTTGTTGCTTCTGTTGTGTCTGCCTCTTTGTGACCCCATGGACTGTAGCCCACCAGGCTCCTCTGTCCACGGGATTCTCCAGGCAAGAATACTGGAGTGGGTTGCTGTGCCCTCCTCCAAGGATCTTCCTGACCCAGGGATCAAACCTTTGTCTCATGTGTTGGTGGGCAGGTTCTTTACCACTGGTGCTACTTGGGAAGCCCCAGGGATGCAGGAGCTGCTCAATAAATACGTGATCTGCCTACTGTAGCTGAGCCATAGCACTAAAGAAATGAGAAGAGGGAGGGATCTTAGGGCCAGGAGGTATGATGGATGGAGTGTTACTAACTCAGGAGACCTGAACCACATCCCCTGGCCCCTGGGGACCTAGGGAGCCTCGTCTCTAAAAGAAATTATGCTCAAGAAGCCTTCCTTCTGGCTCTCAAAATGCATTAAGTGTAAGAACTCCGAGACAAAACAGTTTACTGATTGACAGCTCTTTGGCCTAAGCCTGCCCCAGAAATGTTTTCATGAAGAGATGTTGCTCGCTGCCTGCCTGTCTCACGCTGACGTTTTCAGGCTTAATTAGAGGCTGTTACCCCTTCTTAAGCAGTCACACACCAGACACGCCAAATAACCTTAGCACCAAGCACTGGAACAGGAGAGTGGAATAACAATTTGACGTCGGGGAGTTAAAAGGTGAAGGGCTGTACCCATAGTCATCGGCGTCTTTCCTTTAACGAGTTAAGTGAGTTTGGTATGAGCTTTTTAAAATTTGTTCACTACTGTTTGATTGAGTCGTCTACACTGGCCCAGAATCCGAGGGAGGTACTGTTGAGAAAGGCTCCCTCCCTCTTAGAGCGATTGTTGAGAACCCCAGGCTGAGCATCCTATGCCCCCTTGCTCCATCTCGTCCAGCAACTCCTGGGGGCAGGCGCCATCAGCACCTGAATTTTACAGGTAGTGAAACGCGCATTTGGGGAGCCTGCCTCGGTGGCAAGGCCCCATGTCGAGAGGATGCAGGACTCAAATCTGGGTCCCTGGTTCCAGTGCCAGCAACTCTCGAAAGAGGAGATTATTCCATGGGTGTCGTCTTCCGAGGAATTGATAACGTGCTGACTGTAGTCGGAGCGCCCTGCAAGAAAGGATCAGCAGCTGTGCAGTCCATTCCGCATCACTCGTGCTTTCCCCTCTGGAGTCTAAGACCACAGCCTCCCCAGGCCAGCCTCCTAGACCAGCACTGTCACCTTCAGGCTGCGAGAGCCACCCCCCACCCCCAGATCTGCAGGTGGCCAGCCCTACTGCCCTTCTCCTGCGCCTGCCTGCCTGTGGGCACAGCCTGGTGCTGGGCTCCCTGCATGGATTCCAGGACCAGAGGCTGTGCTGGGTCCCTGATTCTGCCTGGACCTCAGCATACCCTGGTTCTGAGGTCTGGACTCCTGCTGATCTCTGGGGTCCTGCTTCAATCCCCAGGGACCTCTTGAGCCACAAGTGTGCCAACTCTTAGGCATTCCTGCTGGGCCTCCTTTGAAAAGATCCTCCTTCAGCCCAACATCAAAAGAGGCTAGAATTGGGCATGCAAGCCATTCTCGGGGTTGGAATTTAGGGAAGAAGAAAGTGTGTGTCCTGACACTTGAGGAGCTGTGAGCCTGACAGATCTTACCAACTTCTCTGTAATGTGAAAATTCTTCATAAAAACCTCATTCTTCATGTTATTTGGGCCACTATCTCCCTGGGTGATGCTGGGAAGGTCATGTTCCTGCCTGGCCCTCTGTGTACTTGTTTGTTATATGCGAAGGCTGAACTGGGTAATTTCACAAGTCTGCGTCCTGGGTTCTCCGTGACTGTTTTTTGGCCTCTGTCCTTGAACTTTCATAGACAGTCATGTGAAGGAACCTAGTATTTAGGATCATTTTGAGACCAGAAGACTTGAGATGGGCTTGGCTGCCTGCTGGATGTATGACCTGGAGTCAGCCAGTTAATCTTGCCAAGCTTCGATTTCTTTATTTGTAAAATAGGGTCAACCTTGGAACCTTCCTCGAAAGTCATTTTTGAGGATTGTGGAGAATAATCGAGACAAGATACTTGGCTTATGTCTAGCACACAGTAAAATCTGGTTAAATGGTAGCTAAATGTTCGATGTTACTTATCCTTTCTCTTCCCTCTTGCCCTGATTCCCGACTTGCTTCCCTTTGGTTTCTCTGGATATGGAGCGCCTACTCTTCTGTCTTTGACCGTGTGNCCTCCCCATCCATGGCCATTGTTGGGGTCAAGCCCTCATCCTCTCATATCTGCCCATCAAACTACCTCCCAGGTGGGTTCCCCTCCCTGCATCCAGGATCCTCGATGTAGGGCACACAGCTGCCTCAGGACTGCTGAGTTCTGCCACTGGCTGTGCCACTTTGGTGCTACATCCTTCCTCGCATCTCCATGACTCATCTTTCTTGCTGTTGTGTTCAGTCGCTCAGTCGTGTCCAACTCTTTGTGACCCCATGGACTGCAGCACGCCAGGCTTCCCTGTCCTTCACCATCTTGTTCAAACTCATGTCCATTGAGTCGGTGATGCCATCCAACCATCTCATCCTCTGTCGTCCCCTTCTCCTCCTGCCCTCATTCTTTCCCATCCTTATCCTTAGCCTCTCAGAAAGGATTTTCATGGCTGATTGGTGTCTGCCCGCTCTGCAGCCAGGCTCCTGGACCATTTTCCCACCCACCGCTGGCCCAGCCTCTTCTGCTTGCTTTTGCTGCCCCAGGGATGACTCACTCTCTCAGGCTACCCCCACCCCACCTCGTTCCTTCTCTGTGGAGCTTCCTTTCTTTCCAGCCCTACCCCATCTGCCTCACCAGCTCCCATGAGTTCTGGGAATGCATCCTTATGTATCCTCCACTTCAAAGGCTGAGCCCAGGACCTGCCTCTGAACTCCCAGATTCCCCTTCCTTGCTTTTTGCAAATGACACGTGCCATTGATTACTGTGTGTTTTGCCCATTACCCACCATGAGTTCCTTGTCTTTGTGCCTCTGAGACAAAGAAGCAGTGTATTGTGGTAGTAGTGAGATGGTCTTGTGTTCCGATTCCACTTACGTCTGATGGGCTTTGTGTAATTTGGTTACTTTTCTCAGCGGTTGTGCAGTAGGGATGAAACTGCCACCATTTTACAGAGTTACTGTGGGGCTTGAATAAGGTAATGCTTGTGAAACTATACCTGGCACAGAGTAAGTGAGCTAAGTAAACGCTAGGTGCTATTATCAGCCTCATCACTGACACTAGCTTCTGGAAAATGCTGAATACTCTCTAAGTTCTTGTTGTATGGACTACATAGATGAGAGCAAGGGATCATTTTGTTGAATTCTGACTTTGAAGTGGCATAAATGAAAGAATATTAATGTTCTCATGTCTCTTTTTTTCTGTCAAGTTTTTCTTTCCCCCAAAGAGTGGATGTTTCTTAGACGTTAGCAAAGCACTAAACTCACTTAAACGACCCAAAGGGTGCTTGGAAGGGGGAGCCATTTTGCCCAGTAAGCTGATAGCTCGAGTCAGGATCCACCTCCCTGCTGGTTGAGTGGCATGCCACATTTCCCCTCTTAAAAGAACTAAATGACCTATATTTCTTCCTTAAATGAAAGTGAATGAAAATGAATTTCACAGCTCCCCTGGAGATGCCTGGAGACACACTGGGATGTCAAACAAAAATGTTGGGAGTTGCTGTGTTCAAGCACAGTCTTCCTGGGCTCCCCAGAAAGATGAAGCCTAGAGGCTTCGGCGGGTAGTAGGAAAGCGAAGGGAGAATCAAGGAAAACAGCCATATTCTGAGGCATTGATGTGGGGGAAGAGGGAGGAGACAGGCAGGGAGCACTGTGCTGAAATGCCACTGTTAAAGGGGCGTGATCTTTAACTTCCGTGAAAAGAAGCAAAGCCAGCCCAACACATGCTGAATAATTGCCCAGGAATTGTTCCTGGCCGCCATAGGAAGATTCCGCACTATGCTAAAATATTGAAAGCAGAAGGGAAATGACTGTCTGGAGCGCGGGAAATTTCTCAGTTCTCTGACTTTGTTAACGGGATTTGAGCTCCATTATCCTTGTCTCGCTGTGGGCCTTCGTCAGTAGCAGAACTTGTTTCTCCTGAGGGATTGTCTACTGAGTTCATTTCAGTTTAACAAGTGTTTATTGAGACCCAGGATGTGTCTGGGCCTGGGACCATGCAGCGTGCTGGGGTGGTGATGACTGGTTCTTCAGCCCTGAGGGGATTCTGGGCAAGGTGAGAGGGAAGGTGTTGGAGAATTGCATCTCCGTGGGCCCCATATCAGTGCCTGAGCCCAGCTCGTCCAGAGAGTGTGTTTTCCAGTGGCTTTTGTAGGCCTTCTGGTGGGATGGACAAAGCAGGTCAACAGTCTGGGCCCCTGAGCACTTCTCCCTGCGTCCTTACAACCCTGGCTGTCTTTGTTGCCAACTGCAGTGGTGCAGTGATGATCTTAAATCATGAAACAGGACACGCCACCCTGTTGACTCTGCCTTGCACCTGGCTTCCCTTTGCACCTGGAATAAAATCCAAACTCATTAGCATGGCCCACGAGGACCCTACATGACTTGGCCCCTAACCAACCCCTCATCTTCTGTGCTCCCTTCTTCCTGGACTTTGCAGTTACCCTTCCCTACCGTTCCTGAATCCCACATGGGGTGGTCCTCCTGAGTTCCCCGAGTTTGCCTTAGACAACATCTCTCAGCCCCAGAATCTAAGTTTGCCTCCCTTGCCTCTGCCCTCTTGTACTCTCTCTCTGTCTCTCTCTCGTCTGTAATTACTATTTGTAATTATTCTTTGTTTTCTTCCTCTTGTCTTCTTCTGTGAGATCGTGAACTCAGGAGGACAGGGCCTTTCTCTGTCTTTCTGGCTTCTTTGTCCCAGTGACCAGTATGCAGTGCTGTGCTGTGTTGTTGCTTCTGTTGTGTCTGCCTCTTTGTGACCCCATGGACTGTAGCCCACCAGGCTCCTCTGTCCACGGGATTCTCCAGGCAAGAATACTGGAGTGGGTTGCTGTGCCCTCCTCCAAGGATCTTCCTGACCCAGGGATCAAACCTTTGTCTCATGTGTTGGTGGGCAGGTTCTTTACCACTGGTGCTACTTGGGAAGCCCCAGGGATGCAGGAGCTGCTCAATAAATACGTGATCTGCCTACTGTAGCTGAGCCATAGCACTAAAGAAATGAGAAGAGGGAGGGATCTTAGGGCCAGGAGGTATGATGGATGGAGTGTTACTAACTCAGGAGACCTGAACCACATCCCCTGGCCCCTGGGGACCTAGGGAGCCTCGTCTCTAAAAGAAATTATGCTCAAGAAGCCTTCCTTCTGGCTCTCAAAATGCATTAAGTGTAAGAACTCCGAGACAAAACAGTTTACTGATTGACAGCTCTTTGGCCTAAGCCTGCCCCAGAAATGTTTTCATGAAGAGATGTTGCTCGCTGCCTGCCTGTCTCACGCTGACGTTTTCAGGCTTAATTAGAGGCTGTTACCCCTTCTTAAGCAGTCACACACCAGACACGCCAAATAACCTTAGCACCAAGCACTGGAACAGGAGAGTGGAATAACAATTTGACGTCGGGGAGTTAAAAGGTGAAGGGCTGTACCCATAGTCATCGGCGTCTTTCCTTTAACGAGTTAAGTGAGTTTGGTATGAGCTTTTTAAAATTTGTTCACTACTGTTTGATTGAGTCGTCTACACTGGCCCAGAATCCGAGGGAGGTACTGTTGAGAAAGGCTCCCTCCCTCTTAGAGCGATTGTTGAGAACCCCAGGCTGAGCATCCTATGCCCCCTTGCTCCATCTCGTCCAGCAACTCCTGGGGGCAGGCGCCATCAGCACCTGAATTTTACAGGTAGTGAAACGCGCATTTGGGGAGCCTGCCTCGGTGGCAAGGCCCCATGTCGAGAGGATGCAGGACTCAAATCTGGGTCCCTGGTTCCAGTGCCAGCAACTCTCGAAAGAGGAGATTATTCCATGGGTGTCGTCTTCCGAGGAATTGATAACGTGCTGACTGTAGTCGGAGCGCCCTGCAAGAAAGGATCAGCAGCTGTGCAGTCCATTCCGCATCACTCGTGCTTTCCCCTCTGGAGTCTAAGACCACAGCCTCCCCAGGCCAGTCTCCTAGACCAGCACTGTCACCTTCAGGCTGCGAGAGCCACCCCCACCCCCAGATCTGCAGGTGGCCAGCCCTACTGCCCTTCTCCTGCGCCTGCCTGCCTGTGGGCACAGCCTGGTGCTGGGCTCCCTGCATGGATTCCAGGACCAGAGGCTGTGCTGGGTCCCTGATTCTGCCTGGACCTCAGCATACCCTGGTTCTGAGGTCTGGACTCCTGCTGATCTCTGGGGTCCTGCTTCAATCCCCAGGGACCTCTTGAGCCACAAGTGTGCCAACTCTTAGGCATTCCTGCTGGGCCTCCTTTGAAAAGATCCTCCTTCAGCCCAACATCAAAAGAGGCTAGAATTGGGCATGCAAGCCATTCTCGGGGTTGGAATTTAGGGAAGAAGAAAGTGTGTGTCCTGACACTTGAGGAGCTGTGAGCCTGACAGATCTTACCAACTTCTCTGTAATGTGAAAATTCTTCATAAAAACCTCATTCTTCATGTTATTTGGGCCACTATCTCCCTGGGTGATGCTGGGAAGGTCATGTTCCTGCCTGGCCCTCTGTGTACTTGTTTGTTATATGCGAAGGCTGAACTGGGTAATTTCACAAGTCTGCGTCCTGGGTTCTCCGTGACTGTTTTTTGGCCTCTGTCCTTGAACTTTCATAGACAGTCATGTGAAGGAACCTAGTATTTAGGATCATTTTGAGACCAGAAGACTTGAGATGGGCTTGGCTGCCTGCTGGATGTATGACCTGGAGTCAGCCAGTTAATCTTGCCAAGCTTCGATTTCTCTATTTGTAAAATAGGGTCAACCTTGGAACCTTCCTCGAAAGTCATTTTTGAGGATTGTGGAGAATAATCGAGAGAAGATACTTGGCTTATGTCTAGCACACAGTAAAATCTGGTTAAATGGTAGCTAAATGTTCGATGTTACTTATCCTTTCTCTTCCCTCTTGCCCTGATTCCCGACTTGCTTCCCTTTGGTTTCTCTGGATATGGAGCGCCTACTCTTCTGTCTTTGATCGTGTGGGATGAAAGGAATCAAACCCCCCACCACTCTCCCAGCGCCTCCTGAGGCTGGGAGAAGGTGTCCAGACTGATCTTTCAGGCCTGCCAGGCCCCGTGCGCTTGCTGTTCACACTAATCCTGCAGGTGCCTGGCAGCTGGCAGGCCTGACTATTGCAGGAGAATGCTCACCTGTCATTAGGACCAGCGTCCTAGAGGTCAGAGGTATGTGGGTTTATCCCGTCTACCCCCTGCAGAATGTGGCCTGCCCTTGTGATTCCGATGGGCCACGTGGGGACCACGGTCCCCTGCCAGCAGACCTGGCATCTGGGTGTTTGGCATTGATGATTATAGTGGTTTGCTAAGGCTGCCTTAACAAAGTGCCACAAACTGAATACCACGACCCTAAATAATAGATATGTACTGTCTCAGAATTCTGGAGTCTCGAAGTCCCAGGTCAGGGTGTCAGTGGGGCTACACTCCTCCTGAAGGCACTAGACAAGGATCTGTCCCAGGCTTTTCCCCTCCCTCCTGGTGGTTTTCCGATGTCTTTGGCACTTTTTGGCTTGTAGAAGCAGCACCCTGATCTCTGCTTTTGTGCCTACTTGGTGTTCTCCCTATTTATGTCTGATTGGTGACCGGCTTTCCACTTTTTTTTATAAGGTTACCAATCATAGTGGATTAGGGCGTTCCCTCATGACCTTGTTTTAAACTTGATAGGTGCTATTTTCAAATAAGGTCACGTTCTGAGATACTGGGGATTAGGACTCAAACTGTCTTTGTGAGGCGTGGGTGACACAGTTGACCCACAGCAATGATCGGTGGTTCCCACATATGGATAGTAACCTCACAAGGAACAGGCAAATTAGGGGAGAGACCAGGGGAAACAGAGCACCCCGTAGAGATGATCCGAGAGAACAGAAGCTTAGACTGGAAGGAGCAGGAGAGTGGCTTGAACCACTGGAGCCTGGAAGAGGAGTAATCCTGGACGCACAAGTGATGGACGGTGGTGTGGATGTATGGGCGTGTGGGAGGAGCCACACCCGCTGCTCACCTGGCCCAAGGCAGTTCTTCTTGCCTGGTCGCTCTTGTACTTGACCAAGAGGCAGATTTAATTCTCAGTTCTCAGGCGGCTGGGGGTTATAAAACCTCCACTTGTGAAAGATCCTAAGGTCACCAAGGAAGGCTCTTTCTAAGTCAGAGATTTGTGGGGACAGAGTGCTTTGGAGTCAGGCCGCTTTCTCTTTCCCTCCTGCAGCCAGGATCTACTGTCCCTAGGAGCCCGTTTTTCATTTCCAGGGCTGTTGGCTCTGGGCAGGACGGGCTTGGCTTAGGAGATGATGTATGCTTTCTAAGTGTGCTGCCTGGTTAGTAAATTATCCCTGGGATCACTGGACGAGGACATGTTTTAAACCACAGCCTGTGGGCTTTGCGGAGCCTCTGCCTTATGAATTTGCAGTGGAAATTGGCCTTGGATGATCAGATAGCACCCCTACTATGGGCCAGAGCCATGAAACTCACTGGTCTTGAAGAATGTCTCTACCTAAAAAGGGGAAGAAGGAGGCTAACCCTCAATGAGCACCTCCTGTATGCCAGGCTTTTAGCATGTTCTGTTCCATCTCATCCTCACCCCAGTCCTGTGGAGCCACCACTATACAAATGAGGAAACTGTCCTCCAAGTCCTCCAAGTCCTACACGAGGGAGGTAAGACTCTGGTGTATAACAGACCTAGAATTTGAACTCCGCCTTGACTGACTGCAAAAATCTCCTCTCTCCATGGAGTGACACGCATGATGTCACCAGGGGTTGGCCATCATTTTCTGCAGAGGACCAGTTGTAAATATTGTGGGACATACAGTTTTTGTCTCATAGAGTTAGCTTTGCCTTTGGAGCCTCAAAGCAGCATTGATAACACATAAACAAATAAGCTTAACTATGCTTTGATAAAACTTTATTTCCAAAACAGCCAGAGGCCAGATTTGGCCTATGGGCCATGATTTGCCAATTCTTGCTTTGGAATATCTAGCCTGACAGTACACACCATGTTGGCCCAAGTAACCATGAGACAGTCAGGTTTACTTTTGAGAATGAAAATGATTCCTGCGGAAGTAGGTCTTGTGCAGCCAGCTGAGCACCAAAGGAGGCAGGTGACATGTGACTGCCATCCCTCCGGGTGATTAGGCACTTTTAGGTGCTTTTTGATGACTCAGCCTTGCTGCTCTGGGGAAAGGAGGACACTTGTTCCCGTGGTCTGAACAGGACGACTGAGAAGAGCAAGATTAGCCTAATTTTCTGCTCTGTTGTCACCTTCATACATTTTGAAAAGTCACTTCTAAAGCTAATCATAGCAACGTTTAAGAACATTGTATTTTTAATAGAATTTTTGTATTTACTGGATTAATATCACACGGGCAATGCATAAGGAGATAGTATAGCAGAGTGTGTAAGAATATGGCTTTGTAATCAGAAAGATCTGGATTCCACTCCCAGCCGGGCAACATACTAGCTGCCCTGAGCTCATCCTTAGCAGGTTGTTTTAAACTCTGAGTCTTGGTTTCCTCAACTGTTGTGGTTAGAGTGAGGTTCTTAATCTTTCACAACTTAGAATTACCTGGAGGGCTTGTTAAAGCACAGACTGGGGGCGGATGCCTGTCTGTGCTGAGTTTCTGATTCAGTGGGCCTGGGACAGAACCAAGAGTTTGTGCTTCTAACAAGTTCCCAGGTGGTGCTGATGCTGCTGGCCCAGGGACCACACTTGGAGAACCGCTGGGAAAGAGGATTCTAAATGTTTCAGATTCTGACTGTTGTCCAACAGACAGAGGTTGTCAGAGGAGCATCTAAGTGGGATGGAGAAGCAGGGAATTGACTCCTGCATCCTCGGCAAGCACAGGTCAGGACATGGAGACCCTTCTAGCTTTTGCAGCAAAGTAAAACCATCATGTCTACCCAGAAGTGGCGTTGGACGGACCCAGCTGTCAGTAGTTCCTTAAGAGAAGCTTCTTTGAGAGAAGCCCTTAGGAGCTTGGATGGAGGAGAGACAGGGCTGCTGCTTCTGCGCTCTCTGGAGAAGAGGAAGAAATGTGAATAGGAGTTTTTTCTTTTAGGATGAAAGAAGGAAGGGAGACAGTTCAGTTCAGTTCAGTTGCTCAGTCGTGTCCGACTCTTTGCGACCCCATGAATCGCAGCACGCCAGGCCTCCCTGTCCATCACCATCTCCCGGAGTTCACTCAGACTCACGTCCATCGAGTCCGTGATGCCATCCAGCCATCTCATCTCTGTCATCCCCTTCTCCTCCTGTCCCCAATCCCTCCCAGCATCAGAGTTTTTTCCAGTGAGTCAACTCTTCTCATGAGGTGGCCAAAGTACTGGAATTTCAGCTTTAGCATCATTCCTTCCAAAGAAATCCCAGGGTTGATCTCCTTCAGAATGGACTGGTTNCCCCCCCCCCTTTTTTTTTTAGTATTAATGTAAAAGAAGCCTGAATTCGAACTCAGATGAGATGGATCTTTGGGACATGAGTCCACCATCTTGGTTTGCTGGCTTTCCAAATAAAGTCACTATTCTTTGGTCCAACAGCTCCTCTCTCAATTTATTGGCCTCTTGTGTGGCGAGCAGTACAAGCTTGGACTCAGTACCAGTGATGTGGTGATTGTGGCAATGAGGTCATGGGATTACCCCCAGAAAGCACCCAAAACCATGCTCAGCCAAGGCATGCTTCATGAATAGTAGCCACAAGTACCTTTGGGCAGATGCTATTCCTGGCTTGTATGCTCATGCTTTTATTCATCCAGTAAATGCTTACTGGATGCCTGCTATTTGCCAGGCTCTGTACTGGCTCACGGACTGTTGCTGTGCAGAGTAAACAAAACTCGTTTCTCTTGTGTACTGTAATTTTTATCTTGTCTCGTTTACCTTTCCCAGTAGACTTTAAGCTCCTTACAGGCAGGAACAGCTGTCCTCTAATGCCTGGCATATAGTCGGTTCTCTGAAATTCTTTGGCAATTGAATATGTAAGTGAACGAGAGGTCCCGGTGTCATAGACAAGGATGCGAGAAGCTCCAGACACGGCCCCTTTCTCCTTTTGGTATGGTAATGGGTGTACTGATGCATGACCGCAGCTGTACTCCTGGGCTTTGGAAGGATAGAGCAGGAGTGAAGGGAGGAATCAGTTCATGCTGACGTAGGGTACCGAGTTTCTTACCTTCAGGAGAGTCTATCGGTTGCTGGGGTGAGAGGCACTCTGAAAGACATAGAGTATTTTTTCTGCAAATGGCATGTGGTTTGTGTTGGGTGGAAATAGAGCCCTGAGCTGAGATTTAGAGACCTGCTAGGTGACCCATAAAATAGAAATAAAACTGGCCTTCCTGGTGGCTCAGGCGGTAAAGAAGCTGCCTGCAGTGCAGGAAACGTGGGTTTGATCCCTGGGTCAAGAAGGTCCCCATGGAGAAGAGAATGGCTACCCACTCCAGTGTTCTTGCCTGGAGAATTCCATGGACAGAGGAGCCTGGCAGGCTACAATCCATGGGGNTTCCCCGTCTATTTCCCATGAAGTGATGGGACCGGATGCCATGATCTTCGTTTTCTGAATGTTGAGCTTTTGGGCTGGTGTCTGTGATGTAGGTAATGTGTTTTATGACACTGTGTCTGGCTCCCTGGGTTGCTCACCCCCTGGGCACTGACTGTACTCACTATTTTATCAAAAGGATTTTAGCATCCTAGAATTTTGGTGTCTGTGTCCTGGTCCTGTGGGCTAATCCCTCGTGGATACCGTAGGACAACTGTATCAGCCATTGTGATTTTGTTTATTGTAAAAAAACAAAGCAGAAAACCTGTTCCTTCGTGACTGTGCATTGTGAAAGATCCTCTCTCCTTCCTCCGCAGTTCTGTTCTGTATTGGGTAACCACTATCGACAGATTTAGATGTATCTTTCAGGCATGTTTTTTACTGATACTCATAATTCTTAATTCTGAATAATGGCAAACAGCCATCTAATAGAGTTGGCATTTTAATGTTCTTTTCCCAGCATGGTTATCATCAGTCTTTTTGATCTTTTTATTGGATAGATGAAAACATATTTTAAATTAGCATTCATTGAGTTATTAGGGAGATAGGAAAATATTTCTAAATATTTATTGAAGCTTTTTGCATTTTTCTTTCCTCTCTGTGACTTGACTTAATTGGTTATGCCTTTTGCATCGTTTACTTTCAGGAAGTTTTCTGCTTTTTCAATTGTCTGGATACCAGAAAGAGTAATTCTTTCTCTCCCTGGGTTGCATTATTTTTTTCTAGGTTGTTTTCTTTTTACTTGGTTAGGGATTATTATTATTTTTGTCACACAGATGTTTTTTATTGTTTGTTTTAAGTTTTAGGTGGTGAACTTTATCCGTATTCCACTTGTTGGTTTCATGTCACCATCAGATTTGCCTTGCATTCATAAAGGAGGTTTTCCGTTTTATTCTGATACCTTTATGGTTTCTTCATCTTACCCTCCCTCCTCTTTTTAAAAGATAGATTAATCTTTAACATATCAGACACTTATTTTGATGTAAAAGGTGAGGGAGAGAGCTTGTGTTATTATTATTTTATTGCATGATGACAGCTAGTTGTCTCAATATCTTTTATTAAATAATCTTTATATTCCTACTTGTAGGAAATGCAGCCTGACTAGCATATTCCTGTGTATTTTGGAGTCTAATTAGCTTCTCCTTATTTATACAGTGGTGCCGTCTTGCTTTACTACTGTAGCTGTTACATGTTTTAATATGAGACAATTATTCCCCCATTATCCTGAAATATCAGAAATTTTACAGGTGTTTTTGCATGTTTATTCTGTTGGAAACATCTTAGAATAATTTTGTCAAATGGCCCCTAAAAGATCCGGTTTGGCTTTTGGTTCATTTTGCGTTGGATTTATAGATTAATTTAGCCACCGCAGACATTTTTATATCATGCAGTCCTCTTATCTAAGTATAAGATAAGTTTCACCATTTACTCAAATCTCTTGCACTGTGTCCCCTCAGTGGAGTTTAATAGTTTCATCTTTTCAGTCTCGCACATTTCTTGTTTATTCCTACATCTTTGTTTCTTTTGTACATGGGATAAATGTATCTATTAGTTTTAATTGGCTATTGCTGATATAAAAAGATGTTTTTTAGGCTTGTGTTTTGTGTCTGGCTCCATACCAAGATTCTCCTATTGGTTCTAATAGTTTTCAGTTATGCCCTGGGTTTTAAGGTAGACAATAATATCATTTACAAATAATGGCACTTCTGTCATCTCCTTTTTAGTACTTAATTGCTGTGACTTTTAATGTTTTTTTTTTGCTTGTGCTAGAAATTTCAGAATGAGGTTAAATAATAATGATAATAGCAGATATCCATTTTCTTTTTCCTGCTTCAGTTACAACATTTTCTGGCTTTTATTAAGTATGATGCCTTTTTTTAATTTTTGAGATAAATGTTCTTTATCATTGTAAGAAAGCAGCATTCTATTATTGAGTTATTTTTTTATATCAAGAAAAAGTGTTGAGATCATTTGTGGTTTCTTACCCCATTGACCTATTATTTTTAAAAGTTGTATGACTAAATTTCAAATAGGAAACCATTATAGTAATTAAGTTTAATTGGTTATGGTTTATTATTCCTTTAATATAATACTGGATTTGATTTGCTAGTATTTTATGCAGCACCATAATCCCTTATCTAAAACCCTTTGGGTAAAATGTGTTTGCAATTCATATTTTATTAGATTTGAGGAAGGTAATATGATGCATATCCTGTGAATGTTATGTAATAACCCCAGCGGAGTCTGGGGAAGTACCCTGTAATCAAACACATTAATATTTATGCAGCCGTACATAAAAATGCAAAACTAAGTCAGATAAATAAATGGTAGAAATAGTCTCTGGTCAAGGATGGCTGCAAAGAAGTTGAGGTCAGATTTTCTGTCTTGGGATGGGTTCTCCAGCTGTGGACCCCCAGACAAGGGGTGAGGATGATGGATCGGAAGTGTTCCCAGGAAAAACAGATGGATGAGTGGACAAAAGTGAGCAGAAAGAGGAGGAGGCCAGTGATATCCTAGGGAGGGTGACTCTGTCTCCATTGCTACAGGGGAATTCTGGAAACTAGGACTCTTGAGCTGCCCCCGCGGGACAAAGGAGCTGCACCACATAGTCATCAGTTCAGTCCAGTCGCTCAGTTGTGTCCGACTCTTTGCGACCCCATGGACTGCAGCCCGCCAGGCCTCCCTGTCCATCACCAACTCCCGGAGCTTACTCAGACTCATGTCCATCAGGTCGGTGATGCCATCCAGCCATCGCATCCTCTGTGCGCCCCAAATGGATGTGGGTCACAAGGAAGGAAGGCGAGCTTGGATAGCACTGACCACTGCTGCCAGATGAGTTTTTTTTTTTTAATAAAAAACAGGTTTCAGAGCTTTTCCACTTTCAGAATTCTAGACGAGAGGTTGTGAACTTGTATTCAATTTTGGCCTCAGTATCCCCGCGTGATGCAGTTTTGTTGTTTCCAGTCTTGTTAACTAAGTTTTTCCACCTGCTTAAAATGCACAGGAAACCCTTCTCCCTTTTTCTGGGCCATGGAGTATAGTTTATAAAGCACCAAAATCATTGACTCTCTGAAGGTTTTTCACAGCTAGCCTGCAAAGCCAACTACCATGGCACAGGTTTTGGAGGTAAATTTTGACAAAGAGTGAAGTTTTAAAATAAGAGTTATTGATTGAGTCAGACTAGTTCTTAACTTTATATTTTCCTGAAATATAAATGCCTTTCATTGTGCCTGATTTCCTGGTGGTGGTTCACAGAGTAGTCTCTCTTAAAATTTGCATATTTTTCATAACACACCATCAGTGCAGTTACTTCTTTCGCTCGTCTCTTTTATTTTTTATTTATTTATTTATTTATTTGCAGGCTCCATGGTTGTCTTTATTTTTTTTTTTTATTTTTTATTTTTTTTAATTTGACTTTACAATACTCTATTGGCTTTGCCATACATCGACATGAATCCACCACAGGTGTACACAAGCTCCCAATCCTGAATCCCCCTCCCACCTCCCACCCCACAACGTCTCTCTGGATCATCCCTGTACACCAGCCCCAAGCATCCTGCATCCTGCATCGAACATAGACTGGCGCCTCGTTTCTTACATAATAGTATATATGCTTCAATGCTTGTCTCTTTTAGAGTGAGTTAAGTTAAAGCAGAGATTTTGTCTAGTTCATCGTTGTGTCACCGATTTCTGACACTTAATAAGGGCTCAATGAGTATTTGCTGCATGAAAGAATCTATGAACGAGGGATATTCTTGTTCTCAATTCCTAATTTTGCGTATTTATCTTTTAATCTTTTCTCCTCTTGCCAAATGTTTATCTATTTTGTGGGTCTTTTGAAAGGAACCAGATATTACTTTGATCAGTCCTACCTTTAAAAAAAAAATTCTAGTTCATTAAATACCTCTTTTACTTTGTTACTTCATTGCACTTTTTTTGAACTTATAAGTTGATTTATAATTTAATAGGAAAACTCAAGATATGCATTTTCATTTGAATACAACTTTGCCTTCCAGAAGAGCCCCTGAAGAGAATGGCAACCCACTCTATTATTCTTGCCTGGAGAATTCCATGGACAAAGGTTACAGTCCATGGGTTGCAAAGAGTTAGACATGACTGAACGACAGACAGTTTGACTTAAAAAAAGTCAAAAAAAAGTAAAAGAGTTTTGTCTTTATTCTGAAAGTTTTAAAAAGTAGTTATTTCTTTGCTGTTTTTCTAATTAGCCTATACTTATATTTTGCTTTCTCTTTAATGCAATAGGTTAGCATAAACTTTCTTAGTAGTTGAGTTTTTAAATATTTTATCTTTCATAACTTCAAATTTTATTTCACTATGATCATAAGCTAGTCTTTGGGAGTTATTTTTATATTTAGTTCTTGTAAATTCTTAAAAACAAAGTTAAATTTTCTTTTCTTTTCTCTTACCTTCACCATACACCCTCAAAAGTGAATGAGAAATTCAAAAAGAGCTATTCCTCCCACCCAAATGGAACATGGGTTAGATTGTGTTTAGATTATGTGCTAGATTCTGTCTTTTTTTTCCCCTTCCTTTTGGCAGGGTGGGGGCACTATGTAAAAATAAGGTAATACATGACCCACCTTGCCCAGCTCATTCAATTTTGTAATATAGGTTATGGCATAAATATAATGTCCTCTTTCATTTGCTGTCTCTGAAAGAAGCATTCTATGGGAAGCTTTTTCTCCCAGCCCCAGTTGCATTTGTCCTTGGGGTCAGGTCCCTTACTGGATGTTGGGACAGACCTGCTGCAATTCATAGGAAAGGGAATTACTGGCCTGTCATCATTGGTCCAGGGGTACCACTCATTGTACAGTTAAGGGTTTTGAGCAGACCTTTTTCACCCTCAGCTCCCAGAAGTGATCATGAATATTACGCCTCTAAGTTATGGTGATGCCATGTAAATTTTCAATAAATATGCTTTATCTGGAATTTCTCTCAACTGGGCAGCCTGCTGTGAGTGTGGAAAAGAGAATTTTGACACAGGAGGGCAATTAACCTTGTTCAGTGAACTTCAAATTCAGTTTTCTTAAACTGTTAGAAACTCAGTCATTGGCTTTCAGCATCCAGCCCACACCTCAGGATACATCAGGCCTTAGCAGCTATATTTATTTACTACTCAAGACAGAGTTCTATCCATTGAAATAATATCACATATTCTAAGAATAATTAAGTATTAGTGTTACTTTTACCCTTTAATCATTTTAAGCAGTTATCTTTAATCATCTGGTTCTCGACCACAACTTCCCCCCCATCGTTCCATAAAGGGTGATGGAGCACCTGCAATGTTTAGAGGCAAATACAAGGATGAATCAGAACCCTTGTCCTTGAGAACAGGAGACAGAAAATTACAGCCTAAGGGTCATATCCCACAGCCCTAGAGCCATATCGACTTACCCACCTAAAGTTTTATTGGAAAACACCCCTTCGTCTGTGTATTTTCTGTCTTCCTTATCACAGTGGCAGAGACAAGCAGTTGCCACAGAGACCATCAGGTCCACAAACTTTAAAATACCTGCTATCTGGTCCTTTACAGACACAGTTTTCTGACACCTGATGTAGAACTCAAGGTCTAGGCAGAAAGAGAACCCAGTCCCCAGAAGCGCTAATGTGTCTGGAAGCTCCGCATGCTCTTGGAGAGGGTCGGGCCCACTTCCTGGGTGTTTTTATTTTTTGGCACTCCAAAATCACTGCAGATGGTGATTGCAGCCATGAAATTAAAAGACGCTTACTCCTTGGAAGGAAAGTTATGACCAACCTAGATAGCATATTCAAAAGCAGAGACATTACTTTGTCAACAAAGGTCCATCTAGTCAAGCCTATGATTTTTCTAGTGGTCATGTATGGATGTGAGAGTTGGACTGTGAAGAAAGCTGAGCACCGAAGAATTGATGCTTTTGAACTGTGGTGTTGGAAAAGACTCTTGAGAGTCCCTGGGCCTGCAAGGAGATCCAACCAGTCCATCCTAAAGGAGATCAGTCCTGGGTGTTCATTGGAAGGACTGATGCTGAGGCTGAAGCTCCAATACTTTGGCAACCTCATACGAAGAGTTGACTCATTGGAAAAGACCCTGATCCTGGGAGGGACTGGTGACAGGAGGAGAAGGGACGACAGAAGATGAGATGGCTGGATGGCATCACCGACTCAATGGACAGGAGTTTGAGTAAACTCCAGGAGTTGGTGATGGACAGGGAGGCCTGGCGTCCTGGATTCCTGGGGTTGCAGAGTTGGACACGACTGAGTGACTGAACTGAACTGAACTGAACCTAGGTGTTTTGGAGCAGGAGGTATTCTTATTGCCTCTTGTACTCTGCTCCTAGAGTGGCCCGTTGGAACAGCCTGCTCTAGTCTGGGCAGTGGAGGGACGGGGTACCCCCAGGGGGCCCTCTCTTACTTTCCAGAGTCCTCAGGGCTGAGTTGGGTACCCAAACCTAGCCAACCAGAGAGGGTTACTCTGCTTTCTGTTGCCTCTACTGATATTTGCAGAATATCAGTACCTGTTCTAAGCCCAGAGACAGTGCTCTGTGAAGTAATTGAAAGCCTTTGAGGCCTATGAGGACCTTGGGAAAGGCCAGTGGCAGCTTCGTGTGCCCCCTTCCTTGCCCAGACTTAGGGGATCTCTTCCAGCCAAGCCCACTGGGTTTCCTCTGGAGATAAGTGAGAGCGCGTGAGATGGTCAGTGACCAGCTCTCCTTCCTCTTCCTGTTAATCCACTGCTTTAGCTACGGGGCTGGGTCCACCTGCTCCTATAGTTGGATGACTGAACAGTAATGCTAGTGAAATGGTGATAATAACAGTACTGATGAGCATCATCATTATGAGAGTAGCTGACATTCATTGAGGCTTAGTATGTGCCACTCACTTTGCCTTGCAGGCCAGATTCAGCCCATTGTCTATTTTTTATGTAACACTGGAACCCAGCCATGAGTTGCCTGTGGCTGCTTTCACATTACCAGGGCAGAGTCAAGTCGTTGTGACAGAGACCTTAGAGCCTGCAAAGCCTGAAGCTGTTACTGTCAGGGCCTTTACAGAAAAAGTCTATTGACCCTTGGTCCACATTCTCACTGAACCCCCCAACACCCTCCCTGTCGTATGTCCATTTTACAGATAGGAGAGCAAGGCGTGGAGGTTACTTAGCTGGCTCATGTGGTAGAAGCTCAGGGTCTTCCCCTCTCACTTGGAATTGGGACTCTCCTCCTCTCCAGGTTGCTCAGAGTTGTGGGTGTGGGGGGTGTTTTGGGAGCAGAGTTGCACAGGCAGAGGGGAGGGGCCCGGAAGGGAGGGGTCAACGTGTGGAGACACCTGGCCTCTGTGGTGCCGCTGCCTCGCACCGTGATATTTTTGGCATGATGGTTGGGCTGGGCTGGAGGACATCAAAGCCCCTCTCTTGCTGATGGGCTGGAGTTTTAAGCCAGGGGGCACCCTGGACTCTGGAAAGAGGGTCAGCAAAGCAGAGACTGATCCAAGGGGAGCCCGTGGTGTCCGAAGCAGAGCTGGGAAGCTTTGCTTTGAATCTCCACTTCCCTCTCATAGTGCCAAGTCCACGGGCACATTCCCTACCTCCTGTGAGCCACAGTTTCATGCTTTGTAGAATGGAGAGTGGGCCTCCCTGTTAGCTCAATTGGTAAAGAATCTGCCTGCAATGCAGGAGACCCCGGTTTGATTCCTGGATCAGGAAGATCCTCTGGAGAAGGGATAGGCTACCCACTCCA
>SJYV01052865.1:285456-409735 GCA_006410875.1 Neotragus pygmaeus | reverse complement strand
ACTTTACCAATAAAGGTCTGTCTAGTCAAGGCTATGGTTTTTCCAGTGGTCATGTATGGATGTGAAAGTTGGACTGTTAAGAAAGCTGAGTGCCGAAGAATTGATGCTTTTGAACTGTGGTGTTGGAGAAGACTCTTGAGAGTCCCTTGGACTGCAAGGAGATCCAACAAGTCCATCCTAAAGGAGACCAGTCCTGGGTGTTCACTGGAAGGACTGATGCTGAAGCTGAAACTCCAGTACTTTGGCCACCTCATGTGAAGAGTTGACTCATTGGAAAAGACTCTGATGCTGGGAGGGATTGGGGGCAGGAGGAGAAGGGGACGACAGAGGATGAGATGGCTGGATGGCATCACCAACTCGGAGTTTGGGTGAATTCCGGGAGTTGGTGATGGACAGGAAGGCCTGGCATGCTGCAATTCATAGGGTCGCAAAGAGTCACACACGACTGAGCGACTGAACTAAAACTTTTGAGTTTTATTAGGGAAAAAAGGCTTTCAGTTTATGCTATATTATTAACATATGATCAACCTGTAGCTGAAGAATACAAAGTAAATTTCTGTCTAACAAAATAGCAGTGTGGCCTTTTAAGGCTGTTTCTAAATGCTCAGGTACAGTAATTCTACTTGTATATGAAAATACTAGTAACAACTGTATTTTAATCTGTAAATTTAAAAAGGAAAAAATGACCCAGTCACTGAGCTGCCGCCAGGGACTCAGCGCCGCCCCCCTGCTGCCTCCCAATGGAGGCTCTGTCCCCCGCCCGCTTTCTCCCGCCACCACCTTCCGCAGGCCATTTCCACCGAGGAAAAGGAATCATATTGTATGTCCCCTATCCAAAACCTCCACTCTTTCGATCCTTTGCTGATGTAAGTGAGGATGATGATCTGCTTCCTGCTAGCACTGAGGATTATATCCATGTAAGAATTCAACAGAGAAATGGCAGGAAGACCCTTACTACTGTCCAAGAGATCACTGATGATTATGATAAAAAGAAACTAGTAAAGACGTTTAAGAAGAAATTTGCCTGCAAATGGTACTGTAATTGAGCAACCAGAATATGGAGAAGGAATTAAGCTACAGGGTGACCAGCACAAGAACATATGCCTGTTCTTGGTGGAGACTGGACTGGCTAAGGATGACCAGCTGAAGGTTCACAGGTTTTAAGTGCTTTTGGCTTACTGAAGCTTAAGTGAGGATTTCCTTGCAATGAGTAAATTTCCCTTCTGTCCCTAGTCACAAGTTTAAAAACCTCACAGCCTGTATAATGTAACCATAATTTGGGGTTTGCTTTTAACTTGGGACCAGTGTAACTCCTATATGCAATAAACTGAAAAGAGCCCCCCAAAAAAAGAAAACACATACTCTCAGTGACCTTTTGGAAAAGCTGTCTTTTTATCTTTATAAAATCAACTCATTTAGACATCTGCTTCATTTTGCCCAGAATTTGAAGTATCTTCTCAAGTTAACAATTAACATTACTGACAAGATTTATGGTAACCCTAATCCTGCTTCCCTGGTGGCTTAAGTGGTAAAGACTCTGCCTGCAATGCAGGAGACTGGGGTTCAATCCCTGAATCGGGAAGATCCCCTGGAAATGGCAACCCACTCCAGTATTCTTGCCTGGAGAATTCCATGGACACAGGAATTCTAGTCATGGAGCTGCAAAGAATTGGACATGACTAAAGCGACTTAGCACACAATTCTTTTAAATAATGCAGGTAGGAGATGAAATTAAGTACTTTTATCTGCAAAAAAACACTAGAGCAGTGAATGTTCCTCTTTGAAAAATAATCATCTCAGAAAACCAACTTAATGAATAATAAATTTATGACAAGTAAGATCGCTAATGAAAAGGAATCTAGTAAGCAAAAAAGAAGAATTGATGCTTTCAAACTGTGGTGCTGGAGAAGACTCTTGAGAGTCCCTTGGACTGCAAGGAGATCAAACCAGTCCATCCTAAAGGAAATCAGTCCTGAATATTCATTGGAAGGACTGATGTTGATGCTGAAGCTCCTATACTTTGGCCACCTGATGCAAAGACCTGACTCATTGGAAAAGACCCTGATGTTGGGAAAGACTGAAGGCAAAAGGAGAAGAGAGCAGCAGAGGATGAGATGGTTAGATGGCATCACTGACGGAATGGAAATCAATCTGAGCGAACTCCGGAAAACAGTGAAGGACAGAGGAGCCTGGTGTGCTGCAGTCCATGGGGTCGCAGAGTCAGACACGACTTAGTGACTGAACACACACACAAAATATCCACACTGACATCCGCTACCTTCTGCCTCCAACATCACGTGAAATGGTGGCCCAACTGGCTCTACAGGGCTTGCTACAGACTAACCTCCCCACACATCTGCTCCTATTCCAACCAAGCCAGGCCACTCTAGGGGCCTGCACCACCAGCTCAGCAAAGCATCCAACCTGGGGCAGGAGACCAGCAGGACTATGACACGGCACCATTGTAAAGAATGTGATCACAGGACCACAGTTTTGTTTTCGTGCCATTGTCCTTAGCCTGGAGAGCGGAAGCAGGCTCTAATTTTGACAAGATTCCAAAACACGGATATAAAATAATTACAGTAAACATTTAATGACTGTGTTAGAATAGTCTTATTTTGACTTTCAGAAAAATGTACGCATGTATAGAACACAGCTAAAGGAAGGATGTCATAAAAGTTGCTGGGCATTTGTGCTATATTTCATTTGAAATCTGTGATGTGTTAAATAGAATAAGAGGACTACTAGAATACTATTTAAAACTTTGCATGTTTCAGTTCAGTTCAGTTACTCAATCGTGTCCGACTGTTTGTGACCCCATGAATCACAGCACGCCAGGCCTCCCTGTCCATCACCAACTCCCGGAATTCACCCAAACTNCATCAATTCTTTGGCACTCAGCTTTCTTCACAGTCCACCTCTCACATCCATACATGACCACTGGAAAAACCATAGCCTTGACTAGACAGACCTTTGTTGGCAAAGTAACGTCTCTGTTTTTCAATATGGTATCTAGGTTGGTCATAACTTTCCTTCCAAGGAGTAAGCGTCTTTTAATTTCATGGCTGCAGTCACCATCTGCAGTGATTTTGGAGCCCCCCAAAATAAGTCTGACACTGTTTCCACTGTTTCCCTATCTATTTCCCATGAAGTGATGGAACCAGATGCCGTGATCTTCGTTTTCTGAATGTCGAGCTTTAAGCCAACGTTTTCACTCTCCTCTTTCACTTTCCTCAAGAGGCTTTTTAGTTCCTCTTCACTTTCTGCCATAAGGATGGTGTCATATGCATACCTGAGGTTTGAAGGTTACACTCCATTTATACTTATAAAATATCGGCTCTGTTCCCATGTGTACACTATATCCTTGTAGCTTATTTTATGCCTAATAGTTTGTACCTGTTTGTCCCCCTATTCCTATGTTACCCCTTTCCACTTCATTCTCCCTATTGGTAACCACTAGTTTTTTCTCTGTGTCTCTGAATATGTTTCTTTTTTGTTATATTCACTAGTTTGTTATGTATATTTTTATATTCTACATATAAGTGATATCAAACAGTATTTGTCTTTTTTGTCTGACTTATTTCACTTAGCATAATGCCCTCCAAATCCACCCACATTGTTGCAAATGACAAAATTTCATTCCTTTTTTTATGGTTGAGTAGTATTCCAGAGAGAGAGAGCGCGCGCGCGCGCGCGAGAGAGAATGTGTGTGTGCACATGCGCACCATATCTTCTGTATTTAATCTGTTGATGGACTCTTAGGTCACCTCCACACCTTCACCATGGTAAATAGTGTTGCTGTGAAAATTGGAGTGCTCGTATTTTTTTGAATTAGCATTTTTTTTTTCCCTTGGATATGCAACTGGGAGTGGAGTTGCTCAATCATATGGTAGTTCTGTTGTTTGAGAAACCTCCACTGTTTTCTGCAGCAGCTACACCTTTCACAGATGTATTTCCTGCTTTCAGGGAGACAGGAGGGTCAGAGTGTCCACCTTGCATTGACTGTTGCTTAAATAACTTTAATTCAGAATAATTAGGATATCACTGTGGTGTATTTGGGGGCAGCCCGCCCTCAGCCACAGTAGGAGGTTGGTATGAAAGCCCACTTTCCTTTGTCTGGTCTTCTGCAGGTTAATGGCACCCCACTCCAGTACTCTTGCCTGGAAAATCCCATGGACGAAGGAGCCTGGAAGGCTGCAGTCCATGGGGTCGCTGAGGGTCGGACACGACTGAGCGACTTCACTTTCACTTTTCACTTTCATGCATTGGAGGAGGAAATGGTAACCCACTCCAGTGTTCTTGCCTGGAGAGTCCCAGGGATGGGGGAGCCTGGTGGGCTGCTGTCTATGGGGTCACACGGAGTTGGACATGAATGAAGTGACTTAGCAACTAGCAATGCCCTTCATCCAAACACAGACTCCTCCCTGCTGGTTCACAGGGAGGACTGTCCTGCTGAGGGCGCAGAGGATGGGTGGGGCAGAGGTGGGATGGGGAGTCTGGCGGGTCCTCTGGGGTCCTGCCCAGGGACCAACAGGTGAAAGGGTACCCTCTGTGTACTTGCTGCAACTCCTGGCTCTCAACCACCAGGGAAAACAACGGGAGACCAGGAGGGGAACTCAGACTCTCCCTCTGCCTTCCCTTTATGCACTGCATCTGCTGAGCTCTTTGTAGATTTGGGGGCAAAATTACCTTATTAATCTTTCTTTTGTAAATACCACTGTGAAAGAAGGGGATTTTGCATTCACTCATCTTTTCATTATTATGGTAATAGCTTTCAATTTATAACTAATTAACGCTGCTCCTTCCTAACCCGGCCTTTAGGAGGAGAAGGCAGCGAGGAATCCAGGAGTGGATTCCAGCAGGTGGGAGTGTGGGTGTGGGTGGAGGAGTGGGTCCCTGTGTGCTTCAGAGGTTGTGACCCGATGCCTTTGTTTGTGGGTCCTGGTGGCCGGGAGGTCTGTTCCCATCTGCCTGCAGGTGGGGGTTCAGGCTTCACTGTCCATCTCTTAGGAGGAGATTGGCACACGGGGGTAGGTGGCAGCCAGGGTGAGGGAACAAGGAAACATCCACAAGTCACTCCTTGAGAGCAGTAGGAGGGAAATCCGGAGACATTGCAAAGGGAAGGCTCGAGGGGACGTAACTCATGTCTTCAAAATAACTGCCCTGTGGATCTGAGCTTGTTCTCTGGGTCCCCAAGGAGAGACCCGAGAGAGATGGGCAGTGGTGACAAAGGGGCAAATTTGGATGTGGGGTGCGAAATGTGCCCAGGGTTGTAACATTCGTAGGTATCTGAAATAGAGCTGTCCTCCTTGGGAGGCCTCAGGTGCTGCTCTGCTGGCATCCATACATGCACTCCAGAGACGTTCCATTTAGTTCAAGTTTAAAGTCACAGTGGCTTGACATGAATAGATGCGCAGTTCGATCAGATAACCTGCAAGGCTTCTGTGATTCTGTTCCACACACCAAAAATTTATGTTTGGGGGGAGGTGATTGGAAAAGGAGCTGGATATCTAGCTACAGCTGTTTTGCTCTTATTTATTGGTATTCTTGTGGAGTGAAAGCCTCATTCTTCCCTGGCAGGCTAATGTAGGCCAGTCTTCCGAAATGAGAAGCCTGGAAAACATAGGAGGAAAGGGGAGGGAACTCGGTAATGACATGCACGCATTCTCTTTGATCTCAGGCATGGTTCAGAGCACAGACCCTCCTGCTCTGCGGGGGGACTCAGATAAGAGATTCCAGTTTCCCTGTGGACTTTTCTGAAACTACAGAGTCATTAGCTTTTCCCTGTTTATCAAGCAAACGTAAATAGGTACAAAAATGGTTTCCCTTCTCCCTCATGGATTAATTATATACATTCCCCATCCCCTTCAGATTCATTAGATTTACTTGCTACTGTGTTTTCTATGAAAAGATTTGGGACGGTGGGTGAAGGACGTGGAGAACACTTGAATCGTTATTGAGGTCGTGTTGCTTCCTCCAGGGTTCCAAGGCAGCCCCCTTTCGATGCTGTCCAATGGAGTACTCTGCCATGATGGGTTAGGGTTAGGGTTTGGGTTAGGGTTTCTATATCTGACCTACCCAGTATGGTAGCCACCACAGCCACTATCCCCGTGTGAGTGGATTGGCAGGGAAAGGTAAAGCTGTGCCAGGAAGTGTTTTGAACAGTAATAAAGAATACCTAGCCATGAAAAGGAGTGCATTTGAGTCCGTTCCAATGAGGTGGATGAACCTAGAGCCTATTATACAGAGTGAAGTAAGTCAGAAGGAGAAAAACAGGTATCGTGTATTAACACATGTATATGGAATCTAGAAAGATGGTGCCGATAACCCTACTTGCGGGGCAGCAACAGAGACGCAGACATAGAGAACAGACTTATGGATATAGTGGGGGAAGGAGAGGGAGGGATGAATTAAAAGAGTGACACTGAAACCGATGTATTACCCTATGTAAAACAGATAGCCAGTGAGAATTTGCTGTATGAGGCTGGGAGCTCAAACTGGTGCTCTGTGACAATGTAGTGGGGTGGGTTGACTTGCCTGATAGTTCAGCTGGTAAAGAATCCGTCTGGAATGCAGGAGACCTGAGTTCAATCCCTGGGTTTGGAAGATCCCCTAGAGAAGGGAAAAGTTACCCAGTCCAGTATTCTGGCTTGGGGAATTCCATGGACTGTATAATCCATGGGGTCGCAAAGAGTCAGACACGACTGGGTGACATTTCACTTTCAGAGGGGTGTGATGGGGTGGGAGGTGGGAAGGAGGTTCAAGAGGGAGGGGACATATGTATACCTGTGGTTGATTCATGTTGATGTATGGCAGAATATTGTTAAGCAATTATCCTCCAATTAAAAAAAGAAAATAAATAAAACAGTGCTTGGCACATGAACAAAAAAAATACCGTAGAATGAAAAGGGCAACAAGGGTCTTTTGGAATCAGTTAGCAGAAAGCATGGCCATTGAAGGTTGGAGAAAGAACTCCCCCATCATGCATCTCATTTGTTTCTGGAAGCTGTCATTCTTGGGTGTGATGCCAAAGCCGCCTCTCCTAATGCTGGTGATGACAGCCAAAACACTTCTAATCACAGCTGCCTATTGGTGGCCTGTATGCATGACTTAACTGAATCTCACAAGCAGTCAGTGGACCATGGAGACACTTGATGGATGGCTGCTGCACGTAATTCTGGACCTGTAACTTGTTGGGAGCTGTCAGGGCCAAGACAGCATGACTACTGGACTATCATGGCTTTGAAACATGGCCTTTTAAAGACTTGTTCCAATCAGCCACAGGATGCAATGAGTTGTGGCAGGAGCTGAGAATCCTGGCAAGACAGATCTCATGGTTTGCGGATGGAATTCAAAGCTTGCACCTCTGTGCAGGCGGTGCTGAGAGGAGGAAGTGATGGATGACTGCTCCAGTCTCATCCTTTCCTGCTCTGACCCGAAGATGCACAGCTTTGTTGCTTGGGGAATCAGAAGGGTGATGTGTAGAGAAATGACCGTGGGAAGTCTTATCCTATGTCTTCTTGTCTTTCTGCACCCTCTCACACCATCCACTGCCTCCATCTTGTTCCATTTCACCCATTCCTTCTAGCTTGGCCCCCCAGTTTCAGTTCTTTTCTTGCTCTCAAGTTTGGCATTTGCTGGAGGTTTTCTGAGACTTAGCCCTTGCTGCTTCTAAGGCATTTGGCTCAGATTTGATTCCATCTGCCTTCAACCGCCAGGGATCTGTAGCTTGCCTTCAGGCTGTAGGATGCCGTGGTCAAGGTAAGTAGCACCGAGCAACTCCTTTGGTGGTCCAGGACCTTTCACTGGCACTTTGTCCTTTGGGACAATTCGTGACCCTAGTTTGGCTCCCCTGAAATATCAGACCTCTGGAGGGGGGAGACTGTGCAAAAATCTTTTTAAAAAGGGATCGATTTTATATAACAGTTCGGTTCTTTCTTTTAGGACTAGGATAATCCATGAATGATGACAGTGTGTGCAGGATGGCGAAGACTTGCAGAACTACTTTGAATCAGAAAGGATATTTTGCTTATGCACCTCTGTGCAGGCGGCGCTGAGAGGGGAGTTTAGGTGTGAGATGTGTTTCTGGGTTCACATGGCAAAAGGGAAAATCTAAGAAGGGATGCTTGTGTCCTGCAACTTCTGAAGGTGCCTGAGGTTAGTTGTACGAGGAGGGACAGTGGGTCTAACAGAAGTCCACGTGCGGGGACTGTGGCACGCGACCTCTGTTCTCTGTTAGACTTAATGGGCAGTGCAGGAGCAGGGCTGGTAGTTGAAAGCACATACACAGTGACTCTTATTGCTCAGGTTTTGATATTCTTGCTTCCCTTTCAGGTTTCTCTAAGAACAAAGATCTTAATTTGGAAAATTTTGTCCCAAATCACATAGGGGCCTTTCGCTTTCTTTTTAACAGAGAAACCATTGTTTCTTAAAGAGGTGGACAAGATTGAGATGGAAATGATGCTGGGGCTGTGTGCCCTTCTTGGGAAGTTCAGAAAAGGAACAGACAATGGCCCTGAGATTTCTTCCAGACAGTATCTTGTCATTCATGTCTTGACTGGAGAGACTGGCAATCTAAATGCTTTTGGGGGCTGAGTAGATAATATAAATGAGTTCTTCATGTAGTTAGTGTGTTTCTCTGCTAAGGCCACTAAAACAAAATACCCCCCAGACTGGGTGATTAACAACAGACTTTAATTTTCTCATAGTGCTGGAGGACAGAAGTGAGACGCGGGCAGGGTTATATCTCTCTCCTTGGCTTGCAGGCAGCCCCCTTCTTCTCTCTGTGTCCTCAGCAAGTTTTTCCTCTGTGTGCAGGCACCCCTGGCATCTCTCTGTGTCCAGAGTTCCTCTCTTAAAGGGACATGGGTCAGATTGGATTAGGTCGCACTGTGGTAGCCTTATATTTCTTAGTCACCTCTTACAAGCCCTGTCTCCTAATACAGTCACATTCTGAGATCCTGGGAGCTTGGGCCTCAATATATGAATTTTGGGGGACACAATCCAGCCCCCAGCAGACAGTGCAGAGCTGTGCTTGGGAGGACTGAAACGCCAACTGGAATGACACCTGTTCTCCTGGACAGGCTCCTACTGTGTACAGTCTCCAGGGCATTGCTGCGCCCTCCTAGGAGGGCAGCAGAGAGTCTTCTCAAGGAGGGTCCCAGATGGTGAGAGGACTGGGGTCCCGGACAAAGGAGGGGATGCTGAAGTGCTGGGGAGGGTCATGTTGAGGAGAAACGACTGGACAGAGATTGTCGTTGTTGGTAGAATTTTGACAGATTTCCATGAGAAGGCTTTGTGTGTTCCTGAGAAAGATTCTGGGATGGCTAGGCATGAGTCCTGGGAAGCCCCGAGAAGCAAATTTTAACTCATCTGAGGAAGGGACCCTTTGACTCATCAGAGAGCTCTAGAGAGAGTACAGATGAAAGATAGAAAGTTCCTGAGCACAGGATGTATTCGGCCAAGGGGCTGGAGGTCGAGGATTTCACCAAGGGTTTCCTGTCTCACCTTGAGACTTAGGCCAGGTTACGTGGAGGTGTCTCCATGCCCTGGGACTCGTTTTGTTTCCAAGTGCTGTGTAAACTAAGAACCACACAAACCCAAGTGATGCTAAGATTTTCACCATCAGGGTGAAAGGCTGGGCGACTTTTTGCAGAATTAGGTTCCCTTTCTAGTTTTCTATTGCTTTCAGACAGCCATTCAGAGCTGTGTGTGGGCGCAGGCGTGTATGTACCCGAGCCCAGTGAGATTTCTCTCTAACACTTCTTGCTTTCCCCCAGCAGACCTCTGTAAAGTCTCTAAGAAGCATCAGTCATGGTGAGCTGAGGATGGGGCTCACTCGAGATCCGCTGCCTGGGGGGAGAGCAGGTCACCTGTAAGTGAGGTGTCTGTGGATCCAGGTGCCTGCAGAGGTTCTGGGACCACAGAAGCTTTTGGCTGTGTTTGTGGCAGCCAGGGATGGCAGTGGAGAGGCAGTAAGATTTGGATGATCTTTTAAAAGATTTTTTAAAAGGTTTCTGAATTTTCAGGGTGGCAGAGAAGGACAAGAGAGCAGTGTGCATAAAATGTCAGAAATGAGAAAGTGTGAGGTTCTAGGTGCCAAGGCAGCTCCAAGAGACCACGGAATCAGTTCTCCTGGGAGTAGGCAGAGGACAGAGGTGGAGCAGGTGGCAGGCATGAGGCTCTGTAAGTGCCAGTCTGAGAAATGGCCACACACATGTTCTGAGAGGGGCCTCATTGCCAGCTCTTGGGATCTGACACTGGACCCTGGGCAGGTCCAGTGGCACAGAGGCCAAGCCAACATTTCTATTAATGCCTGTAATTTTATGAAGAATACCGATTCACTTAAGCATTTTCAGTTGCATCTTTGATTCCCATGGGAATGCTTTGGGGACACTGTTTACTACCTGATCAGTAGTACTAATATTGATCCTAGTTTACTACCTGCAGTAGTACTGATTCTAGTTACTCAGACTTGCACTAATAGTGGTGGGATGGTGTGCCAAGCCCTGTGATGAATAATACCCATGTGCTGTCTCACTTAATCTTCATGATAACGCTGTAAGGTTGCCCGGCATCCAGAGGCAGCCATCTCTAGGCAGCCTCTACAGAGGTTAACTAACTCACCCACCTTCTCGCAGCCTGGCTGTTGGCAGAGCTGGGCTTTGTGACCAGGCACTGGAGTCGTGGCCACGGTGCACACACATCGACCTCCTGCACCTTTGGTGCTGCAAAGACCGGCTTGAGGAGCTTGCTGGTCCCCAGGGTGTACCCACGGAGAGGCAGCTGAGATGCCAGGTGATCCAGGGGCATTAAGCAACCCTGAGAACAAAATGTGACGAGAAGCCTGTACTTAGCAGAATACTTACCTCTGGGAGGAAGCTCAGTGGGGCAGGAAGGGGGCACTTTGATAAGACATCTGGGGTAGAGGGTGAGGCCAAGAGATGATCTCAAATAAGAAATAGCCTTTGAAGTTGCCCTTTGAGGGGAGGTCACTGCAGCAGGGCTTGCTGTAGGGGAAGGGATGTGAGTTTGGGCCCAGATGGAAGTGGTCCGGAGAGGAAAGGAGGGCTCAGGGAGGAGAAGCAGCCTGTGGCCACCAGGTTCCTGCCCAGGAGGCTCTCTGCCTCGCCACTAAGTAAACAGAGTGTTAGTTGCTCGCCCCTGTCTGGTTCTTTGTGATCCCATGGACTGCAGTCCGCCAGGCTCCTCAGTCCCTGGGCTTTTCCAGGTCAGAATGCTGAAGTAAGTAGCCATTCCCTTCTCCAGGGAATCTTCCCACCCTAGGGATCGTATTCTGGTCCTCCTGCATTTCGGGCAGATTCTTTACCACCTGAGCCACCAGGGAAGCTCCGAGTAAATGTAGGCAGTTATAGAACATCAGTAAGGAGAAGTGCCAAGTAACCCGTCAGCCTGGTGCCCACGTGTATCCATCCGCTGAAGAGAGCGGAGGCAGTTGGGAAGTCAAATTGGCTTTCTGGGGCTCGAGTGGGCAGGAAGCGTCCCTCCAGTGCGTTTGTCAGAAGGGGACAGGCACTTGGTTTGCCTCCGCGTGGCTCGGTCGCAGACCTGCGCCTCTTCCTGGCACACAGACGTGCCCACAGCAGCAGGAGCTGTGCGCCACAGCCTCCCCTGTGTGGGCCGCTGCAGCTCTCCATCTGGAGCGCTCAGCCAGCAAGCACTGGCGAGGACGCTTCGGGTCGCCTCAAAGTCGTGATGCAAAATAGGT
The DNA here is from genome assembly GCA_006410875.1 of Neotragus pygmaeus. Taxonomy (NCBI): domain Eukaryota; kingdom Metazoa; phylum Chordata; class Mammalia; order Artiodactyla; family Bovidae; genus Neotragus; species Neotragus pygmaeus. Next base: position 398,007 of record SJYV01052865.1, on the reverse strand, counting down.
CAAAGTTATTCAAGCAACAGACGCCGAGCCATGGTCCCTGTCTGGAAAGCTGGCTCACAGCAGAGGTGTGGGGCAGCGTTCCTACAGGGCGAGTGCTGGTCCTGCAGACTCAGAGCGGCAGAGATCCTGGTCATCATCAGTCACAGTAGCGGTTCTCAGTGCGAGGCTGTTGGCGTCAAGGTGGAAGTATCATTTCCCCTCCTTTCAGAAGGGATGTGTTGTAAAGACCCACCTTTTGCCGCAAGGGGCTTTGCCTCTGTGCCATTCTGCTGTGGCTGGACATCTTTGGAGCCCTTGGACGTCAGAGTCCAGTTCCATTCTGTTCTTCCGTTTAAGTAACCCCCTATGAAGCCATGTTGTCGATTCTTCCTAAACGGCCCCAGCTGGCAGAAGTCAGACGCCCGAACTGCTTGCCTCCTGACAGCTTTGCCTCCCGACCCCTGGCCTCTTCTTGCCCGTTCTCGCCTGCCCTGATATCTACCCCAGGAGGGCTTGATGCCACATCACTGTTTATGCTCATTGCTTCCGGCCTGCCTCCTGATGTGGTGGGGCAAGCCCTCCTTCTCTGGCAATCAGCCTGTTGCCAGTCCTCTTTGCCCTGCCTCCATGGGCTAGCCGGTGAGATGCCCCGGCATAAATGCCCCTCTTTCCAGCGGACTCAGTGCTAGGAAACGACCCCTGCTCTGGGCTCGGGAGAAGTGATCTGCCATCCTCAGTCCTCCCTAGGTTTCTGCTGTACCCTCACCTGAGGTGATCCTTGAACTTCAGCAGAAGAAAATGTACTCAGTGTTGTTCTTCCTCAGCTCCTGTCTCAGTGTCCAGTTCAGGAAGACAGACTGTTTGGGGAGCCCACAGAAGCCAAAATGCAAGTTGCCCTCCTTGTGTTGCAAGGCTCTGGGGAGATCTCCCTCCAGTGCACATATTGAGCCCATGGCCCCCAGTTCTGAAAGTTTCCATGATGCATGCCACCCATTTCATCATCTACGCACAGAGAAATTCACATAATTTATTCTCCTAAGTTATCTGATACGATAGACTTCGCTAGTTGTCTACCAATAGCTATTCATCCCTGAAAGCGTGAAAGTATTAGTCGCTCAGATGTGTCCAACTTTTTGTGACCCCATGGACTGTAGCCCACCAGGCTCCTCTGTCCATGGAATTCTGCAGGCAAGAATACTGGAGTGGGTGTCTGGCTTAAAAACTACATTTCCCAGCCTTCTTTGCAGGAAAAGTGACCATGTGACCCAGCTCTGGCCAATGAGAAGGAAGGAGGAGGTTTTGGGCAAGGCTTCCAAGAGAGACCACTAGAAGGGAGGCTGGCTCAGCCACCTCATGCCACTTTTGTCCTGTGTCTGTTCCTTCCTCCTCAGTGAAACAGACGCTCCATGTGAGAGGTGGAGCAGTCCCCAGGAACAATGAAGAAACCATGGGGATAAGAGAATTGCAGACCTCTCACCTTGACAACCTTAAGCCTTTGCCTCAATGACAACAGACATTTTCTTCTGTGCATTTCATGATGGGAGAAAAATCAAACCCTAATTATTGAACAGGCCGCATTGTTTCGGTCTCTGTTAAAGCTGAGTGTGGTTAAGATTTATATCTAGTGACACTGCTTCCCTTCTTGGAATCTCATAACTGTACCTCCTTTGTTAGGCACGGCTTTGGAAGGACTCTGGCCAGGATGAGTTAGGTCACCCCTGTCTCTGAGATCCGCCCCTCAATCCGGCACAGCCCCTCCTCACATCCAGGAGGGCGCAGGTAGAACCTGGTCCCCATGCCCTGCCCTTCTGGGATTATGACCGACTCCATTCAAGTGAATTCTCATCTGTTTTTCCATCATATATTCTGGATGGGCTTCTGGATGGGCTCCAAAGTGGGCATGCTTTAGACAAAAACGGGGTTCTTGCCTTTGAGGCAAAAGTGCAGAATTTTCGATAGCCACGGGCTTGGCTTTTACAGCTATGGTTCTTTCAACAGACTGAGCTAAGGTGTATTTTAGGGAGAATCCTCCTGAGGACCTCTTTCTGCAGCTCGGATCTGAACTTTGCAAAGGCGAGGAGGCGTGGGTGAAAGGAAAAGTTTTCTCTCTGAGGGTTTACTTTGTCAGGATCTCACAGTTTCCTCAGAGTAGATGTTTCCTGTGTGTTCTTGATGGTAACATTCTCTGGATAAGCGGTTTTTGCACAGCATCCATGAAATTGATTTGGTCGGTGCCCTGGGGTATCTTTGGTCATCTTCGAGGCTGCCCAGCAGACCTGCGTCCAGGTCCTGGAGCTGTCACTGAACCCTGAGTGGGTGCCTAAGATTCTTCAGTAAAATAGATGTCATCAGCTTTAACAGGACCATTGTGAAGACAGGAGAGGTAGAGGCTTAAATGCAGAAAAAGGAAGTAAAGTAACAGGTACTCATTGTTTGTAAGTAATGGAATAATGCCTGAAGGAAAAAGTGAGTCTTCTGTAATCTCTCCCTCTCCCGGTACAACTTCTGTGCACTCTGTATCTGTGCTTCTGGTTTTCTCTCTATAAATGTCCTCACACACACTCATAGACATGTGCAGTCTTATAAGGGATCATACTATCTACATTTCCTACATTTTTTCTTTTGATTATTTTTCCATTATGATAGTTCATATAGATCTCATTCTTCTTGCTGACTGTTGTCTTCCTTGCCTGGAGGTGCTATGGTTGGCTCAGGAACCAGTTGTAGGACATTTAGACCGTTTCTTTTTTTTTTCTCTTTCAAACGATGTGATGATGAATAATCTTGTACCCACATCTGTCTGTAGGTGTGCATGCACTTCTGTAGGATAATTTCTTAATAGTGGGACTCATGGGTCAAAAGTAATGTACATTTGATGTTTCTGCATTTAAGCCTCTACCTCTCCTGTCTTCACAATGGTCCTGTTAAAGCTGATGACATCTATTTTACTGAAGAATCTTAGGCACCCACTCGGGGTTAAGTGACAGCACCAGGACCTGAACGCAGGTCTGCTGGGCAGCCTCGAAGATGACCAAAGATACCCCAGGGCACTGACCAAATCCGTTTCATGGATACTGTGCAGAAACCACTTATCCAGAATACTGTTACCATCAAATTCCTCAATAGGGGTTTGTAACCATGTCCCCTCACATTAATTCTGTAAGGAATTCTCAGCTCTTTAAACTCTTGATAATAATGGGTATTTAATCTTTGCTAATCTAATAGTTGATAAATGATGTTTCTTAGTTTTAATTAAAATTTTGAATACTTGAGGGTTGTTTTTTTTTAACCTTTTTTCTTGTTTATTTGTCTTTTGTAAGTGCTTTTCTGTTGATTGCTTGTTCAAGTTCTTCCTCTGTATTTTCTTTTAGGTTAAGACTTTTGTTGATTGACACTCTTCACATTTTAAGGACATTAACCTTTTGTCATTTAGAATGCAGATGTGTTTCACATTTTTCATTTCTCTCTTAATTGTGTTTTGCAGTACAAAACCTCTTTAAAAAAAAAAAGTGTGGAAACAGTCAACTTTTCCATGTGCGAGTTTCATGTCATACTCAAAATATTCTCCCTGTCTTTCAGATCAGAGACACACTCGAATGGCCATAGAACTGTTGGTCTGCCTTTACCTCGTAGTCCTTGGGGTGTGTGAGAAGACATTAGCTCTTTAAACAGATAAAGTGGTAGAGAGAGAGGACTCAGGACCAGGAGTTCAAGGTCCTACATCTGAGTCAGGCTGTGAGTCCTCGGGCTAATCACTCAGCCCCTCCTTCAGTTGCAGAAATAGTCCTACCTGAGATGGAGTGCGTGTGTTAGTTGCTCAGTCGTGTCTGACTCTTTGTGACCCCCATGGACCACAGCCCACCAGGCTCCTCCATCCATGGAATTTTCCAGGCAAGAATACTGAAGTGGGTAGGATTCAATTAAACACAACACGATAGCTCTGACATCCAGAGATGTTAGACACATCCTTCCTGCTTCACTTTCTAACTGCCGTCCTAAGGAGGCCATGTGGAGAGTGAATTGCCCTGTCCTGAGTGGCCTGGGTCCTTCCTGCCTCAGTGTTTGTAGTTCCGCCAGCAGGCTTCCTCTGCTGGGGTTTGCCCCTTGCCGTGCTCCTGTCCCACCCTCTGTCGGGGACAGTAGCATCAGGCAGCTGCCCACTCGCCTACCTCTGGGACACAGAGCATTTATAGCTCACAATGGGCTTGATAGGAGAGCTGGCAGATGGCAGTGGATCTGGAGGTCTGAGTTCAGAGCTCTTTGAGTTCGGCTTTCGTGCCAGGAGAAATCTTGTCTGTCCTTCCTTTGTACCTTCGGCCATGTTTGGGGCTTGATGGGTTAGCCACAGGTGCAAGCAGGATGAGGCGAGACCAGGAGAGTTGCAAGGGAGAGAGAGAAATTCAGAGTGACACAGGAGAGGCAGAGGCAGAGAAGTCCGGGGAAGAAAGAGATGTATGCAAACATGTGTCAGAGGTGGGAGGGAGGGGGACAGAGATTGAGAGATACAGACAGAGAGAGGCTGAGAGAGGGGAAGTCTTAGCTGGGCAGAAAGCAGGGGAGAGACACTGTTCTACAGAAATAGAGAAAAGAAGAAAAGGGAAGAGAGATAAGAACAGGGAGAAAGAGAGGAAGAGACAAAAAGGGAAATGCATAGAGAAGAAGCAGGTGGGACCCCAACAGAGGCATTCCCATCCAGGACAAAAGTACTTAATCAAATAAATAATATTTCAATGTAGTGTTTAAAAAAAAAACCCAATTGGCACACTCCAGCCCTGACGTTGGCCACTTGTTCTTGTAAAGCAAGTTTTCCAGCAGGAGTAGATGAAGGTGAGGCAAGGGCTGGTGGTACGAGTACAGGGTCAGATTCTGCCTTTACATAGGTTTTTGGATTCTTCATCATGAATGTTTTTGACATTCTTTTGGATTTTTTCAAATATCGTATTAAGATAATATTATGATTGTTGCTGTTGTTCAGTCACTAAGTCGTGTCTGACTCTTTGCGACCCCATGGACTGCAGCAGGCCAGGCTCCTCTGTCTTCACTGTCTCCCAGAGTTTGCCCAGATTCATGTTCATCGAGTCAGTGATGCTGTCTAACCGTCTCATGCTCTGCCACCCACTTCTCCTCCTGCCCCCAATCTTTCCCAGCTTCAGGGTCTTTTCCAGTGAGTCAGCTCTTTGCATCAGGTGGCCAAAGTATTGGAGCTTCAGCATCCATCCTTGCAGTGAATACTCAGGATTGATTTCCTTTAGGATTGATATGATGGCTGAGCTTTGTTTGTTTTTTGGTACTTCCTTAAATTTGTGCCCTTCATGCTAGTCCCTGTCTTGAGAAAGGGAAATACACAGATAGAAAGCAAGTGAGAACCTAATGTTCCCATCAGAGAGAGAGGAAGAGAGGAAGAAGAGAGAAGCGTAAGAGGTGATATTATAGGGAGAGCAATCACGAGATGCGAGAGAGAAAGAGGATCAAGGTGTGATACAGGAGGGAGGGTGGGTGGAAGGAGGCTTCCTTAGAGCAGTTGCAGAGATGAGCAGACAGAGCAAGCAAGATGGTGGGGAGAGGAGGGCAGACTGACCTAGGCCGAGGAAAGGGAAATAAACAAGGGACTGATGTCCAGCAAGAAAGGACAGAGACAGAGGGAGGGAAGGAGAGAGATCAAGAACCCGGGAGCAAGTGGGGAAAAGGCTCCTGGGGGCAGTGAGAAGAGGCTGAGGCTGATGGCAGAGCAAGGGATGGTCCTCCTGGGAAGCAAAGCCGGCCTGGCTGATTCCGCAGCACCCCAGGCTTTAGAGGAGATGCTGGGCCGGAGAGGTGGAGGCTGTGAGGGCAGCTGTCCCAGGGTGGTCCTTACCTCCCCCAAGCCCTAGACGCTGAGCTGATCTGAGCCCCCCCTTGGACAGGAACTAGGACGGAAGTGGGGGACACTCTCAGCTGGGGAGCAGGCTAGATTTCTGACAGAGGAGACACCTCTCAATGTTTGTGTGCAATGCCTTCTTTTCATTTTGGCGGAAAGTTTAGTGGACGTCCATTTATTCTGTGAATCTTTGTGATGTGAGTATAATTCCCCAGGTCTGTTCCCTTATCATATATGTATGTCTCCAAAGGAATCTACTGACAGGTGGCTTATAACTACTGCTGGGGTACCTATAAGCTGGGGAGGTTGGTACCATGGTTGTCCCCAGCGACAGGTGAGAAAACCAACCCCTGGAAGTCACCTGTCAGTGGCAGAGCCTGAAGTCCAGCCAGGGAGGTCTGATTCCACAGTCGGGCACCCAGCTCTTATTTCGCGCTGGACGTCTGTCACGTTGTACATGTGCTGTATGCCAAGGGAGCAAGCTGGAGAGCCCTACAGTTCAGGAAGCTCGTGTTGCTGTCCATTCCCATCCCTAGGTCTATCCTTGTCCCTAAATACCCTCTTTGGGATTTAAAACATAAATTTGTTGGTTTATTTGGCTGCGCCGGATCTTAGTTGTGGCACATGCAGTCCTCTGTCTTCATTGAAGCATGGGCTCTAGTTGCCTGACCAGGGATCGAACTTGGGCCCCCTGCACTGGGAGCATGGACTCTTAGTCACTGAATCACAGGGAAAAGTCTCCTTTGGGATCTTTTTGATTTGTGTCTTTCTTTTTCTGCAGACCTAATCCATAGAAAAGTGGGTGTTTGGTTTTTTTTGAATTATAGCACCCATAAAATCATGATTGGCCCTCCTTGAGTTATTATAGCTTCAAGGAAAAGCAAAGAGAATGGAAGTGACACTTTTGAATACCTACTATGTGCTGCTGTATGTTTGACTAAGAGATGGGAATTATCATTCTCCCTGGTGGCTCAGATGATAAAGCATTTGCCTGCAATGCAGGAGACCCGGGTTCGACCCCTGGGTTGGGAAGATCCCCTGGAGAAGGAAATGGCAGCTCACTCCAGAATTCTTGCCTGGAAAATTCCATGGACAGAGGAACCTGGTGGGCTACAGTCCATGGGGTCGCAAAGAGTTGAACACGACTGAGTGACTTCACCTTCACCTTTGCAGATGTAGGAAGTGAGGCCAGGAGGGTTGGAGTAATTTGCAGTCCCTGAGAGGCAGGGCTGGGGTTTGAACTTAGTTCTGTCAGATTTGGTAGTCTTGTCTTCCCTATACCTCTCTGTTTCCTGAGGCCCAAACACTCCTGGTCTTTATGTGCAAGTTCCAAGACCATGACCTTTGTGACACCCTGTGTGCTTGTGGTCGTGTTATAGTGGAAACAGCCAAGGAAAGGTTATGTAGGTTATCATTGCTCCTATACTGAATAGGATACAGGTGACTGTCAAGGGATGTGTCCTATGAAATCTTAGGTAGGACAAGGAAAGTACTCCTTTTCCTTTCGAAGATCTTAGGCCTTATAACTTGTATGCAAATGTTTTAAAAGGCCCCTGCTTCGACATCCCTTGTACTGTTTGACATGCAGAGTGTCATATTCAAAAGCAAATTAGTCTGAAATGAATCCTCTTTTAGCCTTTTTATTTCCAAAATCCAGATTTAGAATTTGGGTTCATTAATATGCACAAATGCTGCTTGGTTGAGCCTGTTTTAATTTCTCTGTGTGCTTTGTAAACAAGGATTACAAAGACGTTTGAATTTTCATGGCAGATTTTGGAGTAGTGTATACATTCAGGCCATTATCACATAATAAATAAATAACCCCCTGAAACTCAATGTTGATGATGCCATTCCCTGAATGCTGATTTTTTTATTTTCCTCCTGGTGTCCTGTGAATATGTGGCTTTGGCTTTAGAAGTCACTGGGGGTTCTGAATGGGGTTGAAAAAGTCCTGCTTTGCTCCTCGGTGTCCATTTGGTGGACATATGCCAGCGTTAACACTGAGGGGAACAAAACCTCAGCTTGGCTCATGAGTTTGGACTTGGAAAAACACCCCGTTTATTAAATCTTTCACTAAATGGTGACAGTTGTAGGCATTAGTTACTCATGGCGTCTGCCAAATGAGCTGGAAGTGTAGGCTTATCTTGTTCTGTGCAGATAACCGAGACTTCCAGGGGAAGGTTCCAGCCATCAGAGAGTGGCCAGGAGTCAGGACAGGGGGGTGCCAGGCAGAAACTGGGTCCCGAGAGAGAGTTCCTTTTCCAGGATGGAGAGAGACAAGATGCATTTTCCTGTGATGCAACATGGCATCAGGCTTTGATCATTCTCTTCGCACCGGTTCTTGAGGGAAGGAAATGTGTGCAGTTGATAACAAAGAAGCAATGATAACTAGTATATGTACTGAGCGTTTTCTGTTAGAAAATGAGCTATTGCCTTATCTTTGTTATTTAATCCTCGCAACAGCCTTGAGATATTTGCTGTGTTACTCTCCTGGTGTCACAGATAAGGAACACGAGTGCTTAAGGAACTCACCCAAGATCACAAAGCCATGGAGAACTCAAACCCTGCCGACCGCCTGGAGCCCATTCTTCTAGCCCTCTCTCTTCCTGTGTTTCTGTTGTATCCCGGTGTCTGTGTGGTGTCGGATCCTGGAGTAAGTGGTGGGAGACGGTTGCTGGGTGAACAAATGAAGAACAAGTAAGAAAAGGCAGTAGATCCCTTTCTCTTCTGGCCAGGCTTATCCTGTGATGTCTCACCGCCGCTGACTTGATGTCTCTCCCTGGAGGATCTACGGGCCCCAGAGTTTAGGGCTCTGAGCAGGGTGGCCCTGGTCATACGTACTCCCAGGTATGGGCATCCGCACCTGCCTTCTGCGTTACCTTAGCTCCTGAACATGTGTTTAATTTCAGTCTTAGCCCACATGCAAGCAGACTCGAGTCTAACTTATTCCTGCTTCCCTCTATCTCTAGCGTGTTGCGTAGCTCCTGGGCACGTAGGAGGTGGCAGATTGTAGATTTCCTTGTGCTGGCTTGTTGGGAATCAAATGCACTAGTGGTGGCAGAAATCATTTCAAAGCCCTCCATGCTTTAGGGGAGAATTGTCAGTCCCACGTGTCACTCTCTTGGGTGTACCACACTGCTGTAACCCAGCACATGCATTCTCAAGAGGGCCGATCCTACCTCCAGGGTTCTGAAATAGGGTATTTGAGAGTGAAAAGTTCGTATTCTTTTTATTTAAAAGGCACAGATATACATACAGTTGTTTGTTATTGTTTAGTCACTAAGTTGTGTCTAATTCTTTGTGACCCCATGGACTGGGGCACGCCAGGCTGTCCATGGGATTTCCCAGGCAAGAATATTGGAGTAGGTTGCCATTTCCTCCTCCAGGGGCTCTTCCCAACCCAGGGATCGAACCTGTGTCTCCTACATTGGCAGGCGGATTCTTTACCACCACGCCATTAGGGAAGCCCATCCATGCAGTACATAACCACATGGGTGATATATCTGCATTTTTAAAGTATTGTGGGACTGATTAGGGAAACAAGCTTCAAATTTTAAGGTTGCTTAGTGAGCAGAGTCATGCAAAAGAGTTTGAGAAGCTCTGTTTTACAGGCAGGACCTGAGACAGGGGTTCATGGGAAAGTGATTTATGAATGAACGTCCCCTCAGTTCAGTTCAGTTCAGTCGCTCAGTCGTGTCCGACTCTTTGCGACCCCATGAATCGCAGCACGCCAGGCCTCCCTGTTCATTACCATCTCCCAGAGTTCACTCAGACTCACGTCCATCGAGTCCGTTATGCCATCCAACCATCTCATCCTCGGTCGTCCCCTTCTTCTCCTGCCCCCAATCCCTCCCAGCATCAAAGTCTTTTCCAATGAGTCAACCCCTCAGGAGAAGAATTATGGGAAACATGTTGGAGCAGCAAAGAAAGTTAAGAAAGGAGGTGTTCTTAGCTGGGGGTTAGCCTCAGCCTGATCCCATGGGGAGCCCTGGAGCATGAACTGTACTACAGAGTTGGTTCCGCCTGGAGACAGGTGACCTTTTATATCCCATGCCAGGTGGGTGGATGATGGAGGCATCTCTCAGCTACCCCTGCCTCCAAGGCAGCAGCTGTGAACCTTTAGCAGCCAACCCATATAAACTGGGGGTGGAGTATCCCAACCTTGTAAAGGAGATCTGGGCAAATGCCATCAGCATCCTCTACACTAGCAGTCCCCAACTTTTCTGGCACCAGGGACTGGTTTTGTGGAAGATAATTTTTTTCTGTGGACCAGAGTGTGGGGGAGATGGTTTTGGGGGGTGATTCAAGCATATTACGTTTATTGTGTGCGTTATTTCTATTATTATTACATCAGCTCCACCTCAGGTTATCAGGCATTAGATCCCGGAGGTTGGGAACCCCTGCTCTGCAGTACAAAACCTTCCTTCCATGGCACTGGAGAAGTCCTCTGAATTTTTTTTTCAATTGTGATAAAATATACTTAAATGAGGGGCTTCCCTGGTGGCTCAGAAGGTAAAGAATCTGCCTGCAATGCCAGAGACCTACATTTGATCCCTGGGTCAGAAAGATCCCCTGGAGAAGGGAATGGCTACCCACTCCAATATTCTTGCCTGGAGATTTCCATGGACAGAGGAGCCTGGCAAGTTACAGTCCATGGGGTTGCAAAGAGTTGGACATGACTTAGCAACTAACACTAACACATACTTAAATGAACAGAAATTTTACCATTTTAACCATTAAGTGCACAATTCTGTGGCATTAAAGGTACGAAATGGCAGCCCACTCCAGTATTCTTGCCTGGAAAATCCCATGGACTGTGGAGCCTGGTAGGCTACCGTCCGTGGGGTCACAAAGAGTTGGACACAACTGAGCGACTTCACTTTCACTTTCCCATTATTATGCAACCATTCCCTCTCCATCTCCAGGACGTTTCTCATCATCTCAGACTGAAACTGTCCATCAAGCCATTCCTTATTCCTCCCTCTTCCAAGCCCCGGCCGCCATCATTCTGCTGTCCATCTCCATGAATTTGACTCCTCCAGGTAACTCATAAGAATGGAATCGTGCAGTGTTTGTCCCACTATATCTGGCTTATCTTACTTAGCATAGTATCTTTAAAGTTTGTTCATGTCTTACCATGTATCAGAATCTCCTCCCTTTTTGGGAATGAGTGACATTCTATTGTGTGTGTATGCCACATTTTGCTTATCCATCAATGGACAGATGCTTAGGTTGGTTCTGTCTTTTGGCTGTTGTGAATAATGCTGCTGTGAACATGAATGTACAAGTATCTGTTTGCTTTCTCTAATTTTATGCTCAGATGCATTTTTTTTTTTTTTTTACTTTATTCTGCTTTACAATACTGTATTGGTTTTGCCATACATTGACATGAATCCACCACAGGTGTATACAAGCTCCCAATCCTGAATCCCCCTCCCACATCCCACCCCATAGATGCATTATTATTTTGTTGGGAAGCAGGTGTGGGGGACTGGGTGGAGTATTGTTACAATGGGAGGTTCTGGTTCTTCATTACATCCACACCCTAGGCATAAATCTCCACCTGTCATTGGTATCTTTGGCTGTGGAACATGATGACTTTGACAGAGGTGGAAGGGATCATGTATTTGGACAGGAAAGATTCCTATTTGGGGGGATTAGCATTTTGGAAGTATTTCTGGAAATTCAGTTGAGTTTTTCCTTCCATTTTGTAAACATTTATAAGAGGAGAAAATTAAGTTTGGTAAGGTTTTAGGAACACTCTTTCTTTGTATTCAGCATATAGGACAGATTCTGGCCATTTATTGTCTGGAGTATTTTCTTAGGATGCTGTGCTTGACCTTCTGGTCCTTGTTGTTCTCCAGTGCCTTCTTGATGTTTATAGGGTATAGGCCTAACATAGTTAGGCCTAGCAAAAGCATTTGCATGCATGAATGAATAAGCAAGTGAATGAGTCCTAGAGGATGTGGAAGGTGGCTTTGCCTTGGACTTGAGCCTGCAGCACACTCATTGCTTTCAGAATAAGCAGAGGGCATCTGCCTGGGGCATAAGTAGAGGGTGGTCCAGGCTTTCCCTGTTCCCCAGGCCAGGGGAGAGGGCAGCCTCCAGCTCTCAGGACAGCTGCCTTGCTTCTTGTCTGTATCCTCACACAACCTGAGGACGGTGGAAAAGAGATGCTTACCTGTTGCCTCTCTCTCAGGGGACTTGTGAAGCCAAATGGAATGAGATCTTCTCAGCTCTTTAATCTCCTAAGAAGAAAGGAATTTTATGAGGATAATAATATGCTGTCCTTGATACGTGAAAAACCTGCTCAGTGCTCATGGTTAGCGGGGGCATTAATTTTGAAGAGTTTTTTTTTTTTTTTTTCCTCCCTTGCAAGCGGTGACTTACACAACTCTGTGTTCCTAGCTGATGCCAGACATTTGAAAATAGTTTGATGAGGATGGTGGTTGTTGATGATGGTGCTGTCTGCTGATACACATCGAGTGCTGCTGAGTTTGAGTCTGGGCTTTCCTGATAGCTCAGTTGGTAAAGAATCTGCCTGCAGTACAGAAGACTCCAGTTTCATTCCTGGGTTGGAAAGATCCCCTGGAGAAGGGATAGGCTACCCACTCCAGTATTCTGGCCTGGAGAATTCCATGGACTATATTGTCCATGGGTTCACAAAGAGTTGGACATGACTGAGCAACTTTCATCACTGTTCAATTTCAAGTTTGAGTCTGTGTGCTAAATACTTTACCTGCATTATCTCATGTAGCCCTCATGACACTGTATGGTCAATGCTATAGTTACACCAGTTGTATTAGTGGGGAAGCAGGTCCAAAGAGGTTAAGTGACTTGCTCAAGGTCACTTGGCTGGTAAGGCACAGAGTTTTACGTGTAACATATGGTTACAACCAGGCTCATGATAAGAATACTCTAATGTGTTGTAAACTGAGCTCTAACCAGTTGTACAAGAAGGGAGTAGATTTTCAATGACTTATGGTGAAGAAAGACCTTTAGGAAAGGCTGGCATTTGAATCAGCCTTGAAAGACTAAAGGATTTTAGGGGATGGAAAGATAGAGAAGGGCCTACCTTCGTGGGTGTTGAGGTTCCGGGGTTATTGAGGATTCAGGTGTGGCTGGATATCAGATTTATTAGGATGGATGGCATGGCACAGTGGGTGGTGTGAGGACAGTGAGTGCAGAAAGGGAGATTCGGGTTTAATGATGGGAAGCTGGAATGCTGTGTGTGTGCCTCTCGTTGTGAGCACAGACACTTAGGAAATGTTGGCTGACACGAGGAGGGAAGCTTGGGGATATAAAGCAATGACTGGCCGTGAAGAAGATGCATTAACTCCCTTCACTCATCCCTTCAATGGACATGAGTTTGAGTAAGCTCCAGGAGTTGGTGATGGACGGGGAAGCCTGGTGTGCTGCAGTTCATGGTGTCACAAAGATTTGGACACGACTGAGTGACTGAACTGAACTGACTCTTGTTTACAAGGGCAGCATATCAAAAAGCAATTCAAAGGTGATCAAACTTGTATTAGTGGCCTTTGGAATGTAAAAGCCCCCAGAAACCCAGGATTGATGAGACATGGAGTTTTCATCAGAGGGGTGGGAGAGCTCCATGGCTGCCTGCAGAAACATGAGAAGTTTGAGCTGGGTTTTTTGGGGATGTTCTCATTTGACAGGTAAACAAACCCTGGCATTCTAGGTGGNACTAGCTTTGTTTATAGTGATGCTTTCTAAGGCCCACTTGACTTCACATTCTAGGATGTCTGGCTCTAGATGAGTGATCACACCATGGTGATTATCTGGGTCATGAAGATCTTTTTTGTACAGTTCTTCCATGTATTCTTGCCACTTCTTCTTAATATCTTCTGCTTCTATTAGGTCCATAGGTGTGAACTTATTGTCTCGTAGATGTTGAATGGATTAGGGATAAAGGATATGAAGGGCCTGGATATATTAAGGTGATTAATACCTGTTAGCGGTTACTGTTCCATCAGGATTATTCTCATTGTTGTTGGCAATGCCAGGTCACAGGGGGACACAGTTGCCTTGTTAGAGGGCTGCCCTCATTCCTAACATTCCTGCCAGTTGACCTGTGTCAAGAATCAATGTTCGTCTCTGCTCCAGTGATTGACTCGATCACGGGTTCAGACCAGGGGCTTCTTTTCCCTGCAGCCGCTGTCTCTTCCTGTTTATTGCCTGGGAGAAGCATTTAATAAGAAGTCAATGGCTCTGCTGGTCTTCTGTGAGTGTGTGCTTCCCTGCTGCATGGGACGTATAATTTCATTGACTGTCGTGAACCTGTCTGTCCTGTGTGATGTAGGGCAGAACTGCTGGTGGCACCTGGGTGCTGGGAGCCCTGGACGAGACTGAAGTCAGAGGGAGGAAGCCTCATGTGTCCGCCCCACCCCAGACCCTGTCCCCGAGAGAGCAACCCTGGGGGCCACACGTCCACACCCCTTCATTTTCATGTCACCAGTTTAACTGGGAGCAACACATGCTCAGAGACATCAACAGGGAGGTTATAGACGGGGTGTTGTAGAAGGAGCATGTAATGTTTCCAGGCATGACTCCTTAGTTTCATAGGTGAAGTACGAGACGGGCAGTCCGTCAGGCATTATTTTTACTTATTTATTTGGCTCCTCTGGGTCTTAGTTGTGGCATGTGGGATCTAGTTCCCTGACCAGGAATTGAAATGAGGCTCCCTGCATCGTGAGTGTGGAGTCTTAGCCACTGGACCACCATGAAAGTCCCCACTCAATCATTATTTCCAGTTACAGAGGACTTAACTCTAGTGCTCAGTACTCTAGGGACACGGTGACAAGCAGGCCAACCAGCCTATGGAAGCCAGTCTCCAAGATGGCTCCCAAGGACCGCCTGCCTTCTCGTCTTTGTACCTCTGTGTGGTCTTCTCCCACCCTATACCAGACCTGGTGTGTGGAACTGATGGAATTTGGTACAGGTGATGAGACACTGCATCCAAGGTTTGCTTATAAGAGAAGACTCAGTAGTGTGCATCTTGGCCGGCCTCTCTGCCAGATGCCTTGCGGTATGGGAAGCGGGCTGCTGTGTCATGACCAGCCCTGTGAGGAGGTCCATGTGATCTGTAGCCACGTGTGTGAGCTTTAAGACGGGCTCCAGCAGTAGCCAATCTTTCAGATGGCTGCTACCATCCGATGTGACAGCTGTCGCAAGGGCCATGGAGGGAGAGACAGACAACAGGGAGTGGTCAGAATAGCTGCTGTGATGACCTGTGTGGGCATAGATGTGTATTTATGTACACTTTTGTTTAGGGGGTGTCAGGAATGACACCTTTTAGGAAGTGAAGACTGAAGCAACTCCTGCAGGGTATGGAGGAGCTAAGCCTGAGGAAGTATCGGGGGGAAGTCCAACCCCAAGGTGGGCGAGAATATGGTGTGTTTGTGGATGTGGAGTAATGGCAGGTAGCTGGAGCGTGACAGTGGGATAGATGTTCCATCAGAGGAGCCTGGAGGGGCGAGCAGGGGCCAGACCCCACGGCCTTGTAGGCCTCAAGTTGGGGCTGGAGTTGGGGTTTTACCATGCAAGTCAGCTCTGCATGGTAGGACTTTCTGTACTCATGGCTGTATTCTGTATCTGCACTGATCGATAGGGTGACCACTCATCATAGGGGCCTATTTTGCACTTGAAGTGTGGCTAGTGCAACCGAGGCACTAAATTTTTAATTATATTTATTTCATAATGTTGGACTTAGTGGGATACAGTGGAGAAAGTGAAGAGAAAGGGGAGCGTTCCAGGGAGCAGTGATGTGCTGTGAGAGGAGCCTGTAGGACAAGCTCAGCTCATTGGCTGCTGTGGGGAGAGTGGATGAAGGTGGGTACCAGGAGGAGGAAGGAGGTAGATGCAGAGGTCCAGGGACAGGTGGTGGCCTCTTGTGGCTCCTTGTGACTTCAGAATGACACGGGGTTGGAGATGCTGAAGCTGGGGTGTCAGTGCTTGATCTTCCCCACCTTGTCTAGCGTGATGCAGGGGCATGGCTTCCAAGCCGTCTGTGTCTTGTACACTACAGCGGATGGACGGGTTCCTCTCACAGAGGAGGGCCTGTCCCCAGTCCCTGGCCCCTGCAGATGTCCCCGTGCAGGTGTCTGCACAGTCCTCCATTGCAGGCTACTTATCATCTGTGCTTTAGTTCTTCATCTGCAAAATGGAATATTAACACTGTCTCTGGACATCTCAGGAGCCTCACATGAGATAAAGCAACGTAACCCACTTGCCTCAGTGAGTGACGCATGGTAGACTCGATGCCTGTTCGCTGTTGTTTGCTTCATTGTCAACATCTCTGAGCTGGGAGTCTCTAATCCCTGTGCTAATCTCATCGGACCTCATATGAGGCTCAGGGCTGGACAGAGCGTGATTCAGAAACTGCTTCTTGGTCTGTTATTAAGGAGTCTTTTGGCACTGGATTCAAGGGGTTGCTGCAGAGGCGAGCAACCTAGAGTGAACTCAGGTAGAGGGGAGATACCTGAATGTTCTGGTCCATTTTCCTCGAATGTCAGCCACTGTCCTGAAATGGACAGGATTAGTCCCAGGAAGCTGGATGGCTTTGGGCACAGTGGATGCTCTTTAGTGAACCATGGACGAGCCAACAGCCCCCAGGTCTGTGCCCTCAGGGCCGATGTCACTCTGGGAATACTAATTTTCTTAGACAAGGAAACCGGGCCCGAGGGTCCTCTCATTTCCTGTGGCTTCAGGAAGGTAGCATGTGTCCAAAGACATGTTAGTTTCAGATAACCTCAGGTCTTCTGATTACTATCAAGTGTTACTTAGATAGCATGAATAGGTTTTTTCCCCTGCTGCTCAGTTCTTGGAATGAATACTCTCTACAGGTGAATGAAGGAATCACCAGGAAGCTCAACCTTTCTCTATCATAGTATGAATTTTATTTCTCACTGTTTCACCTCTGCACCCGTGGTCCACAGGAGTAGATTTAGACCTGACTGGCACTTCTCTTTCCCTTATTCCCTTGGCCTCAGCTGTACTGGCTCCTTGGTTGTCTCTTGCGCGAGGAGCGGGTGCATCCCCTTGCTCAGTCCTTTTGTGCGGGCTGTTCTGGATATTCCAGTATCCTCACTTCCTTTCCCAGGAGGTCTGCAAGACTTCCTCTCACATCTGCTTCGTTCAGTGTCACCTTCTCAGTGAGGCCCAGTCTGACCACACTGTTGGCGACGATGGTATTCCTTACCCTGATCTGTTCTTTCTTCCCCATAGTATTCAATCACCTTCCTGCTATATAATTCACTTTAAAAAACATTTATTGTTTTTGATCTCCCCCACCCCTACAACAAACAGATGAGGTCCACAAGAGTAGGGATCATGACTCTCTTCTGTCCCCTTGACTGCTGTGTCCCCATTTTCTGGAGCAGGCCTGGCATCCATAGAAGGGTTGAACCTTGCAAATATTGAGTGCATCAGTATCCAGGCTCTTTAGTGTGTGGTCAAAGGTTCTGACCGCCAGTGTCAACTTGGATTTCCTTCTTTCAGGATCCATCCTGCTCTTGCTCCCAGCTGTAATATATTCATTCACTTGACCTTCCTGTGTCTGTATCCCTCATTCCTGCTTCCTGCCTTGCCCTCCTTGTTACCCTTCTCTCTTCCCCCCAGCCAGTATACCCACCCTACAGGTCTCTAAGGGTTCCTCAGCTAACCTGGCAGCCCCGCCTTAGCCCTCATTGGCTCTGCTCGCCTTGTGATGTTCATGCCTGTAACTATTGACAATTCTTAGGTCTTGAGTTTCTCTTGAACTCTTCATGCTTGGTATTATGCAAGGAGAATTGATTTTGGTGTCAGAAAAACCTAAATTCTTCTTCCCTTACCTCTTAGACTAGCTCAAGTTAAAGAACTTCCTCTGAGCCTTCTCTCCCCAGCTGTGGTTAATGATACCTACCTGGGAAGTTACTGTGAGAACTAAATAAGATACTGTACGCTGTACGTGAAAGCACATAGTAGGGGCTCAAGAAATATGTTGAGTGTCTGTTGAGTGAGCTTAGCATCATGCGGTGGGGCTGGGGAGGTAGTATTAACTAAACATGTTTTATTCCACTGTGCTGATTTTAGAATGGGAGGTTGTTTTTTGTTTCACATGAGAATAATGAGAAAGCGCTTATCTTTATTGGAATCCTTCTGCAGAGAGAGGAGAGCTGTGTTTGTGTCAGAGATAATGAGGTCTTTTTACAGGCTTCTGTGTGATAGACAATACTAGGGGTCTTTTAACTGGTGTGTTCAGGGCTTTTTCTGTCTGTCTCATTGCATGGTCTGTCAATTCCAGTCTTTACTTGGCTTCTGAATGACTTTTGTGACATTTTATTAGTTATTTCTTTTTGTTGTGAATTGAGAAGGGCTCTGTGTATGTGTCTGAGCCCGAGTGCTTGCACATACATACCCACTTGTACACACAAGTGCATGTGCAACATACATACCCATTTGTACACACAAGTGCATGTGCATGTGAACA
The DNA here is from genome assembly GCA_006410875.1 of Neotragus pygmaeus. Taxonomy (NCBI): domain Eukaryota; kingdom Metazoa; phylum Chordata; class Mammalia; order Artiodactyla; family Bovidae; genus Neotragus; species Neotragus pygmaeus. Next base: position 379,684 of record SJYV01052865.1, on the reverse strand, counting down.
TGTTTGCTTGTACATGGGAAATGAGTGCTTGTGCATCCATAGATAAATGCACGTGTTAATGTATGTATGTGACGTGAGTGAGTACAGGGATTTTTATTTGCGTGTATGCGACTGTGAGTGAGCTTGGTGCTTTCCTGTACACAAAGCCCCCGTGGGTATGGCAGACAGAGCCCGGCCTGGGAGCTGAGAGCCCGGTGGAGTTGTCTGAGAGGGAGAAAGGGATGATGGCGTTGGGAGGAGAGCAGAGTACACGGCTTGGGGGAGTCTCTCTGACCGTGGACTTGGCAACCAACCCGTGGAGGGCTTCACTTTGGTGGGTGTCTGGACTCCCTCTGTGGCTCTGCCCTTGGGAGCTCTGTGACCTTGGGAAGTTGCTTAGCTTCCTGGATTTGATCAAAGGATTAAACAGCCTGATGAAGTAAATAGAGTGTTTAGTGCAGAGAAAAGTCACTTGGGGTAACAAGAGTCTTCTCCTTGACTTGCTTTCACTGTGATTTCCAGTGCTGAGGTTCAAGGACATTTGGTAGCCAGTGTGGTTCCAACAGGCTGCAAGTGAGTTTAACTTAGTGAAGCACAAGAGGAGGGCATTTTAGGGTTTCCTTCTGGGCTCCCAGAATTGACCAGCACTGCCTGCAGAGGACCGGAGAGCTTGAAATAAGCAGGCATAGAAGAGACAAAGCCCCGGGGGGTTAAGTGACCTCCTCACCAAGGAGTCAGCAGAGACAGGCTGGGGTCTGCTCTGAGACCTGCTGCGTGCTGACGCTGGGCAGATGTGTGACCTTGGGCAGGTCACCTCAGTCCCTCAGGGGTAGTGGTTGTCTCTACCTCATGGGTGATGCGAAGTTAGGAGGTCAACCCACAGAATGCCTGGCACGGAGGAAATGGTACCTCTGGTCATCAGATCCCCTGACCTCTGCCCTGCACACCTGGGAGGAATGATGACAACCTGGAACGCATCCCTGGAGGGCAGGTGTGCGGCTGGATGGAAGGGTGGGGAGGCCAAGCCGAGAGAACTGGCCCCACTCCGCTCCGTGGCCTGTGCCCCGACCTTCTTCCCCTTGCCCACTGGCGCCACCCACACTGGCTGTCTCCGACTTCTCAGAGGAGCCTTGTTGCCTCAGGACCTTTGCACAGTTCTTTTTGCCTGAAACTCTTTTTTTTTTTTTTTTTGCCTTTGTTTTTATTTTGTAAAGACTGGCTTTTTCATACCTTTTGATCTTATTTCACATCTCATCTCCTCAGAGAGGTCTTCTGTGACCATCCTGGCTAAGTGGGTATTCATGACTTTGGGCTCAGTCACTCTTTGCCAAATGCTGAACCTGTTTCTTTCATAATCTTTATCATCTGCCTTCATCATGCTGCTTGTTTCCTCCTTTATGATCTACCTCTCACATCAGGCTCTGAGCTCCATGTCGACAGGTGGGTGGCTTTCCAGCTATTGCCATCTTTTCATCACTGAGCCCAATACCTGCTCCATAGTGATGCTGAGGAAATGCAGATATCTGGGTGCTCATTGCCCAAAGGTAGACATTCCTGGGGTAGACTCTCTGTGTCAGTTTAAGGAAATGTTTCAGTTCTTCAAGGGAGGAACATCCCTTCCCCAGGGTGCTTGAGCCAAAAGCAGGACACTCACATATTGCTGGTACTAGGTAAGGTTTCTAGGAAATCCACATCTCCTTGCAGAGGGTCCTTTGTGACATCTGCCTGGTTGGAGTTTCTTCCTGTGTGTCTAATTCTGATCTCTGAAGCTCGAGGGAGCTGGTAAAAATACCAACTATAGACAGCACAGCCTTGTCTGTATGGGCTGGTGACTTTTTTTTTTCCTAGTGCTCAGCTGTCTTCCGGAGAAGGCAATGGCACCCCACTCAAGCACTCTTGCCTGGAAAATACCATGGACGCAGGAGCCTGGTAGGCCGCAGTCCATGGGGTTGCTAAGAGTCGGACACGACTGAGCGACTTCACTTTCACTTTTCACTTTCATGCATTGGAGAAGGAAATGGCAACCCACTGCAGTGTTCTTGCCTGGAGAATCCCAGGGACAGGGGAGCCTCATGGGCTGCCGTCTATGGGGTCGCACAGAGTTGGACACGACTGAAGCAACTTAGCAGCAGCAGCAGCTCTCTTCACCACCACCAAAAGCCATCCATAGTCAAGGGGAAAAGAAGCAAATAAATGCACATGTACTGCCTGATAATATCGGTTGGTTTTTGCTGTGTAACAAATGAACCCACAACATAGTGCCTTAAAACAAGAGCTGTTTTATTTGGCTCACGATTCTGTGGGTCATGTAGGTGGTTGCAGTAGTCTGGACTGGCTGTTTGGTCTCCATGGAGCTCTCTCGTGTATCTGAAATGCCCCGCATCCCATCTCAGGTGTTTGAGAGGCTGTCATCTAGGTGTCTTGGTTCTCCTCCTTGTGGGCTCTTATCTTCCAGCAGGCTTGCTCTGATTCATTGCCTGTGATGCTCTCAGAGTCCTAAGTGCAGAAAGAGGGCATGCACCAGGCACAGGTACTTCTGAAAGCCTCTGTTTGCTGCATGTCTGCTGATGTCTTACTGGCCAAAGAAATTCACATGCCCAAGCCCACAGTCACTGTGGGAGGGGATGCCGCAAGAGTGTGGTTAGAGGGAGGCTGATTTTGCAAACAGTTCACCACTCTGCTTTATGGTAGCTGCTTTGTGCTTAGTTGCTGAGTCATGTCTCACTCTTTGTGACCCCATGGATTGTAGCCCTCCCAGGCTCCTCTGCCCGTGGAGATTCTCCTGGCAAGAATACTGGCGTGGGTTGCCATGCCCTCCTCCAGGGGATCTTCCCAACCCAGGGACTGAACCCAGGTCTCTCACATTGCGGGCAGATTCTTTATGGACTGAACTGCCAGGGAAGCCCTGATCCATTTCTTCAAGATCTCATTCGTATCTTAAAATAAGGAGTTTCATTGTTGTTTGTCTTTCAGGAATAGAGACTTTGAGGCTCAGGGAAGTTGAAGGAGGTGCAATCACACAGTTGAAACTAAGTATAAATTGCAACTAAATGTAAATTGCACTGGACAAGGTTAAACAGTCAAGGAAGATATTGTTCAAGACTATTGCAGCGGAGCCAGGAGGAGAAGGGGATGACAGAGGATGAGATGGCTAAATGGCATCACCGACTCGATGGACATGAGTTTGGGTGAACTCCGAGAGTTGGTGATAGACAGGGAAGCCTGGTGTGCTGCAATTCATGGGGTCGCAAAGAGTCGGACACGACTGAGCAACTGAACTGAACTGATTGCAGTCAGGGAGGGAGACTGAACTCAACTATACTGAAGGGCTGGAGAATTTTTATGAGCCAAAATAGGGGGAATTGTTAGGCCATGTTTGCTAATTGGTCTTACCAAAGGAAAAGTGAACTTTCTTATATTTTCACAGCAGGAGGTATTAATGACTTTATGACGCAAAGCAAGGGGCCCACTGAAGTTAGGCTCCTACATTGCCACAGAGACTGGGAAAGAGGGACTTACCTTCTTTGCTGCTTACTTCTTCAGGAGATGGTTCCCAGGTCCTTGAGAAAGACATTTTGTTTCCTGGGGTGTAAAACTGGTAAGATGGTAAGCTGCTAGAAGATTTCCTTGCATTTCAAAGAGGCAGAGGGAGAATTCTAAAGGTTACAAGTTTTCTAAAGTAGATGCTCTAATGAAAGGGAGCTGGGAGGCATATAGTCAGTAAGAAACTTGTGTAATATGTAGTTAAGTCCAGGATAACATTAAGATTATCTGAGTCAGAACTGAAGTTTGAACCCTGGTCTATCTGATTCCAACACTTATGCCTTTCCCCCATAATTCACAGTGACCACACACCATGGTTTTTCCAGTAGTCATGTATGGATGTGAAAGTTGGAATATAAAGAAAACTGAGCACTGAAGAATTGATGCTTTTGAACTGTCGTCTTGGAGAAGACTCTTGAGAGTCCCTTGGACTGCAAAGAGATCCAACCAGTCTATCCTGAAGGAAATCAGTTCTGAATATTCATTGGAAGGACTGATGCTGAAGCTGAAACTCCAGTACTTTGGCTACCTAATGCGAAGCCATTGGAAAAGACCCTGATGCTGGGCAAGATTGAAGGTGGGTGGAGAAGGGGACGACAGAGGATGAGATGGTTGGATGGCATCACCGACTCAATGGACACGATTTTGAGTAAGCTCCGGGAGTTGGTGATGGACAGGGAAGCCTGGCATGCTGAAGTCCATGGGGTTGCAAAGAATCAGATACGATTGAGCGACTGAACTGACACACAATTCAGGGGTGTTAGGCTGTAAACCTGTTACCGTTTAGAGGCAGCAAGGGCAGTGTCTGAAGAATTCGAATAAAAGAATGCATGCAATGCACCCATGGCTTCTATAAAATTACAGATGCAACATATAGTACAGGCATCTTAAAATAAGCTGTAGAATTCAGATCCACAATGTCAGAGTCTGGAGGGCTCAGGAATACAAGGTAATCTATTCTCCAGCTAGCACAGGTGGGAGAAGAGGTCTCGTCCAAGGTCACAGAGTGAGCTGGGGTCAGAGCTGAGACTGAGGCCAGAACTCCCTATTCCTCATCCCCAACCTTGAGTTCTTTCGGCCCCGTCCTCCAAGGCTTTGCATCATCGGCTTCTCCTGTGTGGTTTTTTTTTTTTTTTTTCATTTCTTTTTAAAAGCTCACTGGCAGCTACTGCTCCAAGGCAGAAAATGTATTCATTTAAATGACTTCGTGTGGAAACAGAAGCTTGAATAATGATGTTACCATTTATAATTGCTCTGATTAACCACACCACGTTTTGCAGTTTAGAATAAAAAAAGCCAGCCTCCTTCCTTTTGTGATGTGAATTTTAATTGCTTTCTCTCAGGAAGACCCCTCCAAACTTACCTGCCTGTTCCCCAGCTCCTGGAACCTCGGCAGGACCCCTCTAGGTGTACCTAGGGTGTGCTCCCAGAGTTGGCTGGTGGAGATGCGGGGCTGGGCACAGAGTGATATTCTGGGAATACCTGGTTGGTTTGCGATTTGGGGACAGAAACTGCCTGCTTTCCACTGGCATCAAGTCTTACGCTCTCTTGGGGATCACAGCGTTAGGGGCTCCCCAGGCCCAGATTGAAGATCAGGGATAAGGCAGCTTCTAAGGCAGCTTCTCTGAGGTGTTTGATGTTCCCCGTGGTTGTCATCCCTGAGATCACAAAGGGGACAAAATCATCCATAATTTATCTGCCAGCGAATGTGTCTTTTCAGATGGATTTACTTTTTTTTTTTTACCTTAAGGATATTTTCACTGATTTTTTTCTTGTTTGAGTTTTCACCCATATGAAATAAGAACCAGCACAGTGCAGTGGAAAAGGGAAGAGTTTAAGAAAATATAGGAGGATATTTATTTGATCTCAGGAGGAACAAGGGCTTTCCAAGTGTCAAAGCCAAGAAATGAACTATAAGGGGAAAGAATGATCGACGTGGTTACATGAAAGTCATAACATTTTTAAGTAAAAATAAAATGATAGAAGTGTTAAAAGACAAACCCAGAGAAAATATTTACAACATATACCATTCAATACGGTCAGCTATCTTGAAATATATGAAGAACACTATTAATCAACAAAAACCTTGGTGTCTTGGTAGGAAAAAAAATATGTGACTGGACAATTAACGTAAGAAAAATTGCCACAGTCAATAAAAACCTAAAAAAATCAGCTTTACTTGTAGTTATTGAAATATACTTATTACAGATAAAGGTACCATTTCCCTCTATTTACACTGACAGTTTAAACAATGATATTAGTAAGGATGAAATGATATAGTTATCAAAAGAGTATAAGTTCTTGCAGTCTTTCTAGAGGGCAGTTTGAAATGTGGTTTGAGAATCTTAGATATGTATATCCTTTGGACTTATAATTTGATTCCCAGGAATTTGCTATTTTACAGAAATGGAGATATACATAATAGATAGTATAAAAGGGTTTTTATCAGAATATTACTTGGGATGGATAAAAATGAAGAAAACAAACTTCAGTTCAGTCACTCAGTCGTGTCCAACTCTTTGCGATCCCATGAACCACAGCATGCCAGGCCTCCCTGTTCATCACCAACTCCCAGAGTCCACCAAAACCCATGTGCATTGAGTCAATGATGCCATCCAACCATCTCATCCTCTGCCGTCCCCTTCTCCTCCTGCCCTCAATCTTTCCCAGCATCNACCGTGATATTGAATGGTTTGCCTTGAAATGAACAGAGATCATTCTGTCGTTTTTGAGATTGCATCCAAGTACTGCATTTTGGACTCTTTTGTTGACCATGATGGCTACTCCATTTCTTCTGAGGGATTCCTGCCTGCAGTAATAGATATAATGGTCATCTGAGTTAAACTCACCCATTCCAGTCCATCTTAGTTCGCTGATTCCTAGAATCGATGTGCACTCTTGCCATCTCCTGTTTGACTAGTTCCAATTTGTCTTTATTCATGGACCTAACATTCCAGGTTCCTATGAAGTATTGTTATTTACATCATTGAACCTTGCTTCTATCACTAGTCCCGTTCACAAGTGGGTGTTGTTTTTGCCTTGGCTCCGTCCCTACATTCTTTCTGGAGTTATTTCTCCACTGATCTCCAGCAGCATGTTGGGCACCTACCAAACCCCTGTAATACAAAGTAGCTAAAATAATTATGTGGTTTTATGTAATGGAATTAGTATTAGATATAAAAAATAATAGTTTCAAGTACTATTGAATGCCATGTGAAAATTCTCACACTAATGGTGATCCTAGATTGCTTATTGATTTAAAAACAGCCAAAACTGACAAAAAATAGTAAAATACAGAAAATACTGTTTTAGAGACGCTGGGAAAAAGAATTTTCAGCACAATACAAAAGTTTAAATCGTTTCTTTAAAATTTTAAAGTGAAACTAGCATTCATATGCACTCTATTAATGAGTTTATTTAAATTATATATAATCATACATAAATGAATGGAAGAAAATGAACCAAAGAGTAGACAGTTCTTATCTTTGTATGATAGATTATGGGAAATTCTTAATTTCTTCTTTAATAAAAACTTGCAAACTCTTTAAAAAATTTACTGTAATAAAAAAGTGTTTCTTTTAAAATCTGAGAATCTAATCCAATAATATGAAAATAAGATGTAGAATAAAAGCAGAATGATAAAGAATCAAGAAATTTGGGGTAGATGAGTCTGGGTTTGGATTGAGTGGCTCATTGCCCTGTGGACTTTTATGAACCGTTTTCCCTCCTGTCTATAGAATGAAGGTAAATATAGCTTTGCAAAGTTGGTTTCTAAGGGCTAATTCAGAATATAAGTCAAGAACATGGCCTCAATGGACCTTTAGTAAATATTACTTAGGGTTCTCTGTTCTCTCTGTTGATCTGTTTGGCATTTTGGATTTGGAACCTAAGGTCTGGATTAGTCTTTGAACTCCCCTATGGTTTTTAAAAATATTTATTTATTTGACTGGGCTGGGTCTTAGTTTCAGCATGTGGAATCTTTGATGTCACATCATCATGCTTTCGTTCTAGCTTGCAAACTCTGAGTTGTGGCATGTGAGATCTAATTCCCTGGTCAGGGATCAGACCCCGGCCCCCTGCACTGAGAGTGTAGAGTCTTAGCCACTGGACTACCAGGGAATTCCTTCTCCTGTAATTTTATGTCTACGGGGATTTCCTAATTATTTAGCCATAGCCACTTACCCTTTTTCCAAAAGAAGACTAAACTGGGCTGGTTGTCTAGCCTTTGCATTACTATGGTTGAAAATTTGAATGGACATGTTCAGATCATATCATGCTGGGGTATGGACTCAGACATTTCTTTCTGTTTTCTCTTGTTAGTTTGACAGAGTATTGTATAGTCGCAGTTTCCAGGGAGGACAGTGAGTTGGATGGACATGAGTTTGAGCAAACTCCAGGAGCTAGTGAAAGACAGGGAAGCCTGGTGTGCTGCAGTCCATGGGGTCACAATGAGTCAGACACGACTTAGTGACTGAACAAGTGATGGCAAAGATGTGACTAAATGGTTATTTGTATAACATGTTCATGGACATGTAAACTCATAGAGTCTTTTTAAAGGAAAGTTAGGAAATATGTATCAAGAGCCTTTAGGCATCTTCGTATCTTTTGATTTAGTATTTCCTTGTTTAAGAACTGTTGTTTTAGGATAATACAGATGTGCACCGAATTCATAATTCATTCCAACGCTGTGTCCTTTTTGAAATCTGTGGGGGTAACGCATAAATATGGTTACTTGTCTGCATGAAATCCATAGAGTTTGGGTCCCTTTAGCAGGAGGTACCATGCAGGTGGTGTGCTGGCTCCACTATCAAACACAGTTCTTTTAATCATTTCAGTCTAGATAAAAGAAGCCATGTGGGGTAATGCAAAGGATCTGATCATTGGCATCAGCAAACGAGGATCTGCATCCAGACATTGGGCTTCCCTCGTGGCTCAGAGGTTAAAGCATCTGCCTGCAATGTGGGAGACCTGGGTTCGATCCCTGGGTGGGGAAGATCCCCTGGAGAAGGAAATGGCAACCTACTCCAGGATTCTTGCCTGGAGAATTCCATGGATGGGGGAGCCTGTTGGGCTACAGTCCACAGGGTCGCAAAGAGTCAGACACAGCTGAGCAACTTCACTTCACTTCACTTTATTGGTAGATGACTGACTTGGGACCTTGGCAAGATGCTTCTCTTTTCTGTGTGTTCATTTCCTCATCTGTAAAATGGGTATGATAACGTTAGCCTTGCAGGAATTTTTTGTAAAGGGCAGGAGAGAATGTAGGCATTGTGGGACAGGAAAGACCAAGTGCTTTCAGATCACATCTAAGTCAGTGCCCCCGCCCCTCCCCGCCCGTTTTCTGGCAAATTGGAGTGTAATTGTGGGTACTGTAGCCTTCTGTGTTGATTCTCTTGGGTTCCTTGGGGAATAGCCAGGCTGCTAGACTCCCCACTTATCTGTAGCCCCTCTGGATCTTTAGCCAATTCTAGAAACTGGGGGTACCTATGGGCCTGGGGTCAATTCTGTCTTCTTTCCTCAAACATCATAATGCCACAAGGACACTTCTCACAAAATGAAAAGAGTTTAAAGATTTCAGATAAACTATTTTAAAATAAATGTTTTCCGAGTGCAAGGGTTTTGTTAAAAAATACCACAAAGTTTGGAAAATACAGAAAATCAGAAGGACTAAGAAAACAAGGACACATATTTTCTAAGTACCTGAAGATAACATTATTAGTATTTTCTTGTATTTCCCTGTTGGGTTGTCTGTGCATTTTCATATACTCAAAATCATGCTGTATGTATTGTCACGCATCTTCCTTTCTTTTTCATTTGACCCTATAATAAGCACTTTCCTCATGTTATTAAAAACTCTTTGTAAAAATAGCTTTGAATGGCTGCATCTTATTCAGTGGATATTAGATAGAACAATTATTCATTTCAGTTACTTTTGAATCAATGGCAAACAATACTGTTGTCCATATCTGATATTTTCTGTCTCTTATTCTTTGTTCTGTATCAGATAGTCCTCAAATTATTTCCTTGTTTGAAATGTCTATATATCAGACGCAAGGCTGGCAGAGTTACACCTTCTTTCAATGTCTGTAATGACTCATGGTTAAATCTTTAATACATTCTAGCTGTTTCTTTAATGTTGTCTATAATTTCCATTGGAAATCGAGGTGTTGGAGCAGCTCTGAGGAGGAGTCATGCTTCAGAAAGTGAAGAAAATGGTGCATTCTTGAGTTGGGGTGATTGCTGATGGCAAATAGAAAGTGACCATTTCTAGTGGTGCTTGGAATAGCATTTGTTTTCATTTTTGTTAAGAACTGGAATTAATGAGAAAAATGAGCGACGTGTTCCATTTTCTGGGTAATGTGAATCCAGTTGTAATTGAACAGATTTTTCTCCTCTCTGTCTCCAGCCTTAGTGGGACTTGTACTAATTTTCTGGAGTTGTTCACCCAGCGCTTAGGATTGCTTTTAGCAGAAACGATCTCATTTCAGGAGCCTGTGAAGAGGAAAAGGAAATGTGTTCTCACGACTGTGAGTCAGTGTAGAATGAAAGAAGCTGCCGAGAGCTCTGCGTGTGTCTGCGGTGTGGAATTGTGTGTGAGTGTGTGTGTCAAGGTGCAGTGCATTTACAGAGAGAATGAAGTCTGTGCGGAAAGGAGAAGGTGAGCGATAATGACAAAGTTGTGTGCAATCCTACTGGCCTGCTTCAGTGGCAAAAGATCAAGATCTGCCCTGGGGTGCAAAGGTTTTGGGTGATGTGGCTTACCTGAAGTTGCTGAGAAAATACCTAAAAATCTTTTTTTTGGGGGGGAAAAAAAAAGGGTTTATTGAATCTCCTGCAATATTGCTTCTGTTTTATGTTCTGGTATTTTTGGCCACGAGGCATGCGGGATTTTAGCTTCCCAACTAGGGATCAAACCTGCACCCTTTGCATGGTAAGGTGGATTTTTAACCACTGGACCGCCAGGCAGGTCCCCAAAATATCTAAAAATCTTGATTGACAACAAGTGTAAGATGTCCTGATATATACGCAGGGCAGGGGGTTGGGGAGTAAAGACCAGAGAGGCTACTTGACTTTGTCAGGATTGCACAGCTCAGTTCAAATCACTTTCTGCTTAATTGCACTGTCTGCTTAGTTGCTTAATTTCCCCACATCCCCGCTCCCACCACTGCACCCTGCCAGGTAACACCTGTTCAGCCAGGATACAGTCTGCTGCCGGTTGAGGGCACATAGGTGAGTGATGGTGATGGATCCTGCTCCTCAGGGCAGGTAGCACTCAAGGATGTTCTGTCCTCTAAAAATGGCAGCCCTGGATTTACCTGTTTTCATTTTCCACACTCTTTGCCCTCTCCTCAATAACTGCTGAAGAGAAACAAGACCAAAGAATCGGGAATCATGTTCTACCTGATAAGCTTCTCTCTTTTGCACCTGTCAGAGGAGGTGGATCGTTACCTGGAGATTACTCTCAGTTTTCTGTTTGAAAGGAATACTGGCAAATAACCCCAAACATCATTTATCTATTTATACCTGGGGCAAGTATGTGATTACACGTTTTCTACTATTTAATGTTATAAAAATTCACACTGGAAATGTACCTTTTGTGGCTTCAGCCCTGGCTTTTTTTGTGTGTGAAACAAAGATATTTGTGCCTGTGTCCTGAGTGACTTCCACACATATTGAAGTACCTGCTCTTTGCCACATATCATTCCAGGCAAGAAGGGGTTGGTGAGGTCCTGTGTGAAGAGAGTTACAGTTCAGAGAACAGGGAGACAGTGCTTTAGTCAAATGATCAAATAATTGCAAATAGTAAGTGCAGAGAAGAAAAGTATCAGGACCCTAAGGGAGAGAGTGACGAAGGGGTGGGTGTTGTGTGCAGCCTCTGAGGAATGACCCAGGAGCTGACATTTGATGCCCAAGTGTCATGAAGAGTTGGGGGAGATGAATCAAGGTTTTTGCTGTTGTTAAGTTTTCATTTCCTCCCTTACAGTTGCTTCTTTTGCAACATTGCCCATATCAAAACAATGCCACCATCCACTCAGTTGCTTAAGCTAAAAATCTAGGAGTATCTCGATCCCTCACTTTGTCTTTCTCCCTCTCACCCTCCTGGCTCCACCCCTGAAAGATATTCCCAGCTTGCCACCTCCTTCCATCTCTACCTCTGCCTGTCAGTCATCACCTCCCCTCTGGACCACTGTAAGAGCTTCCTGATGAACCTTCCTGCTTTCCCTCTTGTCCTCTTGACATTTGACCCTTGAGCAACATGGGGTTAAATGCAAGAGTCTGCTTATATGCAGATTCTTTTCTAATACTGAATACATGAACAGTACTTCTTGGTCATGGTTGAATCTGCTGTCATGGTTGGATCCATTGATGCAGAATTGTGTACATGGAGGAACCTCGGATACAGAGAGCCAGCTATAGGTTACACACAGATTTACAACCCTGCAGAGGGCTTGGCTCAGCTGGTAAAGAATCCGCCTGCAATGCGGGAGACCTGGGTTCGATCCATGGGTTGGGAAGATCCCCTGGAGAAGGGAACGTCTACCCACTCCAGTATTCTGGCCTGGAGAACCCCATGGGCCATACAGTCAGTCCATAGGGTTGCAAAGAGTCGGACACAACCAGCCGACTTTCACACATGTCACAGAGTGTTGTAGGATCCCTAATCCCTAACCCCTGTGTTGTTTGTATCCTCCACCTAGCAGTTAAAGTAGGTAGACCAATGCAGTAGCTACCAATACTGTGTTGGCATATACATTTACATTCATTCAGTTCAGTTCGGTCGCTCAAATGTGTCCGACTCTTTGTGACTCCATGAATCACAGCACGCCAGGCCTCCCTGTCCATCACCATCTCCCGGAGTTCACTCAGACTCTCATCCATCGAGTCCGTGATACCATCCAGCCATCTCATCCTCTGTTGTCCCCTTCTCCTCCTGCCCCCAATCCCTCCCAGCATCAGAGTCTTTTCCAATGAGTCAACTCTTCGCATGAGATGGCCAAAGTCCTGGAGTTTCAGCTTTAGCATCATTCCTTCCAAAGAACACCCAGGGCTGATCTCCTTCAGAATAGACTGGTTGGATCTGCTTGAAGTCAAGGGACTCTCAAGAGTCTCCTCCAACACCACAGTTCGAAAGCATCAATTCTTTGGCGCTCAGCCTTCTTCACAGTCCAACTCTTATATCCATACATGACTACAGGAAAAACCATAGCCTTGACTAGACGGACCTTAGTTGGCAAAGTGTCTCTGCTTTTGAATATGCTATCTAGGTTGGTCATAACTTTTCTTCCAAGGACTAAGCGTCTTTTAATTTCATGGCTGCAGTCACCATCAGCAGTGATTTTGGAGCCCCCCAAAATAAAATCTGACAGTTTCCACTGTTTCCCTATCTATTTCCCATGAAGTGATGGGACCGGATGCCATGATCTTCGTTTTCTGAATGTTGAGCTTTAAGCCAACTTTTTCACTCTCCACTTTCACTTTCATCAAGAGGCTCTTTAGTTCCTCTTTAGTTTCTGCCATAAAGGTGGTGTCATCTGCATATCTGAGGTCATTGATATTAGAATAGAATAAAATAAAAAAAAATTAGTTTCTCAATCACATTGTCTGCCTTTCAAATGCTCAGGAGCCCCATGTAGCCAGGGGCTCTTGCGTTTGACAGTATAGATATAGGATCTGTCCATTATGGCAGGAAGATCTTTTGGATGACAACAGATGACAACACTCCCTGCTTGAAACCTTGGATGGTTTCATTCCTCAATGAGAGTAAAATCCTAACTCTTTATTCGGACTCTGTACCAGGTCCCATGTGACCAGGTCCCATCTGTCCAACCTCACCTCATCACTCTTCACTGGTTACTGCTCTTTAACCATACCCTGACTTCCTATTTCTAGAACCCAGAGCTTCTTCACTCCTTGAGGTCTTCTTATACAAGAGTTCACACCTTGGATTCCCTTGGCATGGAATGCCCTGCCTTCCCCCTCTAACTCAAATTCTTTATGTTGATGGCTCCTTGTTGCCATTTAGATCTCAAAATACTGATAAATATCACCACCTCCAGAAGCCTTCCTTGACTACCCAATCTAAAGTAGCCATCCAGTCACTATAGTAGAACCAAGTAAAATTGTCTTCATACTCTGGTAACTATTGGATGTTTTGCCTATTCATTTTTTGCTGAATTGTGTGTATCAGCCCCACGAGTATGTGGGCTTTCGAATGGCAGAAAGCTTGTCTGTCTGGTTCAAGGATATAAAATGCAAACGCCTAGGACAGGGCCTGACTTGTAGTAGGTGCTCAGTTAACACTTGTTTCGGTAATGAATGAGTCATCACAAGGGAGGCAGGATGGCTGGCAGCTCATGTGGCTCTCTGTGTGCATTTGAAAAAGGCACCTTTTTGCTGTGGTGGACCTTGTATAGTGAATACCCTGCATGCCTGCTAGCTGGGGAGGGGGCGCATCTTCCCAGAAAGGCAAATGCAGAGAAGCTGAGGCAGGTCTGTGTTTTACGTGTTTGAGGAAAAGAAAGGAAAAAAAAAAGACATATGTTTAAAATACCATCTGTAAAGGGGAGAATAGAATGAAAAATATTGAGAAATATTGAAAAAATTGGGTAGGGGACAGGTCACCTGGGGCCCAGAAAGCTGCGGTAAGGAAATTTCATTTTATTCCAAGTAGAGTAGGAAGTCATTGGAGGATTTTTAAGCAGGAGAGAGGCATCAAATTTACAATGTATTTATTCTTACAATTTTATTTCTTTGCCTCTATGGATAAATATGTTTAAATGTTTTTCTCAGATACACGGTTTGGAGAAACTTTGAGTTTTGAGACGAGTTTTCCCACGGAGGGGGGACACGCTTTTCGAAGACTGAAAAATCCTCCGAAGCTTTTAGATGCTGCAATTAGGTTCCAGACACACGTTGACTCTTCTTTGAAATACTTTCTGGCATGTACTGCTGGTAAATTTGAAGGTTAAATCTTTGGCTTCCTCCAAAAGGTGACAGAGGCACAGAGTAAAACTAATTAGGAAAATTCCTGAGTAGTTGATTGCAGCCATTTGTTAAGAGTTTTGAAATGCAAATAAAAATTTGCTCAGCTCTTTCTCTGGAAGGGAGACTTGTTCAGCCTGGTGTTTGGTTTTAGAATTCATCTGCCTGTGAAGGGAAAAGTGTGACCTCTCTGCAGAGAGGCAGCGAGCACAGCTTGAATCTATATCCTGCTCTTGTCTCAAGTCTTTCTCTTGAGAACAAAGGAAAAATGCATTCAGTTCTCCCAATAGTATTATTTATCATATTCTCTCAATTCTAGGATGTGGTAAAGAGAAAAGAGGCCCCATTGGTTAAATTGCAGCTTTGCTTTCTGGGAACAACAACAACATAAATATTGTACTGAAATTACATATCAATGGCAAGAAGGACTCCAATTTCAGAGAAGTTAAAGTGTGAAGCAAAGTGTCTTTCTCTCTGTTATTATCTTTTTAGGAATCAAAGGCTATTAGAGGACTTGGTATATACTGAGTGTTTTAAATGCAGACTTGTTTAGTCCTCATGGCAACTCTTGAGATATAGGTATAATTTTTACTCCATGTTCTAGTTGAAGAAACTGTTGCACAGAGAAGTTAAGTAACTTGGTCATGGTCTCACAGCCACTGAGTGGCTAAGCCAGGATTAGTTGGACCATAAAGAAAGCTGAGTTCCAAAGAACTGATGCTTTCGAACTGTGGTGTCAGAGAAGACTCTTGAGAGTCCCTTGAACTGCAAGGAGATCCAACCAATCCATCCTAAAGGAAATTAGTCTTGAATATTCACTGGAAGGACTGATGCTGTAGCTGAAGCTCCAATACTTTGACCACCTGATGTGAAGAGCTGACTCATTGGAAAAGACCCTCATGCTGGCAAAGATTGAAGGTGGGAGGAGAAGGGGACGACAGAGGATAAGATGGTTGGATGGCATCACGGACTTGATGGACATGAGTTTGAGTAAGCTCCAGGAGTTGGTGATGGACAGGGAAGCCTGGTGTGCTGCAGTCCCTGGGGTCACAAAGAGTTGAACATGACTGAGCGATTGAACTGAACAACTGTCTGACTCCAGGGACTGATTGGACCTCTGTAGTATGGGGTTCATATGATAATTTGGTGTGGGGTGGCCGTGAGCAAAATGATAAATGTCTTTCTTTACTTCTCAGCATAAACACTCAAGTAGAGATCCTGATCTTTGACAGATAGTTACCTAATTATGACTGATGGTGTCATTGCATTTGGCTCAAGATTTGAAACACATGTCTTTATCCTAGGGTTTGCTTTGATAAAGCATTTTAGACACCATCCTGCTGGTTTGGGGAATCATCTTGCAGCTCAGCTGAGATGGCAAATCCTGCCTTCCTGCCCAGGAGAAAGCAGAGGCTGAACTGCTGGGCAGAGATGGTGGGAAAGGCATCTGTCAGAGGCTGGAGAGCCCAGTGGTCAACCACACCAGCTCTGGGAAAAGACTGTTGGTTCCAAACCTACATCTACTGTTTTTTGAGCTGTGTAACCTCATGCAAGTTCTTTAACGTCTCTGGGCCTGTTTCCTTATATAGAAACTGGGTTGAACAAATTTTCAACCACTTGTCTGTAGCCTTGGGGCCAAATGTGTTTCTGAAGTTAGATTTACCTTTTAGGAAGGCATTGGTTTCCCAGGTGGCGCTAGTGGTAAAGAATCTGCTTGCCAGTGCAGGAGATGCAAGAGTTGTGGGTTCGATCCCTGGGTTGGGAAGATCCTCTTGAGTAAGAAATGGCAACCCACTCTAATATTCTTCCCTGGAAGATTCCATGGATGGAGGAGCTTGTTGGGCTACAGTCCATGGAGCTGCAAAGGTTCAGATATGACCAAGTGTGACAGTCACGCAGTAATGGTCAACATACAGTCAAATAAAGAACAGTCCTAGAAGGGTCTGGGATCACACTCCAAAATCAAGCCTGTTTATTTGTTTTTGTAGTACAAGTACAGATATGACCATTAAGAAGGAGAGAGAAAAACTGTAAACAAGCTCAGAATAGTTTAACCTAAGTCTTAGCACCAAATACGTTTGCACCAAACTTAGGGAAAGATCTTTTGGCTTTCAAAGTTTTGGAGAATTCAGAATTCTCAGATTGTGGTTGGTGGATCCATCTCTGCCTCACAGGGTGGTTGCCTGGCTTACAGGAAGGTAAAGTGTTTACTCAGCACATTGCATCGTCCAGAGTGAAGTGCTCAATAGCGTTATCTGTTGTTTGTATTTTCAAGCATCTTCCGTTGAGCAGAGATGAGTGTCACTCAGCCGAGAGCCTAGCAGTTCTGGTTGGACTCTGGAGACCTTCTAGCGGTGGCTGTTGGATTTGGAAGCTCTGGTCTGGAGCCCAGAGCCCCTGACTGCTCTCAAAACTCAGGCCCATCCTCTGACTTCCAATGGCATTTTGACTGGCTTTTGGTTGTTCGGGTCAAGAAAGAAGGGAAGAAATCAGAAGGATTCCTTTCCACCCCTCCCCTAGGTAGAGTCATCCTTTCTGCTGAATCTTCTCTTTTTTCTGTGGCTGTAAAATGAGGGGAAAATTGAGCACAACAACAACAGCCAAAAGAGCGTTTTCCTGCAGGCAAGCACACGTGTGACACTCCATTAACGATGTGACATCTTCTTCCATCTAGCGTCAACACAACATTCACACTAACCAGTCGTCAGCAGCACCAGAAGCGGATGATGACTTGTCAGTTTCCATCCTGTCAGTCATTTTCAGGCAAACAGTGTGTGTCTCTGGGTTCCACATGGACACAGTCAAATGTTCACACTTCTGCTCACTTTTCTGAAAGTGCTTAATGGACAGTCTGAGACTTAAAGCAGAGGCCAGGTGGATCCCACACAGAAAGAACATAGCCTAAAGAGCTGTACAGATCTAGGTCCTGGGATCCTCACTCGTCCCTCACTGACTAGGAGACCTTGGTTGATGTCCACAAGCTGTCTGGACTCTGGCTTCCTTCCTTGTGAATATAGATAATAATAGTAATTCCTCACTTCATCAGGTCACTGAGAGGAGTAAATGACTTGAAAATGAAAGAGATTGTAAACTGGGATGCTCCAGGAAATGCCAGTTCTTGTTATGATGTATTTATCTTCAGTCAACTTTTGATTCGCCACCTAGAATTCATTTGTGTAACTCCCAGCTATTCCTCTTGAGTCCTGGGCCCCTTTTGCATTTAATTCCTCTTTAAACAAGGTATAATAGAGATCTTTCCCTAAGTTTTGTGCAAATGTATTTGGTGCTAAGACTTAGGTTAAATTGTTCTGAGCTGTATCCGTCTGTTGGTTCACTTGGTACTTTGCTGGTTGGTGCACTCATCCACATAGCCATGTCTCCCCCTGCCCGCTCACTTCTCTTTTGGGTCCCTGGGTGTGCAGGTACTAGGATATTGTCTGGGATCCAAAGATGAGTCAGATAAGGATGGACTCAGGGCTGAGGAGCTCATAGGCTAACAGGGAAGTGGATGAGTCCCCACACATGGATGTAAGTTAGGTGTGGTTGATGCTGTATCTCTGGCGTGGGCTGCAGACAATGGGGACATGAGGTGTGGAAGCTTCCACGAGGTCTGGAAGTTCTGTTGGGTTGGCAGTAGAGGTAGAAGGAAGGACTAAATGAAGTTCTCGAAAATGAAAATGACACTTGAGCAGAGTCTTGAAAGGTATTTGCCTGACAGACAAGGGGGAAAGATAGTCCTGGCTGGAGTAATGAGTGTTCAGGCAGTTGGTCTTGGCAGATATAAGGTGCAAGAGGCAAGCTGAGGCCAAGTACTGGGGAGCCTCAGACATCAGAATGAGAACCTTGAGTTATCCCAGTATCCATAATTGGGTTTCCATCCATTGATTGAAGGAGAGTATCAGTCTTCAATTAGAAATTACGGAAACTCTTCCTGACACCTTTTAAAAAATTAATGAATTTCTTTTGGCTGCACTGGGTCTTTGTTGCTCCGTGTGGGCTTTCTCTAGTTGCGGTGAGTTGGGCTACTCTTCATTGTGGTGAGCGGACTTTTCACTGTGGTGGCTTCTCCTGTTGCAGAGCACAGGCTCTAGATGCTGGAGCATCAGTAGTTGTAGCACGCAGGCTCGGTAGCTGTGGCTCGCGGGCTCGAGAGCACAGGCTCCGTAGTTATGGCACACCAGCTGAGTGGCCCCATGGCGTATGGAATCTTTCTGGACCAGGGATTGAACCTGTGTCTCCTACCTTGGCAGGCATCCAGATTCTCAACTACTGGCCTGCCAGGGAAGTCCTCTTCCTGACATCTTGCGGAGGTAGTGGTTTTGACTTGGAGGGGGCAAGGCTGAAGGCAGGGAGTCCACGAGGAGGCGCTGTGGAGGGGTCTGAAGATGGTCTAGCGGGTAAAGAAGCAGCAGGAGGGATTGGGGAATACAGGTGCTGCAGAAGTGTTCAGGCACCAGAGCAAAACTGGCTACTATGTAGATTCCCAGGGCCACCGTAACAAATGACCTTGAACTTGGGCACTCAGAACCATGAAAATTTATTCTCACACAGTTCTGAAGACCAGAGTCTGAAATCAAGATGTCACTGGGGCTTCACTTCCTCTGAAGGCTTTAGAGGACCATCTATTCCTTGTCTGGTGCTGTGGGTAGCTCTTGGCATCCTTGGTGGCTGCATCACTCCAGTCTCTGCCTCCGTCTTCACGTGGCCTTCTCTTCCATGTGTCTGTCTTCTCCTCTTCTCTTTCTTATAAAGATACTTGTACTTGGAGTTAGCCCTCCCTGCCCTGGGTCATTCAGGACAATCTCATCTCAAGATCCTTAAATTAACATCAGTAAAGACCTACTTTCCAAATAAGGTCACATGTACACTTTTAGGGGACTAGGATGTACACATATATTTTGGTGGAGGGAAACAGCTTTCCCCCACTACAGATACCGAGTGGGTTAAGCAGCTCCTGTTCTTGGGGTCCCCTTAAATAGCTGGGCAGGAAGGGCTGGGATCTTGCACGGATGCCCCAGCAAGCTTGTATAAACTCCTCATCTGCTGAAGTGCTCTATCATCTCTGTATGGTGCCTTCCCACGGTCTGATGAGTCGTAACTGCCTTTCTGAAAGGAGGTGCTGTAAAGACACAACAAATAGGAGTTAAAGAGGGAAGCTCTAGAAATAAAGTAGAAATTCAAGTGACTGCTATTTGCAGAGAATCTAATTTCCTCTGACAGTTTCACAGGTACCCTGGAATAATCTCTTAAGCAAAATGTATTTTGTGAAGACAATTCTCCTTGAATTTTACAAACGTTCCCCTGCCGGATGATCACGTACAATGGGGTGAACTACAGCCTTGCTCTATTTCTGTTTTTCTCCTTGTTTGTGCCCAGTTGCTGTTAATAATGTTGGCAGGAGTGTCTTTGGGAAAGCAGCACCATTTTTTTGTGGTTCAGATATGGCTGCTGCTGACACCCCAGTGGAGAAGAACCAAGGGCTCAAGAGCCTGCTGTTACTGTTCATTTGGCACATGCTGTCAGAACATCTCCTATAAGCTGGGCAGTGCTTCCTGCTGCACACACAGGGACAAAATAGACCCAGCCCTACTCCTGATTTGCAGTCTTCAACATACACATGGCTTCGGCANAAGAGCCTGCTGTTACTGTTCATTTGGCACATGCTGTCAGAACATCTCCTATAAGCTGGGCAGTGCTTCCTGCTGCACACACAGGGACAAAATAGACCCAGCCCTACTCCTGATTTGCAGTCTTCAACATACACATGGCTTCGGCACCATGTACTGGGAGTAATAAGATGGCATGGGGGTCTGAGCAAGCTTGGAGGAGATGGATTTCCACAAAAGCAGAACTGGAAACACCAGTGAGTGTATGAAATATTACCAGCCTTATTAGCCATCAGGAATACTGATTAAGATAAAGTACCATTTCCACCTGTCAAACTAGGCAAGATATAATAAAAATGACATAATGCTCAGCACTGGCATTCATGTTAGAAAATAGTCTTACATACTCAAATGGGTACAGGCTTTTTGTTTTTTTTTTTTTTTTTTAGNTCACTATATATATATTGACTTGACATATTGTACACTTTAAACCTACACAATATTACATGTCAATTATATCTCAATTTTTATTTATTTATTTATTTTTAAATTTAACTTTACAATACTCTATTGGGTTTGCCATACATCGACATGAATCCACCACAGGTGCACACTTTTTGGAAAGCAGTTTGATGAAAGATTCAAAGGACGTGAAAAAGCAAATCTATGGAGATGTCACTTCCTTTCTGTGTCTTTTGCAGGCTCTTTGGTGCCCCAGAGTCCTCCTGGCTACCGTCTTGGCACTTGCCACATGGGATTGGAATGTCTTGTTTGGGTATCTTCCTGTCCCAGTGGACTGAAATCAGAGCTTCTCTTTCTTTAGTACTAGTTGTTGTTCAATTGCCAAGTCATGTCGGACTCTGTGACCCCATGAACTGTAGCACACCAGGCTTCCCTGTCCTTCACTATCTCCCTGAGTTTGCTCAAACTCTTGTCCATTGAACCAGTGATGCCATCCAACTGGCTTATCCTCTGTCTCCCCTTCTCCTCTTGCCCTCATTCTTTCCCAGCATCGGGCTCTTTTCCAATGAGTCAGCTCTTTGTATCATGTAACCAGAATACTGGAGCATTAGCTTCAGCACCAGTCCTTCCAGTGAATATTCAGTGTTGATGTTCTTTAGGGTTGACTGGTTCACCTCCTTGCAGTCCAAGGGACTCCCACGAGTCTTCTCCAGCACCTCAATTTGAAAACATCAGTTGTTTGGCTCTCAGTCTTCTTTATGGTCCAACTCTCACATCCATACATGATTATTGGAAAAACATAGCTTTGACTACATGGACCTTTGTTGGTAAAGTGATGTCTCTGATTTATAATGCACTGCCTAGGTTTGTCATAGCTTTTCTTCCAAGAAACAAGTGTCTTTTAATTTCATGGCTGCAGTGACTTTGGAGCCCAAGAAAATAAAATCTGTCACTGTTTTCACTTTCCCCCCATCTGTTTGCCATGAGGTGATGGGACCAGGTCCTTGGCACCATATTTTTCTGAACATTCTAGCCTGTGAAATTTGCTCAGTCGTGTCTGACTCTTTGCGATCCCACGGACTATACAGTCCATGGCATTCTGTAGGCCAGAATACTTGAGTGGGTGGCCTTTCCCTTCTGCCGTGGATCTTCCTGACCCAGGAATTAAACCGGGTCTCCCGCATTGTAGGCGGATTCTTTACCAGCAGAGCCACAAGGGAAGCCCCTTCTAGTCTAGTAATAGCTTTACGATCGAGTGCCTCCCTGAGTGTTGTCTTTGCAGGATTTTCCTAGGTATTCTTGCATGTTTCTTTGTTTAATTTTTCTTAATTGTAGAAAAATTGCTTTACGGTGTTGTATCGGTTTCTGCCATACAATCACACGTGTATCCCCTCCCTCTCGAGACTCCCTCCCCTCCTCGGCCCCGCCCCGGTAGTTCGTCCCAGAACTCAGAGCTGGGCCCCCTGTGCTGGGCGGCAGCCCGCCACCAGCCGTCTCTTTTACACATGGTGTGTATATGGCAGCCCTGCTTTCTCCACTCGCCCCACCCTCTCCTTCCGCTGCTGTGTCCACAAGTCTGCTCTCTGTCTGCGTCTCCCTGCAAATAGGTTCCTCATTTTAGCTTAGGTCAAATAGGTTACCATTTTTCTAGATACTATCATACATGCTTTTTCCTTCCCCCGTATGCTGATTTGTACAGAGCAAATTTAAGATAGCTTTGTCAGCTCCTCTTCCCTCCCCCTGACCGTTGCCCCCAAAGAAAATTAAACTGGGATATTGTTTGTGATTTCTTAAATGTATAGATGAATCTAAACAGAATATCTTCAGCATATTAAGTCTTCCCATCTATAAGCATGATATGTTTGGTGAAGTTTTATCTGATGGCTCTCAGTGAAATTTAGTGATATTTTTGTAAGTGCTAAATCTTTCTGGTTGAGAATAAAAAAAAACAACATAATGATGTGCTGAAGCCAATCTATATCTGCTTGCAAGAGTTGAATATTAAGATTTCAGTACTTTGATAAGATGGTACTTAACTAAACACAGTCATTCTTAAAACTTAAATAGTATAAAATTACAATGATATAAATTATATTAAAATATTCAGAACTCATGACTTTTTATTATAATACATTATCATTATCTATGTTCTTAGAGTTATTTATGCTTATTGTATATCTGAAAGGTAGAATTACTGTATAATGGTATTCCATGATACATCTCTTTCAAGTTCTATGTTCAACGGTAGCATGTTGGTCATTTTTAATTCATCATTGTGTGAATCTTTAAACCACAGAAATCTACAGTGAATGCTAGAAACCAGGATTTCTTTTTGCAGGAGAGCCAGTAGTTAAACGTTTACAAACACACTTTGTGTATTATTGTGTGCGTATGTGTATTTGACTATATCCATTCACATGTACATTTATAGGTGTATCCATTGCAAATGGGATATTTTCCTCCCTAGCTTTATATTCTGTTATTGGCTGATCGTGTTATACGATGAAGCTATGAGTTTATTTACTTACTTCTAAGCTGAATTTCTCGTTGAATTTGTATGTTAAGTTTAATGCTTTTCTGTTGATTACCTTGGCTTTCCCAGGTAGATAATCACTTTCAAATAATAACAACTCAACTCTTTTACTAAGAATTTAAATCAAGAATAGATATGTATTCTAATCAAGTATCTTTTGGCATCTATTGATTTACTTGTATGATTTTTAACTTAAAATTTATTTCACTTTGGATTAAATGTATCAGTTGATTTATTAATGCTGCAATATCCTTGTATTTCTGGAATGAAATTTACTTAGTTGTATTGCATTATTGTTTTCATACATAATAGGACTTGGTTTCTTAGTTCTTTTTAAAAGATTTAGGCACTTGATGTTGGCTTATAGTTTTATAATTTTTGCAATTTTGGTCACATTTTGGTGTCGTGATTATTATAGAAATTTTATAGAAATTCATTGTGAAATGAATAGTGGTGTGTTCCATCTTTTTCTCTGCTCTTTTAAAATTTATCAGTGGTTAAGTGTTATTTAACCTTTGGTTTTATGATCAGATAATACAGCTTATAAAACACTTAAAAATTATCTGCTGAGTTTCTTTTGGGGCATTATTATCATTATTTTAAAACCATTTAAAAATAAAGCACAGTAAAAAGAACTCTTTCTAAGAAAAAAAANATTGCTTCCTGACCTGCATATAGGTTTCTCAAGATGCAGGTCAAGTGGTCTGGTATTCCCATCTTTTGAAGAATTTTGCACAGTTTCTTGTGATCCACACAGTAAAAGGTTTTGGCATAGTCAATAAAGCAAAAATAGATGTTTTTCCAGAACTCTCTTCCTTTTTCAATGATCTAGTGGATGTTTGCAATTTGATCTCTGGTTCATTTACCTTTTCAGAAGTAGCAGTATCTAATTTTCCATACTACTACTGTATTGCTGTCTAGTTTCGCTTCGGCCCTGTTAATATTTGTTAAAAAAATTTTTTTGGTGGTCTTTTGCTTTTTTTTTTTTTCCATTTTCTACATATTTTGTTTGTTTCCATTTGAAAGAGAGCAGTTAGACATATTTTAATTTTTGTGAATCATAGACCCAGAGGATATATCCCATCTGGTTTATATTTTTATCATAGGCTCTCTTAGGCTCATGACAGAAAACAGGAATTTTTGACCCCACACCAAGTTTTAACAGAACTACATTCTTTTCTTCTTTCTTTCCCTTTTACCTAGGAGGAGATAATTATAAAAAGAACCAGATAAGTTATAGATAAAGAAACTATAATTTCCTTCACTATTTGGCTACAATTTAAATACAATAAACAATTTTCTGACTAGGATATCAGAGGATGTAGAAAATCTTTGTTCATATGGCAACACCAAAAAATTAGATATTATAAAACTTGTACTTCTTTATGAAACTATTGAAGAGAAGTGGGTGTACGAAAACCCCAGATGGACTGATTCTTAGAGAGAAGAGCTCTTTATACATGACTATCAAGAAATGGCAGTTTCTGGAGGCAGCATTGGAGAAGAAAGCCTGCCAAGACTGAGACAGATGAAAGATTAACAATAGTGGGAACATGTTGGAGAGACTGCAGTCTTGAAGATTGTCAATTGTAGTGATAATTTACTTGGACTAACAGTCCTCCCTGGCTTACCCTTCCTGTTTTGCTGGGTAAAGGACAGTGATTGTGGACCTAGTCTAGAGAATAAATGAGACTAGAGGAGATACTAGGTGCCTAGAAAAAAGGGCTGTCTACCATGGATTCAAAGTGATGANTATAGTGATAATTTACTTGGACTAACAGTCCTCCCTGGCTTACCCTTCCTGTTTTGCTGGGTAAAGGACAGTGATTGTGGACCTAGTCTAGAGAATAAATGAGACTAGAGGAGATACTAGGTGCCTAGAAAAAAGGGCTGTCTACCATGGATTCAAAGTGATGAAACTGAAATCTGACTTCCACCAGGCCCCAGGACTCAGCATGAGGGCTTCAGTAGTTGTGGCATGTGAGCTCAGTATTGGTGTATTGATAAGATCAAAGAGATTANACCATCCAACCATCTCATCGTCAGTCATCCCCGTCTCCTCCTGCCCTCAATCCATCCCAGCATCAGAGTCTTTTCCAGTGAGTCAGCTCTTTGCATCAGGTGGCCAAAGTATTGGAGCTTCAGTTTCACTATCAGTCTTCCAATGAAGAATTAGGGTTGATTTCCTTTAGGATTTACTGGTTTGATCTCCTTGCTGTTCAAGAGACTCTCAAGAGTCTTCTCCAGCACCATAGTTGGAAAGCATCAGTTCTTCAGGGTTTAACCTTCTTTATGGTCCTTTATATTATTTAATGCCTTGTCTTTGAATTCTACTTTGATATGGATATTGGTACACCTGCATTTTTACTAATAGGTGCCTATTAAACCTGCCTGTTCTTTCACATTTAACCTTTTTGAATCTCATTGCTTAAGATTGTGTCTCATGGAAAATATTTCATTGTACTCAGTTTTGGACTCAGAGTCTTTAGGGAAATGGAGACCATTTATACTCAGTGTCACAACTGCTCTATTTTGCTGACTTTCATCATCTCTGTGTGATGCTTTCTATTTCTTCTGCTTGTTTTTAGAGTTTTCTTTCTTCCCATCTCCCTTCCTTTTTAACTCTAGTGCAGGGCTTGCCAACCTACAGCCTATTTTTGTACAGCACACAGTCCATGAATGGCTTTTTCATTTTTAAATTGTTGCAAAACAAAATAAAGAATATACAGACAATAACTCTGTGTGTCTCAGAAGCCTGAAATATTTACCAGCTGGCCTTTTTCTGTAGAAAGAGATTGCTGATTCCTAGTTTATTAATTTGGTATTCCTGTTGCATCCTGCTTTTAGTTTCACTATTGCATACATTTAGCTGTGTTAGAAACATACTTAAATTTAACTTCCTAACTTATTTCTCAGTTGTTTAGGATATGGGATGCCAAATAGGATTTTTATCTATGTTTCTAATTTAATTATTATTATTTTAAATTATGTGCCTCTGTGTCTTTTTTAAAAGAACTACTAATAGCATTTATATTGTTTATAACTGGATTTAGATAATTGTTAAAGAAAATTCTTTTTTTTTTTTTAGCTTGTTCAAGCTGAAAAAAGTGAGTGATGCTCACCATCTGGCCTTTAAAATATAACTACCCATTCTTCCTTTAAAAAAAGGAATCCCTGTTTGGTTAGAATATTCACTTTAAGAGTTTCCTGAGGAGGGTTAATTGGCAGAGGAAATGAGTGGATGGTGGTGTTGGTGTTTCTGTAGGTGCTTTCTGCATCCTTTTGCATTTGGAAATATCTCTTTGATTCTTCCATATATATGAACAAAGAGTGCTTTGAAACCTTGTGAATATTTAATCATTAGCTTTTATACTCTAGTATTGTAGAGAAGTGTGAAAGTATCCTTTAATTATGTAAATGTTTACCCATCAGTTCAGTTCAGTTCAGTTGCTCAGTTGTGTCCGACTCTTTGCGACCCCATGAATAGCAGCATGTCAGGCCTCCCTGTCCATCACCAATTCCCGGAGTTCACTCAGACTCACGTCCATCGAGTCAGTGATGCCCTCTAGGCATCTCATCCTCTGTCGTCCCCTTTTCCTCCTGCCTCCAATTCCTCTCAGCATCAGAGTCTTTTCCAATGAGTCAACTCTTCGCATGAGGTGGCCAGAGTACTGGAGTTTCAGCTTTAGCATCATTCCTTCCAAAGATCACCCAGGGTTGATCTCCTTCAGAATGGACTGGTTGGCTCTCCTTGCAGTCCAAGGGACTCTCAACCCATAGAAATATCTTATTTTTTCCTGTTTGTTGCTTGAAAAACTATTTAGGATGTTAGAACTTTCAGTGTAGCTTTTTAAAAAAAGTCTGATCTATAATCTTTTGGGCTTTCCTGAGTGCTCAGTGGTAAAGAATCTGCCTGGTAGTGCAGGAGACGTGGGTTTGATCCACGGGTCGGGAAGATCCCCTGGAGAGGGAAATGAGAACTCACTCCAGTATTCTTGCTTGGGAAATGCTATGGACAGAGAAGCCTGGTGGGCTATAGTCCATAGAATTGTAAAAGAGTCAGACATGACTTAGCGATTAACAACAACAGCAACAACAAATCTGTGTTTTAGGAATGCTCATTATCTGTATATCTCTCTTGTCTTTCATATTCCTGATTTTCTTTCTTGTAATTTTATCAAGGGAGTGTTTGATCTGCGCTGTTACCTGTAGTAACAGGCTTATCCAAGAATCCAAAGGCTCTTTGGAAATTCTGCCTTTATTATCATAGTTCATGTTAGTACTTTAACTGATACTAGGAAAGCATTNTTCCTCCTGCCTCCAATCCCTCCCAGCATCAGAGTCTTTTCCAATGAGTCAACTCTTCGCATGAGGTGGCCAGAGTACTGGAGTTTCAGCTTTAGCATCATTCCTTCCAAAGATCACCCAGGGTTGATCTCCTTCAGAATGGACTGGTTGGCTCTCCTTGCAGTCCAAGGGACTCTCAACCCATAGAAATATCTTATTTTTTCCTGTTTGTTGCTTGAAAAACTATTTAGGATGTTAGAACTTTCAGTGTAGCTTTTTAAAAAAAGTCTGATCTATAATCTTTTGGGCTTTCCTGAGTGCTCAGTGGTAAAGAATCTGCCTGGTAGTGCAGGAGACGTGGGTTTGATCCACGGGTCGGGAAGATCCCCTGGAGAGGGAAATGAGAACTCACTCCAGTATTCTTGCTTGGGAAATGCTATGGACAGAGAAGCCTGGTGGGCTATAGTCCATAGAATTGTAAAAGAGTCAGACATGACTTAGCGATTAACAACAACAGCAACAACAAATCTGTGTTTTAGGAATGCTCATTATCTGTATATCTCTCTTGTCTTTCATATTCCTGATTTTCTTTCTTGTAATTTTATCAAGGGAGTGTTTGATCTGCGCTGTTACCTGTAGTAACAGGCTTATCCAAGAATCCAAAGGCTCTTTGGAAATTCTGCCTTTATTATCATAGTTCATGTTAGTACTTTAACTGATACTAGGAAATCATTGACCCTGTAACTCAGGCATGAGGTACAGAGGCTGGAGTTTATTCTGCACCTGAGTATTTGTCTTTTTAGTAAAGCCCCTGTATTAGCTTCCTATGGCGTCTGTAACAAATCACCACAAACTTAATGACTTAAAATAGCGTAGATTTATCATCTTACAGCCCTGGAGGTCAGAAGCCTAAAACCAAGGTGTCAGCAGGGCTGCGTTCCTTCCAGAGGCTTCGTTGAGCTGTGTGTTAGTCGCTCAGTCGTGTCTCTTTGCAGCCCCATGGACTGTAGCCCGCCAGGCTCCTCTGTCCATGGAATTCTCCAGGCAAGAATACTGGAGTGGGTTCCCATTTCCTTCTCCAGGGGATCTTCCCATCCCAGGGATCAAACCCGGATCTCCTGCATTGCTGGCAGATGCTTTACTGTCTGAGCTAGAGGCTTGGGGGAGACCTATTTCCTTGCCCTTTTGGGCAAGTTGGCTTCTAGAGGCCACCTGCATCCCTTGGCACACCGTCCGCCTTATCCAGACCTCGGCTTCTGTCGGCACATCCCCTCTGACTCTCCTCCTTCCCCCTGTTTCTACTTAGGACCCTTGTGATTACATGGGGTCCATCAGATAATCCAGGAGAATCTCCCCACCTCAGGATCCTTAACTTAACTATAGGTACAAAGTCTCTTTTGCCATGTAAGTAACATATTCACATGTTCTAGGCATCAAGATACAGAGGTGTTTTTTTTTTTTTGAGGAGGAGGAGGAAGACTTTATTCAGTCATCATAGTGGCATGCTTGAAAAACTACTATTTAGGATATTAGAACTTTCAGTGTAGCCTTTTTAAAAAAGTCTTATCTATAATCTTTTAGGCATGCAGAGGCCTAAAAGGCATGCAGAGACATGCAGTCACCATAGTGCAGCTAAGGCGCTTAAGTCGTGTCCGACTCTTTGCAACCCTATGGACTGTAGCCTGCCAGGCTCCTCTGTCCATGGGGTTCTCCAGGCAAGAATNGGCATGCAGAGGCCTAAAAGGCATGCAGAGACATGCAGTCACCATAGTGCAGCTAAGGCGCTTAAGTCGTATCCGACTCTTTGCAACCCTATGGACTGTAGCCTGCCAGGCTCCTCTGTCCATGGGGTTCTCCAGGCAAGAATACCGGAGGGGATTGCCGTGCCCTCCTCCAGGGGATCTTCCCGACCCAGGGAGGATGTATGCGTCTCAACAGTACCCTTCCTCCTTCACTGAAGCTCCCCTGGAGAAGGACGGTGCGGTGGCCTGTTTTCTTCCCCTTGTCCCCCAGCACCTCTTTTCTGATTTCTCTCAAGTGTCTGCTGTGTGAATACTTGTCTTGCTAACCCTTTCTTCTACCCAGGATACCTGTTCTACTCCTTCCAGCCAAATGTAACTATATATAACCTTTCTTCTTAGGAACTTCTTATTTATTTTTCTCTTCCAAGTAACACCTTATTGAATCAAATAACTAAAATGCCTGAGAAAAGATATTATAATATATGGAGATTTGCTTTTAATGAGGGCTAAAACAAGGTTTTATGTTCCTAGAGAACTAGAAACGCCATAAGGATCTTCATCACCTTCTTTTTTCTTCATTTCTGGAAAGTTTTATTTTACATATCACTGCTTCAGGATTCCATGGCCTTGGTTCTGCAACTTATAGCTTTCAAATACATTAAAGTTCTCTAATCAACTCTTACATTTCAAAACAGTCTTTATATTTAATTACCTGTATTTAATTTTTTAGCCTTTTAGCTACATCCCATTTATCTGTTAATCTCAGTTTAAAGAAATTTTTTTTCATAGAAACTAGGTTTTCTTAAATATATGGAGAACACAAAGCAGGTAGCCTGAAATTTGATGGCATTTCATGCAACACATATTTTAGAAAAGTTCTGTTTTCCCTGCATACTTTATTCTTTCTTGTTTTATTTACAAAATATCTTTCTAGGCCACCTGTTGGTTATATTTTCTTGTAGTTATTTATAAATGGGGCCAGTTCGACCTATCCTGGTCTGTTCTCCAAAAATAGGGAAGTGAATTATTTGGGATGTTGTTAGGGATGCTGAGCATCTATTCAGATGCTGTTTGAGACCATTCTGCTCCCTTGGCGGACAGAGCTGCTGTGTCACTGTATTCCTGGATGCTTTTTCAAGCCACTTGTTCAAAGAGATGTGTATGTGTGTGTGTGTGTGCACTCCTGGTGCATATACATTAGTGTGTGGTGAGGGGTATTGGTGACAGGTGTTGTCTGATGATTGCACCTACCTAGAGAGGGGATATGTTTATTTATTTGACTAAATGTAGTATTTTACTGACATTATCAAAATGTACATGAATATATATTAAATGTACACTAATATATATTAAATATACACATGACCTGGTCAATGACCAGGTAGGTAGTAAGTGAAGTGGGTGGTCAAGGTTCAGAGGTGTTCTTACCCACCTGGGGGCTGGAGCCTTTTATTGATGGAGGGGAAGGACCAGGTACCAGGAAGCGGGCCAGCTCTTGGAGGTGAGACACCCTATCCCAGCACTGGGGTCGGCTGGTGTGGTCCAGGAGTGAGTTCCCTGTGGAGGACTGAGCTCTGTTAAGGATCAGCAATAGCAGTTTTATGACTCCTGTGGTTGTTCCCTTCTAGATTCTCCCCTGGGGCTCAGAACATCTTTATGGAAGTTCTAGTGAGTGTCAGCTATTCATAGAGCCCCAGAAGGGCTTGTCAGGGGTCCTGGCTTTGAAGGGAAAGCAATGTCCTCTGGGTGTAGGTGTTAGTGAATGCTGAAAGCAAGAAGAGTGCAAGCAGGTGGAAGTCAGCCTGCCACTGAGGTCATTTTTGTTCGTTTGTTTTCTTTTCCCCAGTTGTCCCCTCTGGGTGCAATTCTTGGGAACTTTGGTTTTGTGGTATGGTAGAAGGCAATCACTGTATGTATCTGAGTGCCTGTTTCCTCATGGGTAGAATGAGGATAATAACTCCTCCCTTCCAGGGGTTTGGTGTGAATTAAATGAGATGATACATTTTAACTACTTACCGTCTTCCTTGGCACTGGAATCTGTGCTTAACCAAATTTGATTTTCCTTTCCTTTGTTCTCCTTGAATAAGGGATACTCTGCTTGCTTTAGGGTTAGAATTCAGTTTAAAATTGTTTCTTTTGGTCGTCACTGCTACTTTAGCTTTTTCATGATTTTTTAAAATGTAGGCAGTATGTATGTTGCACTTCCTATGAACCGTATATTGTTTTAAGCACTTTTCTTGTATTAACTTGTCTTATCTTTGTGAGAACCCTTGAGGGTATAGGTACTATGTCATTGCTGTTTTACAGATGAGAAAATGGTGGCACAGAGACCATAAGAAAACCTGCTCAAAGATACTTCTCTAAAAAGTTTGAATCCAGGTGTTTTTAATTCACTTTTAACCATTAGGTTAGTCATTAGGATAGGAAGTTTGGTCCAATTTGGTAACATTTTAAAATAGTTGGAAAATGGTGAAATATACAAGATGAAAAAAGATACTTGATGAAGTGGAAAGTATAAGAAAATGGAAATGTCTTGTATTTCCTTGATGATTGGTGAATTAAACATATTTTTATGTATATTTTGGCTATTTCTCTGTCTTTGGAGAAATGTTTAAGTCCTTTGCCAATTTTTAAATCAATTTTAATCCCTTAACAGATATGTTTCCAAATATTTTCTCCCATTTTATAAGTTGCCTTTTCACTGTTGATTGTTTCCTTTGCTGTGCAGAATTTTTTTTAGTTAGTTTGATGTAGTCCCACTTATCTAATTTTGCTTTTGTTACTTGTGGGTTTTGGTGTTACATCTGAGATACCATCACCAAGTCCAATGTCATGAAGCTTTCCCCTAATGTTTTCTTCTAAGAGATTTACGTTCTAGGTCTTTAAATCTCTACTCCATTTTGAATTGGTTTTTGTGTATGAGTCTGCAAGGAGATCCAACCAGTCCATTCTGAAGGAGATCAGCCCTGGGATTTCTTTGGAAGGAATGNTCTAAGAGATTTACGTTCTAGGTCTTTAAATCTCTACTCCATTTTGAATTGGTTTTTGTGTATGAGTCTGCAAGGAGATCCAACCAGTCCATTCTGAAGGAGATCAGCCCTGGGATTTCTTTGGAAGGAATGATGCTAAAGCTGAAACTCCAGTACTTTGGCCATCTTATGCGAAGAGTTGACTCATTAGAAAAGACTCTGATGCTGGGAGGGACTGGGGGCGGGAGGAGAAGGGGACGACCAAGGATGAGATGGCTGGATGGCATCACTGACTCAATGGACGTGAGTCTGCGTGAACTCCAGGAGTTGGTGATGGACAGGGAGGCCTGGCGTGCTGTGATTCATGGGATCGCAAAGAGTCGGACACGACTGAGCAACTGAACTGAAGATAAAGTTCAGTTTCATTCTTTTGCATCTGCATATCCTATTTTCCCAACTCCATTTGTTGAAGAGATTTTCCTTTCCCCATTGAGTTGTCTCCTCACACTTTAGGTTGGCTATTATAAAAAAACCCCAAAATAACAAGTTGTCAAGGATATGGAAAAATGAGAACCCTTGTACATTGTTGGGAATGTAAAATGGTCCAGCCATTAGGGAAAAGAGTGTGGTTGCATCCCAAAAGATTAAAAGTAGATTTACTGTATGATTCAGCAATCCCACCTCTGAATATATAAGAGAATTGAAATCAGGCTCTAGAGGAGACATATGTATATTTCCACGTTCATTGCGGTATTATTCACAGAAACTAAGATACGGAAACAACCTTCAGGTCCATTGACAGATGAATGGATTTTTTAAAAAAAGGTGCTATATACATGCAGTGGAATGTTTTCATCCTTAAAAAAGAAGGAAATACTGCTGTATGTGATAACATAATTGTATGGAAAGGACATTACGCTAAGTGAAATAAGCCAGTCACAGAAAAACAAATGCTGCACCTCCACTTACAGGAGGCGTCTAAGATAGCCCGACTCATACAAATGGAGGTTAGAATGATGGCTGCTAGGGGCTAGGGCAGGGGATTAGGGGAGGTTGCTATACAACAGATACAAAGTTTCAGGTATGAAAGATGCATAAAATCTAGAGATCTCCTGTACAACACTGTGCTTGTAGTTACTGGTTCTGTGTTGTACATTTGTTTCTCTTGTGGAGTTATTAATGCAAATGATAAAAAGTGGGAAGAGTAAGGGAGATCAGAAGGTAGAGACTGTATTATGTTATTATCATGAATCAATGAGTACTGGTTTTTCAGGCAAATACGGGCTCAATTAAGGCATCAAAGGCAGAGTTGCCACCTTGAAGTGCCTCTCTCTCAGGAGGTTTACAGACTAATGCAAGAGCAGAGCGAGCTGGGGTAGCGGTGATGGGTGGGGTGACATATGTCCCGGTGGGCTGAGGACAGTCCTGGTTTATGTCTCTCGTTCACCAGCATAATTGTTATTTTTTTTAAATATTAATTTTTGGCTGCCTTGGGTCTTCGTTGCTGTGACTGGGCTTTCTCTAGTTGCGGCAAGCAGGGGCTCCGGTGCTGGGGCTTCCCCTTGCCTTGGTGCACACAGGCTCCAGAGCACCTGGGCGTCAGCAGTTGCGGCACATGGGCTTGGTTGACGCCCAGCATCTGGAATCTTCCTGAACCAGGAGTCCGACTAGTGTCCCCCGCATTGGCAGGTAGATTCTTAACCACTGGGCCACCAGGGAAGTCCTATAATTATTAGTAACAGTCCTTTTCTTTCTCCACATTGTCCTGGTATATATGATTAGTTACATATTCACCTGAGTAATCCAGTGGGGGAAGTGCAGGGAACAGATGAAAAATGTTCTAGATGGACATTCTGAGAGGGGAGGTCCCTTTTCTCCCTGGGCGTCAGATCAGTATCTGCAGGTGAGGTGGTTGGACCAGCCATTGCCGATGCTTCTTTCTTCTTAATTCCATACTCGCCTAAGTTTTCACGTTTTGGAGGTGAAGCATGCCCAAAGGGTGAGGTGTAATATGTACAAGAAGCCCAGATCCTGTCTGTAGGACCAACTCTTTCTGCCAAGCTCTTTTCTGGGCCCCCCTGCTTGACTGATTACAATAAATGATGTGTCATTTAAGAGCAGATGATGTGGAGATTGCAAGTCTGGGCCCGAAAGACTGAAATATTAATTGATAAAAAAGTAATTAATGAAAACCTAATTAAAGCAGACATTCTGAGTGGGGCGCTCCTGGAACCCTGGGACGGTCTCAATTACCGACTTTCCTCTGAGCTTATAACGTGTAATTGGGAGGTATTAGGCTCTAATGGATGAGATTAATACAAAAATTAATTAATGAAAAAGGAAATTAAATGTGAGTTTGTTAAAAAATATTTCCAGAGGTGGGTATGTTCCACTGGAACAGTAACTGCTGGAAAGTTTACTGATGAAAATCTTCACAGATGACAAAGGCTTGCATGTGGGACTGACACGGGAGGTCCTATTTTGTGACGAACTCACCTTGCATCATTTGTCTCCATTAAGTAGCATCTGGAGACGTCCCTAATGGCCCAGGTGTAAAGACTCTGCCTCTCAGGGCAGGAGACGTGAGTTCAGTCCCTGGTTGGGGAACTGAGGTCTCACGTTCTGCGAGACAGCTAAGCCTGCATGCTGCAACTACTGATGCCCTGGAGCCCTTGTGCCACAACCAGAGAGTCCGTGTGCTGCAGTGAAAGATTCACACAACACAGTGAAGATGCCCCTGCCACAACTAAGACTCGAGCAGCCAAATCAATAGTAAATACACATATTTTTTAAAATAGCATTTGACATCATCTAGGGCTGTGAGAGTCTTAATATGGAAAAATCAGAAGTTTTTCATTTTTTCTCCAGGAGAGAAAGTTCACTCTGGCCTCCCTCTGATGAGGCATCACCCCTACAGAAGAAGGTAAACAAAGATGGGGTCTTTAGGTGGCTCAAAAAAGAAATAGACTCTCAGATCAGTGTAGAGTATGGGATTAAAAAGAAATCGACTCTTCCTTCAGCTATATGAAAAATTAACTTCCCTTCATATCCAGGAGACCTGTTGTTACAGATGTTTGTGGGCTGGGGACGTTTGCAAGGACCCCTAATGATGTTGGCTTGCCTGAGGACTCTCCTCTCCCATGTGCTTCTGCGCACCCTGGCTTGACCTTCTGCGTGATTCACTGCTCTGTTCTATTGATCTGCAGTTAATCACTTCTGGGTTTCGATTTTTCTCCCTTGAAATGAGTCAGGGAGTTGAGGCATGCTCAGCAGTGTTCACGATACAGCTCTAGCTGCTTCTGGAATTTAGTGTGCACAGAAGTCACTTGGGGAGCTTGTTAAAAATGAATAGACTCTGAGGTCCCATCCCCTGCTTGAAGCTGCTCCTTTAGCTTCAGGGTGTGGCCAGGGAATCTGCATTTTCATGTGGTGCTTTAGATACAGATGCCAGGGGCACCGTGATCTTTGAGTCGAATGCTTTTTGCCACTGAATGAACTAGTGCTTACTTTTAATTCAAAGATTTGGGTTCTCTGGACTGAATATGTCCCCTCAAAGTACACATGAACTTCAAGTCCCGTGTGATGGTGTTTGGAGGTGGGGAGTTTGCAGGTGATTAGGTCACCCTCATGCTAGGTAAAAGAGGCCCTAGAGAAATCCCATGCCGCCGTCTGCCGTGTGAAGTTGCAGCGGGTTCTCACTAGACACAGAATTTGTCGGTGCTTTGATCTTGGACTTCCCAGCCTCCAACACTGTGAGAAATAGATTTCTGTTGTTTGTAAGCCATCTAGTCTGGAATGTGGTGAGGGCAGCCTCAAAGGGCTGAGATAGTGTGTGTCCTGGACTCAGGTTATGTACCCACCGCATTCTCTTGGCTTGTCTGTCCCCGGCCTTGACTTCCTGCTCAGCATACTGTACCCACTTTGGTGGAAAGTGCAGCATCTTTGGTGTCCAAAGTTGAGCAGATAGAGCCTGGATGAATCCTGTTCCATGGAGTGTGATCTTTTTCCAAGGGCTGCCTGGAGGGAATTGGGTATCACAACCTGTGCATGCAGGAGTCGGGACTCTCTGCAGGGTGAACTTGAATGAGAGAGCCAGGAAGCAAGGCAGCAGATAAATGCCTTTCCCTTCCTTTCCTGAAAGGAACTATCCATGGCAGAGTGGCTCCGTATAGCTGTGCTGAAG
Source organism: Neotragus pygmaeus (assembly GCA_006410875.1). Classification (NCBI taxonomy): domain Eukaryota; kingdom Metazoa; phylum Chordata; class Mammalia; order Artiodactyla; family Bovidae; genus Neotragus; species Neotragus pygmaeus. The sequence continues at coordinate 343,397 of SJYV01052865.1, read as the reverse complement.
CTGCTGGCTGTGTTATCTTGCAAAGCTGTGGCCCACTTAAGGATGTAGCAATAGGTGTGAGTTTTTCCTCCTTCACTGTTTCACTTCTCCTTTTCTTTCACTTTTGCTACCCAGGCATTGCATCCGGTGTTAGTGAGAGTGTGTTGCTTCAGCCTTTGTCCCTGGCTGAACTGGCAGTGCGCTTGCTGGCTGAGCAGGTCAGATAATCTTGGCGAGCCTTCATCTCTCCATCTGGTAAATGCGTACAGCAATCTTAGTACTTTCTGTATGGGGACGTTTCAAAGCTCAGTAACATTTATAATATATTAATTAACTTAATTATAATAAATATATTTAATATAATAATAAGATATGGAAATGAATACAGCATGCCAGAATGCTTGCTCCCATCCCCAGGGGAGAGAACTTCTGCCTGGAAAGTCTCTCCTGTGTCTTCCAACAATCCCTCCTTTAAGTTCTGCTCACCAGGCCTCATCATGGTTCTGTTTCCCCAGAGTTCTCTTTAGGGAGAAATGTGATGATCGAATAATAGGAAAATCTGATGTGCTTGAAAGGTCTATTTCTCCCAGGACAGCCCTACTTTGGAATCTAGGTTATACATCAGCCTCTTGTGAGTTAGATCAATTAAGTTAGTGCCGCTAACTTAATGGATCAACTTTGACAGGCTTGGGTTCAGAGTTTGTAGTGCTGAGGGTCTACCTCAGCCTGCGTGACTGTACCATGGGGCAGCCATCCTTTCCTGTGTGAGAGGTCTTGGAGGCCCCTTCAGTTCAGTTCAGTCGCTGAGTCGTGTCCGACTCTTTGCGACCCCATGAATTGCAGCACACCAGGCCTCCCTGTTCATCACCATCTCTCAGAGTTCATTCAGACTCACAGCCATCGAGTCCGTGATGCCATCCAGCCATCTCATCCTCTGTCGTCCCTTTCTCCTCCTGCCCCCAATCCCTCCTAGCATCAGAGTCTTTTCCAATGAGTCAACTCTTCTCATGAGATGGCCAAAGTACTGGAGTTTCAGCTTTAGCATCATTCCTTCCAAAGAAATCCCAGGGTTGATCTCCTTCAGAATGAACTGGTTGGATCTTCTTGNCCTGCCCCCAATCCCTCCTAGCATCAGAGTCTTTTCCAATGAGTCAACTCTTCTCATGAGATGGCCAAAGTACTGGAGTTTCAGCTTTAGCATCATTCCTTCCAAAGAAATCCCAGGGTTGATCTCCTTCAGAATGAACTGGTTGGATCTTCTTGCAGTCCAAGGGACTCTCAAGAGTCTTCTCCAACACCACAGTTCAAAAGCATCAATTCTTCGGCACTCAGCCTTCTTCACAGTCCAACTCTCACATCCATACATGACCACAGGAAAAACCATAGCCTTGACTAGACGGACCTTAGTCGGCAAAGTAATGTCTGTGCTTTTGAATATACTATCTAGGTCATCTCTCTCTGGCTTCTGTGTATCTCTCAGGGTGTGATACATCCATCCAGGGCTGTGATCTCAACTAGGTGCCACTTTGTCTTCCAGGGGACGTTCGGCAATGGCTGGAGAGATTTTTGGTTGTCACAGCTGGGAGAGGCACCCATAGCATCTGATGGGTACAGAACAGGTGTGCTGTTCAACATCCTGCAAAGCACAGGACAAGTCTTCCCAGCAAAGAATTACCCAGTTCGAAATGCCAGGAATGCCAGCACTGAGAAAGCCTGGTCTGGACAGGCTCAGTCATCTGGGGTTTGCCTTGCAAGGACACTAAAAAGTCACCAAGGGAGAATTCCGCTGTCTCTGCAGAAGCGAGAAGATTTAACTTCTCCATGGGCCAAGAAGCCTCAGATGGATGACTCCTCTGAATCTTGGGGCCAGGCCTTCTTTTAGGAGTCTGGTAAACTCTGTTCAGTAGGGGCTAACTGCATGTGGAGGTGAGAGATGACTTTCCCGCTGGAAGTAGAGGTCACTCAAATTCTCCTTCAAACAAGCAGTAAACTGTGGTTTCACTATGAACTCACCGATGACTTAACCTGAGAATGGCAAGGGATAGCATGGCAAGAGCATGGACTCAGACCTGTTTTCCAATCCTGGCTTCACTTTTTATTGAGCTGTGTGACTATGAGTAAGTTTCTTAATATCTCTGAGCCTCAGTCTTCTCATCTGCACACTGGAGGTGGCCATGTCTGCCTTGCCCTGTGCTTATTGATGGAGAGCTTGGCACTGGTGGAGAGGTCCAACCTTCCCCACCTTTGTGTAGCCTCTGTCCACCCTTCCCTGACCTTCTATAACCTCCCCAGATAAGGGAACTGACCTTTGGTTTGGATTTTCTTTCTTCCCCTCCTCCCTGTACTCTCAGTTGACTTGGGCCAATTATATCTATAGGTTCTGCAGAGGAAGGAGTGGTGTTAGAAAGAATAAAGCTGATGGAGAAGGGACCCATTTCATCCATGACCTGAAAGGGCATGAAAGTGTCTATTAAGACACGTTTTATTCAGCTCAAGATTTTTAAAAACAATGTAATTTTTTAACTTAAAGAAAACCCCCCTCTCTTAGCCGATGAGCCTGGTCTGCTCTCCATCCTCTCTCTCGACCTTCTGCCAACTCTTTAATCCTAACAGCTTCTAGTGTTCCTCTTGGCTCATGGTCTGGGGGATAGAACCAGGGGTCTGAATGTCTTTCCCTAAAATGGAAGCTTGGGGTCTTAAAAAATGTTTTCTTTCCCAAGCCTTGTTTCTGGCTCATTTACATACTTCATCTCATGTATTTCTCATAGCAACTCTAGGAGATGGGTATCAGTTCAGTTCAGTTGAGTCGCTCAGACATGTCCAACTATTTGCGACCCCATGGACTGCAGCACGCCAGGCCTCCCTGTGCTGCATCACAACTCCTGGAGCTTGCTCAAACTCATGTCCATTGAGTTGGTTATTCCATCCAACCATCTTATCCTCTGTCGTCCCCTTCTCCTCCCACCTTCAATCTTTCCTAGCATCAGGGTCTTNGATAGTCCCTGTGATGTGCAAGAGTCAGCTATAGTATTGAAACCAAATATAATGTGGCGAATCTGCAGTTTGAATATTTAAGGAGCATACATTAGAAGAGAGAAATGGTTTTGCCCTGTACTGAAGTTCAGTTTCTCTAACAGTGTTTCCTTTCTTTTATACTGTTAATTGCAGAAGTTAGCTCTGTTCTGGGATATGTCTCTAGCTCTAACATATAAATGCATCTACCTCCTGATCATGTGCAAAAATGATAGGTGTTTTCGTTCATTAGACAGTGGGAGAGGAAATTTTACCTATGGTAGATGATGATGTGTGTTTTATAGCAAAATTGTATACTTCTCATAATTTTTAAAAATTCATTTAAAAAATAAATCCTTAGAGAACTTCATACTTAAGTACTTGTTAAATTACTAACATTTACTTTTTTATTGATTAAATGCATCAAATAGTTACATTTTCTAATTATGTATCTTACTGGACTGTTTATGAATTTTTCATCATTTTCTGAAGCCTAAATTTCTCTTTTTAGCCAATGAAATATTTTTAACCTCCATGCTTTCTCTTATCTCTTATCAGATATAATTTTAGGGAAAATTTCTGTTATAGAAATCACAACCCCTTTCTACATGGAACTGATTGTTCTGTGAGAGTTTGATTTTAGATATATTATGTAGCTTTTGTAGAGTATATGTTAAGAGTGAATGAGTAAATGAATCAAACTATTAATAAGGAGTTTCCCAACTGAGCCTGTAATACATGCTGTGGTGGCACTGGGGGTGGGGGGTGGGACCTCTTAAAGTAGGAATATGAATTGGGAATTTCAGTGGTGAAGCCTGAGTAGAAAAAACTCAGGAATGTTGTTTAAAAACCAAAGGAGTATTTGAATCATAATTTGAATTTGAGAAGAATGTCATGGTTAAAGTGAGGGGCTATATAGAAGATAATATTCTTACTTGGTTTGAGATTGAATTTGAAAGAGAGTAGATGTTATGTGTTTATATTCTAATTAATATAGTGTGATTTAATTGTTATAGTAGTGGATCATTTTGTTTCTAGTTTATGTATATGGAGTTTATGTGTATATGGTTTTGTATATGCGTTAAATATATTATCATTTGCATTTATTGCTACCACTTATGCTGATACAAATAAAAAGTTACTAAGAAACCTTACTGATACTTGGAATTAGTATTATAATGTCTGAATTGTAAAGTTAATTGTATGTGAGATTTTTTAAGTTAATTGATGAAAAATATAGTCTTTAAGAGAAAAAACAAGTATGATACCTTATTTGGTGCTAGTAATTAATTATATGATTGATATTATGAGCACTAATAGCACTGCATGCAATTGAATATTAAACGGAAGTTTATACTAATTTTTAACTAGAAGAAAATTTTGATTATTTATGAGAAAATAAAAGCCAAGATAGCTTTATGGTGTGTTTCTTAAGGCACTCAGTTAGCTCGCCTTGTTCCTGAAGCCAGTTTCTTCCTCTTTGCTGCTGGGATTAACTCATTGTGGATAGTTATTTCAACACTAGCATTCATGTGTTAGGCATTCTACACAGGATTTAGGGGATTCACCTTCCCCCATCGAACACAACTTCACTGGCCTGAAATTCCATTTCTTAAGTAATCATAGGCCTCATTGAAGTTGAATTGAAAGTTGCTCAATCGTGTCCGACTCTTTGTGACCCGTGGACTAGTCCACGGAATTCTCCAGGCCAGAATACTGGAGTGGGTAGCCTTTCCCTTCTCCAGGGATCTTCCCAACTCAAGGATCGAACTTGGGTCTCCCGCGTTGCAGGCGGATTCATTACCAGCTGAGCCACAAGGGAAGCCTCAAGTAGAATGCAAATGGAACCCTGCGCTGGCTCTCAGTTTAGTACTTGTGTGTTTTCCTATAATCTGAGGCTGATCCTTGACATTCAGTGGAGAGACATTCTCAGACCTTCCGCAATTTGCCATCATCTCTCTAACCTTATAGTAGCCTTTATTTAATGCACTTTAAATGCCAGTGCTGGTAAGTTGACTGTTCTCTCACACTCCGTGGATTTTGTTTTATTATTATTTTTTAAAATAATCGAATGAGAAAAATTTTATAGAAGTAGGCAGCAGTTCAGTCTTTAGCTCTAGATAGTCATTTGTGGTAATCTGGCCTCATTCTAGTCTCAAAACAAGCACTGTCCAATATCCTATTAGCAAAGTCAAGAGAATATTGCCTGTGAAGAAGCTTTGAGTTCACAGGACGCTGGTTGGAACCAGGAGATCAGGGAATGCTCCCATTCTGATGTGGGAAGGGCAGGTGCTGGCCCAGTCCAGCCCAGTGTGTGGGAAGGGCAGGGAAGTGCTAGCCTCAGGTTATTAGGACAGAACCAGCCTTTCGGTAATCAGCGCCTGATTGACTTTTTGAATGGGGTCTCAGTGATAATTTACAAACCTCTGACAATTCCCTGGAATGATTGTCAAGGCATGTTGTAGTCTCTGGCTCCATGCCTACTTTTCTTTGTTTCCAGGTATGAAACAGCCTAGGATATCACAAAAGTGAGCATTTCTTGGCTGCTTCTTTGTAAACATTTCCTTGTGACCAACAGGATAGAGAAGTCACTTCAGAAATCATACCCTGGGGCTCTTGGCCCTTCTGTTTGTACTTCCTTCTTTATACCTATGTTCCTGAGATAGTGGTTTGAAGTGAGTGCAATATTTCACCACAATGTGAAGCTTCTTTAAATAAATGCCATATACAAGATAGGAAACATAAATAAGATTTCATAGCACTCAAAACATTTGGATCTAAGCTTGTTATAGATTTAACTTTGATACTGATATCTAATGCTAATCTTGAGTTTAATTGGGATTAAGGTCCTTTTTAGAGCTTGATATTAATAGTAATTCTATTCAACTAATTTCTCACTCTTTAAAAGGATCCTCTGGGATGTGTGGTGAATAAATAGTACTGTTGCATTGCCTTCATTCATCCTCTGCTGTGTGATACTTATCTCCCATAGATTGTAAGTGGGCCCTAAGAGAGGTATACATCTTTAAATCAAAATACTGAGTCGTTAACATAACTCCGTATCTTCCAGTAGGATGTGACATCCTAGCAGTAGCAAACAAACCTTGTTTACCTTCAAAACCATCCCATTTAATTAATATCTTGTATTGTCTTTCTAATGACAAAATATCATTCTGATCAGAATAGATATATTCCTGCAGTAGTTTCTACATGGTATCAGCCCAAATCAACCTTCAGCTTCTGCCCATTTATGAACCAGGTGTTACTGTCTAGGCCTGCATGTGTGGCTCCTGAGCCCTTGAGATGTGACCACTCTGAACTGACATGTGCTCTGAGTGTGGAATACACATTGGATTTTGAATACTTAGGAGAAAAGAAAAAGTGAAAATATCTCATCAGTAAATGTTTTGTGGTGATTACATGTTGAAATGATGACCTTTTGGATATATTGAAACGCTTCTATGAAAATGAGTGTTACTTTTCGCTTGGCATTTTAGGTAGTGCTTGGGGTTCACACTGTAATTCTCTGGGACAGTGCTCTGTGCTCCTGTACCAGGACCACAGAGCAGATTTAACTTTGGCCAACACAAGATATTAATTAAATGGGGTGATTTTGAATGTAAACAAGGTTTGTTTGCTACTGCTAGGATGTCACATCCTACCGGAAGATTCAGAGTTATGTTAATGACTCAGTATTTTGATTTAAAGATGTATACCTCTCTTAGGGCCCACTTACAATCTATGGGAGATAAGTATCACATAGCAGAGGATGAATGAAGGCAATGCAACAGTACTATTTATCACCATACATCCCAGAGGATCCTTTTAAAGAGTGAGAAATTAGTTGAATAGAATTACTATTAATACCAAGCTCTAAAAAGGACCTTAATCCCAATTAAACTCAAGATTAGCATTAGATATCAGTATTAAAGTTAAATCTGCTCCTGGAGCACCAGAGCTGCTCCTGCCAGCCTTCCTTCCCCCGGGAGAGTTCCTCCTGTGCATTTTGTGTGTGCCTGTTGGGGAATCTCAGTATTCCTCACTGCTTTTCCCTTTCTCTAGTTGCTGAAAATTACCTGTGAGTGGTCATCTGTATTTGATTGATTTTCTTAGTTTTTAATGTAAAGGGAATAGTTGTATGAATTTTTTTTTGAATGTTATACATTCTTTATGTTTTCTCACTTTACTACATGTACAAGTATAGTTTCTTATAAACATTATTTTAATAACTGCATTTTCTTCAAGGCAGTATTTTTTTTTAACTAACCACTAAAATTTAACCCTTTTTTCCCATAATGTTGCAGTATGGCTTGGAAAGAATTATGAGTGAAGAGAGGGGTCTTTCTTTGCTAGCCAGAGCCATTGATGCTGAGCAGCCTGGCATGATGATGGATGTGGTTAAGCTCCTTTCTGCAGTGTGCATCGTAGGGGAGGAAAGCATGTAAGTCGCAACTTGTTTCTCTCATTACACAGCAATTTAATACAGTTTGATTCAATAATGTTTTCATTATTCTATTTTAGTCTAGAATTTATTTTAAATAAATGAAGTATACTTAAACAGCTTATTTAGATTCATATTGGCTGAACAGAAATAAAAATTTTTTTTCTCTTAATTGATACAGTAGTTATAGACTGACATGTTTCTGTGAAACATGATTTATTATTTTTAAACTGTTTTGAAATCAGACCTTCAATAAGCAGTCTAAATGAAGACTTTGAAAAAATATACAGATTGGTTCTGTTTCTTATGATGTTTTTCAGATAGAAGTATAAGTGAATAATTGATACTGTAATGGTTGAGGGTAGAATGTGTTGACCATAAGTGTATTGTAAAGTTTGAACTTTAAAGACATTATCTGCAATTGCTAAAGCTGTACCTAAAAAGCCATTACATGTATTGAAAGATAAAGATAAACCTTTTGTCTTTTTAAGGAAGATTAGTGTTCTTATTACAAGAGAGCATTTTAAAATTACTTAAAATGCCTTTTATATATGGTAAAGATATTCAAACTGAACAACCAACAGAGCCAACAGAAACAGCTTTTCCACCTCTAAGTGTGGGCAATGCCCTGTGAGTGAAAGCCCCAGCACACATTGGAAACTTGTCCATGTGGGCCCTTGGGTCCGCTGACTGGAGCCCTCTCAGCTGGACTTTGCTGGGGAGCAGGCACCACTGCTCCCTGGATGAGGCCGAGTCTGCTCCCCAGCTGCAAAGCCACACTTGCAGCTTTTGCACTTTCCCTTTTTAAGAAGGCCACCCAAGGGTGAATTTAATGTAGAACGTGGTGTGCCTCCTCTGTCCCCCCTCGCCTCTCTTTCCCTCCGCCCCGTGTCGTCTTCTCTTCCCCCTCCTCCCCTGCATCCTGTGCCTTCTCTTTTCTCTTCCTCCTTCCCTTCTTTTCCTTTTCTTCCTTTATCCTCTTTCTCCTTTTCCTCCTTCCTCTCCTACTCTTTTTCCTTCACTTCCATATTACTTTTATTATTTCTTGATCTCAGATAGATTATTTAAATGATGTTAAGAACTGTTAAGACTAAAGTGTCTATGTTCACAAACTGAGATTTTACAGTATACCGGGTACTGTTAGCATAATTATTCTTTAAGGAAATAGCAAGTATATTTCTTACATAACCATCATTCTTTATATTTGACTATAATTACTTACTACTGTATGTGTTTGGTCACCAGAACTTCATTTACTTACGCTCAAGGCACAGTAGGGCTGTAGTGGTTAAAAGCAGTCTGGATCCATATCGTTTCTGTAGCACTGTACCATTTAGTAGATGTGAGACCTTAGACAAATTGTTTAACCCTTCTCTGCTTCAGTTTCCTAACTTATAGTATAGATTATCAATAATACCTACTTTGGGGAATGACATACATTGAAACTAGCTAATATTAATATTTATGATATGGTTTATATAGTACCTGATATGTAGCAAGCACTATATAAATGTTTGATAAATAAATATACTCATAGGGTTATTATGAGGAATAAGTGAATATGTAACATGGTTCGGGCTTGATATGTGCTATGTAATCACTAAGACACTTTTAAATGTTACTGCTTGCCTAGAAGTAGTGACTGGAACGTAGTAGGTTAAGCTACTAACTTTGAGTTACTTGGGTTATTTGCTGTTTGCAGTTTAATTTGTAATTTTCCAATAGCCTTGAAGAAGTCTTAGACGCTTTAACATCAGCAGGAGAAGAAAGAAGAATTGACAGATTTTCTTCTATTGTGGAAGGTCTTCGGCACAATTCAGTTCAGTTGCAAGTAGGTTTCATGTTTGTCATTCATACGTTTTGTAAATGTTTACTGACTGATATTTAATAATAACATGTGAAACTGTTCAGATCAGTTCAATTCAGTCGCTCAGTCGTATCCAACTCTTTGTGATCCCATGAATCACAGCACTCCAGGCCTCCCTGTCCATCACCAACTCTCAGAGTTCACTCAGACTCATGTCCATCGAGTTGGTGATGCCATCCAGCCATCTCATCCTTTGTTGTCCCCTTCTCCTCCTGCCCCCAGTTCCTCCCAGCATCAGGGCCTTTTCCAGTGAGTCAACTCTTTGCATGAGGTGGCCAAAGTATTGGAGTTTCAGCTTCAGCATCAGTCCTCCTATCTGAAAAATTGAGACTTTTCATGAGTAAAGAGACTGAAGTACACATACAGATTTTCAAATATTTTATTTTAAGTGCTCCCAAAACATCATGTTAGCTTGAAACATTATAGTATCCAAGTTACCTATTTAATATTCATTTAATTTCTCTCTTTCTTGACACAGTAATTTTATTGCTATAATTTTTGTTATAGCCATTGCTAATCAAACATGACTATCTTTAAGGAATTATTGTAGCCTGATTTCTGTCTTCAGATTTTTAAAAATCTAATTGGTGTGGTTGGGACCTGGCTATAGAGAATTTTTAAAGATCCTCAGATGATTCTAATGTATGTAAAATTTGGAAACTGAGGTTGCCAACAGATAGGAAGTAAATCTGTTTTACACTTATTAGACATTATAGTTTTAAACTTTATTTTAAAACTGTATACCTTAGCCATTTAATTTTTCTCAACATGGTAGGAATAGAAGAGCCAGATTTTAGTGTTAAATTAATAAAAATGGGCATGATATTTGATGACAAATCAGAAAATGTTCAGTTAGTTCAGTTGCATGGTTGTGTTTGACTCTTGCCAGCACACCAGGTTTCCCTGTCCATCACGAACTCACTGAGCTTGCTCAAACTCATGTCCATCGAGTTGGTGATGCCATCCAATGATCTCATCCTCTGTCACCTCCTTTTCTTCCCACCTTCAACCTTTCCCAGCATCAGGGTTTTTTCAAATGAGTCAGCTCTTCGTATCAGGTGGCCAAAGTATTGGAGCCTCAGCTTCAGCATCAATCCTTCCAATGAACTAAAGGACTGATTTCCTTTAGGATGGACTGGTTGGATCTCCTTGCAGTCCAAGGGACTTGAGAGTCTTCTCCAACACCACAGTTCAAAAGCATCAATTCTTTGGCTCTCAGCTTTCTTTATGGTCCAACNATCCATTCATCCATTCCCCATCTCTCCCATCCATCCTTCATCACCCTCATTCATCCGTCTCTTTATTCATCTAATCAATTTTATCAGAGCAGTAAAAAGGCAACACACATTTAGTGCTATTAGGTCAGACTGAAATAGGTATTATAAAAGGGCTCTTTGATGCAGAAAACATCATATGATTTCTTTTTTAAGAGTGAATCAAGATAAAAGCAGGCACTTTTCATGAGTTTAACATGTGCCTGAAAATTTGGACCTTCATCTAAAATATTAAAATACAACCTGTGCTTTTTCTAATTTTCTTCATAGATGATCAGAGGCAGCATGAGTAATTCAAATACAAGCTAAATTCTAATCCCTTGCCTGTTAGAAAGCTACTTGCACTTTGGGGTGCAAAACAGAGATTGCAGACATATTAATATTTAAGAGCTTGGAGACTGTCTAAGCGAAGGTGGAGGCATATAAAACAAGAACCCGGTTCAGAGCAGATTTTCATAAGGTCCGGTTAGGGGGCTGCACCGTCTCACTAAGGGTCTCTGTCCATCATCCTGGCTGCTACCCCACACACCAGGCAGCCCAGCTTTGCCTCTGAGCTTGGCGTTTGGTACTCTTGGTACCCCCAAAGAGATCCCGGGGATTCTCTGCTGCTTTCAGACTTTTCTGCCTGTGGTCATAGTTAACAAAGGCAGCTAGGTAAGGAGGGACAAGATTACCAGCGCAAGAGCCTCATAAATATGAGATGAGACGGCTGGGATGGAAATGAAAGTTGAGATGCTCAAAAATAAAGCGTGAAAGAGCCCTGGCCCCATATAAGAACAGGATTGATCTCTGTACGCTGACAGAATGTACGATTTTCCCTTCACTTTACTACAGTGCTTCTGTTTCTATAGAAACCACCAATTTTATAGACAGAGAGGCCGTGTGAGAAGGCGCGGGGCGTTCAGTTTGAAGCCAAGTGCCGTCAGGGCATTGGCACTCCCAGCCCTAGGGAGGGGCCTTTCTTCTTCACTAGCTAACTAGCTCTCCTGGGGATAGTTAATGATTGCCCGGCTTGGCACCTGTCACTATTATTATAATACTTGCAATGCTTCTTCCTTCTGTAGAGCCCCTGAAGACGTGGCTAGTTCTAGGGCTCTTAGAAGCATTCCCACGGAGGGCAGTGGCGCACAGACCCCCTGCCTTTCATTCATTCATTTGTTCAGCTGATACACACTGATATCTTAGCACCAGACACTGTGTCGAGCCCTGGAGGAGTCCACACCGTAGTAAGGGAGTCAGACAGGCAAGGCGACAACTTCATTTTGGTTCTTCTAGAGAGGTTTTTCTGGCCAGGCTCCCTTAGAGAGAAGAGGCTGGAGCTGGTTGGATCCCAGGCAAGGGCTGGCAAAGATAAGCAGGGTCTGAGTATTTCAGTTAGTTTTTGCTGCATAACAAGCTACTCCTAAGGTAGAAGCATCGACCATCAACTGTTTTCTATGTTTGTGATTCTGTGGATTGGAAATTAGGGCAGGGCATGGTGGAAGGGTTTGTCTCTTTCCCATGTTTGCGGCCTCAGCTGGGGTAGCTCAGAGGCTCAAGATGGCTGAGTAATAGTTTGAATGTTGATTGTTCTCACCATTTGATATCTACTGTGTCTGGATTGTCCAAGAATGGATTTTCTACCCATGGGGTCTAGCACCTGGCTGGATGGCTAGAACAACTGGCCTCATACCTTCTCTTCACTAGCTTGGGCTTCCTTCCATCATCGCCTTCTCAGGATAGTTGGACTTCTCCATGGCAGTGGATGCTATGAGGCTCATGATGACCTAGCCTCACACATCCCAGAGCATCACTGCCTTCATTTGGAAAACTAATTACTAAGACTAGAGCAGATTAAAGGGGAGAGGACGGATGGGCCCTCCCTTTCAGCAGGGGAATGGCATGCATGTCTGCGGAGGGAAGGAGTTGATGTCAGACACCTTGGAGGTGAAGTTCCCGAACTTCTGTTTTCAGGAAAGATGTGAGACTCTAATGAAGAGGAAGTCAAGACTGTAATGTTGCAGCAATGTGGTTGCTGGACAATGCGTCTGACAGGTGGGAAGAGGATGGTAGGGAGTGGGAGATTGATATTGCACATAGGGAGGGGCTCAGCTTGACTCAGGTTTTGATTCAGAGAGTGTATTCCATAGTGTGTTCGTGAGGCAGAGATCATGAAAACTGTTATGGGCACTTGTGAGTATGATGCTCAGCATGGAGTTAGGCCTGGCAGTCTTGATTCTAGCTCCGGCTGCTGGTTATACATGACAGACTCCAACCCAAAGTGGCATAAGCAAAGAGGGAATGGGTTGGATCGTTTACTTGAAAAATCCTGGAGTTGGCCTCTTCAAGCGTTGCTGGACGGAGAGTCTCATGTGAGTCATTGGTTCCTGGCCTCTCTCATCTTTTCACTTTGCTTTCTTTTGACCTGGCGGAACTCCTAGGTATGCTTTCCTCCTAGGGAAGGAAGAAGCCTGCATCCTTATGCCTCTAGGATCAGTACTAGAGAGAAAACCGCTTATTTACAACCATTCAAAGCGTGGACCAGACTTTTGCTGGCTTATATCAGAACGAAGACCATCCCTGAACCATTTACTTTAGCTGGGGGTTTGCAGGATTCTGATTGGCTGACTCTGAGTTAAAGTGTCCACACCTGGGGCAGGTTAGGGTAGGGAAGGCCAGCTCTCTAGAGTATGACCCAGATGTTCTTAGAGATGAATGAGGAATAGATATAGGGCAGCTCAAGCAGTACTGTCCTCTCCAGGGGACAGTTGAGGCTTAGGGAATAGATGAGATGGTCCAGGAAGAGAGTGTTATGAATGAGACTGAGGCCTAGGATAGGACCCTGAGTAGCATCCACGGATAGGCTAAGAAGGCAGACACCATGAAAAAGTCAGGGATGGAGTACCCAGGGCAGGGGTGGGTGGGAGGAGAACCAGTGGTATGTGGCTTTCTAGAAACCAAGGGAAGGATGCATTTCAAGAGGGAGTGGTAAGTAAGTACTGGAAGTGCCTTGTGGAAATCAACTGAGATTCACTCAATCATTTGACAGATATATACTGAGCACCTTCTATGTGTCAGGCACTGTTCTAGTACTGGGGATACAAAAGCAAACAAAACAGACAAAATCCTCTGCCCTCAAGGATCTTACATCCTAGATTCAGGGACAAAGTGGAGACCTTGGTGAGGACTGTCTCAGTGACTGGCAGATGGCACTGTGTTGAAGAGTGAGTGAAAGGTGAAATGATGGGAAAGCGTGTGTGTGTGTGTGTGTGTGTGTGTGCACACACACACTCAGTCATGTCCAACGCTTTGGGACCCCATGGACTATAGCTTGCCAGGCTCCTCTGTCCGTGGGATTTTCCAGGCAAGAATACTGGAGCAGGTTGCCAATTCCTACTCAATTGATCTTCCCAACCCAGGAATCAAACCTGTATCTCTTGCATCTCCTGCGTTGGTAGAAGGATTCTTTACCACTGCGGCACCTGAAAAGCCAGAGGCGAAAAGTAAATGAGTTCAGTTTCTTGCAAGAAGCTTGTTAAGGGGAGAAAAGAAAAGGATCAAGGGCTAGGGTGGATGAGACATTGGGTGAATATTTTAGTTGATTCTTTTCTGGCTTAGCAGCTTGTAGGTTCTTGGTTCCCTGACCAAGGATTCAGCCCTTGCTCCCTGAAGTGGAAGCACGGAGTCCTAACCACTGGACTGCCAGAGAATTCCAGTTTCGTTTTTTTTTTTTTTTTAATGTGAATGGGGCTCTCTCTTTCCATGTATATGTTAATTATTTTTTGATTGCCTCAAATATTTTGATATTGTGTATGGGCTAGTCAACTCTGAGAAGACCTCATCACTTGTCTGTTTACCTAAAGGAGATTCAGGTAGGTATTTGGAGGGAGAGAGGGAGTACTAGAATTTTCCCTGCCCCAAGCAGAAGGTCTGGGTTGTCCTGCCATCCAGAGAGAGGAGGAAGAAGCCCCTTCCCACCTCCCTTTAGTACCTCTGCTGTGAAGGGCTGGGGAAACCCGGGCCGCGTTGAAGCACCCACAGTATGCAGAGGGGCTTTCCTGGTGGCTCAGACAGTGAAGAGGCTTCCTGCAGTGCCGGAGACCTGGGTTTCATATGGGTTGGGAAGATCCGGAAAAGGGAATGGCTCCCCACTCCAGTATTCTTGCCTGGAGGTTTCCATGAACGAAGGAGCCTGGCAGGCTACAGTCCATGGGGTCACAAAGAGTCAGACACAACTGAGAGACTAACAGTTTTGGTATGCAGAAAGGATGTATTTTAACCTGCTCAAGTCTCTCCATCTGAAACAAAACAAATAATCCAATCTCCCTGTGAGCCTGTTTTCTTGATTTTTAAATTCCTCCTCCTCACCCACAGTGCCAGCTGCTTGTGAATGGGGAATTGGGCAGACCTTAGGTAGCGTAGGGGCAGGGACAGGGGTAATGTGGATAACTGGCCCCTGGATAATTGAGAGTTGATTGTAATTAACCTATTTTGGAAGCACAGTGCAAGATCCCATACCTACACTTCCTATGCAATCTGTTTAGAGCCCTCTTTGTAGCTCCTGGCTTTCACCTGACATTCCGTGGTTCTCAGCTGAGGTTTATTTTTTACACCCCCTCCAACCCCCACCAGGTAACATTTGGCAAGGTCTGGAGACATTTTGTGGCTATCATGACCGGGGAGCGATGTGGCTGGTATCTAGGGGGTAGAAGGCAGGATGCTATTAAACATCCTCCAATGCACAGGGCAGCCCCCCAGGAAATGAGTAACCTACTCCAAGTGTCGGCAGGGCCGAGGTTGAAAAGCCCTTCTGTTCTTGTGGCAGAGGGGAGTGGCCGTGATGTTGAGGGAAGGAAGACTTGGAGCAAAAACTAGACGAGTATGTACCGCAAATGATGGTGAGACTCCCACTAGAAGATAATGGATGTTGAGCACTAGGACAGAATTTTTTTTTTTCCACCAGAGAATTCAGCGGTTGCATTTATAGCCTCAATTTGAGGCTCTTGTCTAAGAAACTGATAACATTCTGACTTTGTGTCATGTGCATAGCATTCTCTGCTGATGCCACAGTGGGGTCAGGTCACAATTTGTTATCCTTGCAGCTAAGATGCAGCAAAATAAAACTCTCAGGGTTGCTTATTTCTTGGAATTGCTGCGTTTTGTTTTCTTTAGCAGAAGCGTACGAGCACATACATATTAATGTTCGCCTTCCTCTTTCTGAGTGCTGGGCCTCCTGGAACCGGGCAGGGCTGCACTCTGGTGTCCCTCACTGATCTGGTCCTGCCCCCTGCCACCCCAGGGCACTCCCCAGGGTGATGCATGGAGACACTGCATGCCCCCCAACCCCCAGGGCTTTCGCAGTTGGAGAAAGATTCCAGGTGAATTTGATTCGGACTCTGCACTTCTCAGGGTATCAGGGGAGGAGAGAGGCTATCTGCTTTGAATTCTCTGTATCCCACACTGGACACTTTGTCATCTTCAACTGACAAGTGGTGCAAAGCCCAGTGGACATACTGATCCATGCTGCAGCATGGTGAACCTCCAGAATGTGATGTGAAGTGAAAGAAGCCAGATGCAGAACTCACACGAGATGACTCCATCCATGTGAAATGTCCCAAATAGAAGACTCCATAGACACAAAAGCAGATTCGTGATTGCCAGGGGGCAGAGGGGGATGGGGAGTGACTTCTTAACGGGTGAATAGGGGGGGATCTTTGAAAGTGAAAACATGTTTTGGAACTAGTTGTATGGTGGCTACACAGTGTTGTGAAGGTACTAAGAATGCTACAAATTGTACTTTTTAAAATGATTAATTTTATGCCATGTGAATTTCATCTCAATTGAAAGAAATAATCCGATAGAGAGCTCAGTGGTTCATCACTAGGCCACAGAGCCCGGACCCACTGCGGGGTGTGTGGACACTGCAGGGGTTGGGGAAGACCCTTCCTCAGGGGAGCTGGCCCCTAGGAGGCCCTGGTGGGCGACGCCCTGCCCTGTTGAACACAGGATGCAGGAAGCTCCTGCTGGAGCTTTGTCTCTTTCATGTTCCATTGGAAGTGATAAATGAAGCTTTGCATCTGCTTCACGGCAGATTAGTCCCTGGAGAGGCAGTAGACACTCTGGCAGACAAGTTTAAATCCTCCCCAGTAGCTGGCTTTTTGTAGGATGTAAAACAGAGCCGGGGAGAGGGAGCAACTTGCCAGCAGCATCCTAGGGGCAGGGTGGCCAGCATGCCTTCTCCCTGGGCTCTAACACCCGAGTTGTCCAGCAGATGCAGGGCTGCAAAAACAGCCCATTTTACTTGCCATGACACCCTGTGCTTCACCTTGAGGGACATGTTCTGTTCCAGATCTGAAATAAACTATCCACCAGTGATGCCTAGTGATGACAGAAGTCATCCTGCTGTCACTTATTAGCTGTGCGACTTTGGGCAAATTATCTAACCTCTCTGTACTCGGTTTCCTTATCAAGATGGTCATGATAATGCCTGTCCTACAGGAACCAGTGAAGCTTAGATGAGCATATATAAATATAGGTTCTTATATGTATATGTATATATCATATAAATACAATTATAAGTACGAAAGTCCATCTAGTCAAAACTGTGGTTTTTCCAGTAGTCATTTATGGATGTGAGAGCTGGACTCTGTAAAGAANAGTGAAGCTTAGATGAGCATATATAAATATAGGTTCTTATATGTATATGTATATATCATATAAATACAATTATAAGTACGAAAGTCCATCTAGTCAAAACTGTGGTTTTTCCAGTAGTCATTTATGGATGTGAGAGCTGGACTCTGTAAAGAAATCTGAGAGCCAAAGAATTGATGCTTTTGAATTGTGGTGTTGGAGAAGACTCTTGAGAGTCCCTTGGACAGCAAGGAGATCCGACCAGTCCATCCTAAAAGAAATCAGTCCTGAATATTCATTCGAAGGACTGATGCTGAAGCTGAAACTCCAATACTTTGGCCACCTTATGTGAAGAACCGACTCACTGGAAAAGACCTTGATGCTGGGAAAAATTGAGGGCGGGAGGAGAAGGGAACAACAGAGGATGAGATGGTTAGATGGCATCACTGACTCAATGGACATGAATCTGAGCAAGCTGTAGGAGTTGGTGATGGATAGGGAAGCCTAGCATGCTGTAGTTCCTGGGGTCACAAAGAGTCAGACATGACTGAGTGAATAAACTGGACTGAACTGATAATTAACAACATTGATAATTATTACAATATATATTTTAATATAAACCAGAAGTATTTATAATATATTGTTTTTCAGTCGCTAAGTCGTGTCTGACTCTTTGTGACCCCCATGGATCATACACACCAGACTCCTCTGTTCACTGTCTCCCGGAGGTTGCTCAAATTCATGTCCTCTGAGTCAGTGATGCTATTTAACCATCTCATCTCTGTCACCTGCTTTTCCTTTAGGATTTCCTATATAGTGGGTGGGAAGAGGTTTTCTGAGAAGCTGATGTTGGAACTGAGACTTGATTGAAGAGAAGGAGGTGCTGGTCAATGAAATGTGGCGGGCTTTTTGGGTGGAGGGTATAGCAGGTGCAAAGGCTCTGAGGTGGGAGAGAACCTGGCCTGTTCAAGGAAGTGAATAAAGACCAGGGTGGTGGGGTGGGCACTGAGCAGGGAATGTGACTCCAGAGAAGCTAGAGGAGTTGAAAGGGTGCTTTCCAGGCAAGACCTTATGGGCCATTACCAGGGGTGTGGCTTTTATTCTTGGTTAAAATGAAGCCAGTGCAGAGCGTGTGTGGCTGGCTTTGAGTTTTAGGAAGGTTGTGTTGCTGTTGTGGGAGGGGATGGCTTGGAGAAGAGCAACTTGCAGGTTCTTGCACTTACTCCCAGGAGGGAATCCAGCTTTGCTCTTCTTGTCTGTTTAGGAATATGGAAACGCCAGCAGAGGCTCCTTTAAGTTCTCCAGCTCTAAGATTCTAAGCTGGTATCTTCTCTGTGCCCCTATGCCTGCTCTTTAGAACTCGTCATGACTCAGTGGGGAGGTAGTGGGCACAGGGGAGTGAAAGGGTTTTGGGAGGCAGACAGAACCCAGATCTTTTCTTATTTTGGCTGCTGTCTTCACCCCCTTGTTGACCCTAGTGAATGAGGTTCAACTCATGACCAGACTCTCCTGGAGCAAATAGGGCTTAAGTAATGTCAGTGGGGTTTCTAAACTTGAGTTATATAGTGAGGGAGATTAAATGGGCACCTTCAGTTCCTTTAAGCAAGAAGAAGGGGATGTAGGGGATGTAGCAGCAGGTAAAGTGGGAGATTCTGCCTGGATGGAGGTGGAGCTTCCTGTTTCCTCTGCCTGATTCGTGTCATTTCAGAGAACTGAAGCCACTGTCCAGCACCTGGAGGATGGGGGTGAGGGGAGTAAGCTGCTAGGTCTTCAGTGGGCAGGACTTTTCATTAGGGTGGGCTTTCTCATGCCAGCTCAGATCCAGGCATTGGGCAAAAGTTTCTAACCTGAGGGTCTGCAGACTTAACCAGAAGCCGGTCCCCCAGAGTGCTGGCTTTAGAGCTGTTGGGTCAGTCCCAGCACCTGGTAAGTTCCGATCTTGTACTTTGGGCTGATAGCTTCTGGGTGTCTGTGGACCTCTTAGGACACCTTCCACACTCTGACAGCTTCCTGACATCAGCCTTTTGGCAGCCAGAGCACCGAATTTCTGCCTATATGTCCTTAACATGGGTTTTTTAATTTGGGAAGCCCTGTTGAGCTGGGAAGCCCTGTTGAAAGATCTCTTCTCCGTTGAAGTCGTGTCTGGGTTTTGATATAAATAAATGGATGATTGAAATGGATGCTGCAGAAATATGTCACATGACAGTGAGCCACAAGTCTTTCTCCTGAAACATGGATTTGCTAAATATTAACCTCTGTGCATGCCAAGGCTCCGTTGTAGAGATTAGCATGCAGTTAATGTAAGTGATTCTCTGTTTATTCAAAAAGTCTTTATGGACCCCTGACCAAAGCAAGGTAGGGATGATAGACATTTATTGAACACTTCTTAAAGGCCAGTGAGAACCAAAATATTCTGTGCATTTTATCTCTTGGAGTCCTCTGTCAACTTCATAAGGAGGGTACTTCCAATATCCTTTTGGGGGCATAAAATAGCTGAAACTTGGAAAAGGTAGATACCAGTTAAAGGTCATTGAGCCACAGCTAGTGGGAGTACTCAGTACTAAGGATGTGAGAAAAAGTCAGAAAAGGCCCCCTGGCTGTCTTTCATCCTTAGACTAGTACAAAGAGGCAGACTTTAGACAAACACTTCGACAACTACAAAAATGATAAAGGCTTTGAAAGCAAAGTCCAGAAAGAGGTTGTGTTGATGACCTAGCCTGTTATTTTTTGGATGGGGTGTGTTCCAGAAGGGCTTCCGTAGGGGAAAGTGATTGTAGCCAAAGAACATTCTCCATCTGGAAACACAGGCTCAGCTTCTGCCATTCGTTTGTATGTGCCCCCTGGGAGCGGTGACTGGGGTGGGTGAATAGCTGGCCTGTCTGTTTCTTCCTCTGGTCCCTCTTGATTTTCACCAGCCATTGTGGATGTGCTGCACCCATTTCTATTTGCAGAATGCCTTTGGGCTGGGCATCTGCAAATCCTCTGTGANTGGGGGAGGAGCCTGCTGGGGTGAGGGAGGAGCCTGCTGGGGCGGGCCCGCCCCGGGTTGGCTCCTCATTGGCCGCCCGGCCGCAGGGCGGGGCCAGTGGGGGAGGAGCCTATGGGGGCGGGGCCGCCTCGGGTAGACTCCCCGCTGGCCGCGTTTGGGGTCCCGGGCCGTGCAGTCCGCGGAGCGGTCTTATCAGTGCGGGCAGCTGGTGGCCTGTCCGTGCGCGAGAGCCCCGGCCCAATTCAATGGCCATTGTCCGCCGGCCCCTTTGTTCAGGAGGCGGCCACTTCCTGCGGGGCCGGGCTGGGGCGGGCAGGCAGGAAACGCTCGGAGCTGAGGCCCAGACGCCGAGGCCACCCTGGCCCGGGGTCAGAGGTGACGGCCACCTGCCCGGGGCCACCCTAGGTCCTGGGCCGGGGGCTCCAAGCCAGACCAGGGGCGAGGCTGGCCTCAGCTCAGCCGTTTCCTCTGGGCCTCCGTGTGCCCATCTGCAGGGTGGACGGAGGAGTCAGAATAGTTGCTCCCGGGGAAGGCTGACGGGGGCTGTGCGCGTGAGATCAGATCCCATAGAGCTGCGGGAGGGGCGGCGGAGGAGGAGGACCCCTGGGCAGAGGGGTGCCCCTCGCAGGCCTGTGCCTCTCTCCTAGTCCTTTCCGGGGCGACAGGCTCGACGAGGTTAAGAACAGCAGTAGGCAGAACTCAAGTCCCAGAGGGTGGAACCCAGCTCCTACTGCCTCAGCAAAAGCAGGAGCCCACTGGGGCTCCAGGCTGGGCAGGACTGGCCTGGCGGAGGAGGGAGACAGTTCCCAGTGCTTTCCCACCTGGGCCAGACCTCCTGTTGCTCCTTCACTGGGTTCCACTAGGCAGTCCTGCCCGTCCTGGACAGGTGGTCCACTTGGGACCATGGCAGACCTCCTCATCAGTCCCTGCTCCAAGGCTGCCCGCTCACCAGGCCCCGGCCTCAGTCACGTGATCACCCACCGCTGAGAGTAGGGTCTGCAGAAGGTGATGGGAGACACAGCTCCCCTGTCCTTACCTGACCTCTGCCTACTTCCCACCACACCAGACGGACCTCTCTGGGCCGGCCCTGGCCTGCCTCCCCTTCCTGCTGCTGCTGCTAAGTCACTCAGTCGTGTCCGACTCTTCGTGACCCCATGGACCGCAGCCCACCAGGCTCCCCCGTCCCTGGGATTCTCCAGGCAAGAACACTGGACTGGGGTGCCATTGCCTTCTCCAATGCAAGAAAGTGAAAGTGAAAGGGAAGTCACTCAGTCGTGTCCGACTCTTCGTGACCCCATGGACCGCAGCCCACCAGGCTCCCCCGTCCCTGGGATTCTCCAGGCAAGAGCACTGGACCGGGTGCCATCGCCTTCTCCGCCTCCCTCCCTAGAGCCCTGCAATTGCAATGCCTTTCTCTGAGTGTACCCCTTACCCCACACACACCGCATTCCACCCTGCAAAGCCCTCCCTGACTCAGTCCCACTCAACCAGAAAAATCATGGCTATCACTGTGGTCATTTCCAGTGGCAGGATTTAATATGAGGAGTTGGTCCCAGAGGTCTTAGGAGCGCTGGATGCCACTGCCTGAGGCCAGAGCTGTCACCCAGACCGCACCATGGGTGCATCCCCGCAGGGCTGGGCCTCTGCAGCCTCAACCTGCTCTGAGCTCAGCTGTAACGCCAGGATTTGTGCAGAGACGCGAGGTGTCAGGCGGAGAAGACCCTGCAGTCCCAGGACGGCGCCAGCGCTTCCCAAAGGGCGGTGAGCGCGTGCGAGCGGCCGGGGGCCCGTCAGAGCAAGAGGGGGAGCGTGCCACCCTCGAGGTCCCACGGTCCAAGAGAAGGGGCGGCAGCTTGAACGTGATCCCATCTGAAAGACCAAGTGGGGCGCTGATGTGGACGAGACTCGGGGGGAACGCCTGTGAAGAATCGGGGCGGCGGGGCGAGGAGGAGAGCCAGACCCGATGCAGGGTGCCTGCCCCAGGGAAGGCAGGGTGGCAGGGCAGTGGGAGGAGGGCCGCCCCGCCTCTGCAGTGCTCCACTGCGCCCTCGGAGGCCGGCAGCAGCCATGGGCAGCGCAGCCCCGGGCATCGGGGCCAGGGTCGGGGGAGCAGTGGGGCCGCTGTCCACCAGCCTTGAAGCTGGGTGTCCTGTTGTCTAGTCACTCCGTCGTGTTCGACTCTGTGGCCCCTGGACTGCAGCACGCCGGGCTTCCCTGTCCTTCACCGTCTCCCGGACTTTGCTCAAACGCGTGTCCGTGAGTCAGTGATGCCATCCAACCATCTCATCCTCTGTCGTCCCCTTTGCCTCCTGCCTTCAATCTTTCCCANAGCATCATTCCTTCCAAAGAACACCCAGGGCTGATCTCCTTCAGAATGGACTGGTTGGATCTCCTTGCAGTCCAAGGGATGGTAACTCTATTTTTAGATTTTTAAGAAACCTTCATACTGTTCTTCATAGAGGATGCACCAATTTACTTCCCATCAACAGTACAGAGGTATTCCCTTTACAGAGAAAGACAAATATCACATGACATCACGTATTTGTAGAACCTAAAAAAATGATACCGATGAACTTATTTACAAAACAGAAACGGACTCACAGATATAGAAAACAAACTTATGATTACCCAAGGGGAAAATGGGGGAGATAAATTAGGAGTTTGGGAGTGACATACACACTCTACTATGTATAAAATAAGCAACCAGGACTTACTCTACAGGGAACTATATGTATAACAAGTCACTTTGCTATACACTTGAAACTAACACAACACGGTAAATCAACTATACTTCAATAAAAATGTTAAAATGAGAAGCTGCGCCATCCAGCTAGGTTTGAAAGGAAGGGCTGGATGTGAGAGACACCTGAGTAAGAAAATTGGCAGGATTTGATGACCCGTTGGATATATATATTGAACTGGGTATGGGAAGAGGCGGAATGGTTGCAGGCTTCTCACCTACCAAGTACCTTTGTAGAAAAGGAGAGTCAAGGGAGGCGGATGGAAACTACCATTCACTGAGTACTTGTATCAGCCAGGCACTATGCAGAATCCTTTGCAGGAGGACATCTTTCAGTCTTAACAGTGACTTTTCAATTCTTTGAGTCATCATTTTTTTTTACTGATGAGGAAACTGAGTCTCTGAGAGCTTAGGCTGTTTCCATCTGAGTGGGCTTTGGAGCTCTTTTCTGAACCTTTATTTTGCTGAGGGCCAGGCTTACCTAGAAATACAGATAACATTTGTGGAGTTTATGAAGCCAAGGTAGCATCCTGCAACAGAAATCCACTATTTTTGTAGTGAAATGTACCCAGTGTCGAGAGAAGATACAACCACAGGCGTGGCGTCCTCATTTTCTGAGCATTCTTACGACTCTTTAGGCTCTACCCCAAGGAGATGCACTTCAGGTTTAGGTCCCTTTCTGTCTGAGCTAGATGTGAACTTGTCCTTTGACCCAAGGTCAGGTGTCACATCTGTTGCTCCATCTCTTATATGCCTAACACATTGTAGATAGTCAATGGAGTAAACAGTCTCCCTTCCCCTATTCACCTTTGTCTTTAATTTGTAGATCTATTCTGCTTTTATGAACTCATTTCAAATTTTTATCTTGCATCCCTGGCTGTTCCATCTCATCCCTTTTCCTCATTCTTCAAATACAAATCCTCTTTGGCTTGGTAGTGGCTGTGTGAATATACCTCATTTTTCCACTGGGCTTGCAATCTCTTTGACAAGGTCAAAGGTCACTGTCTGACCATTTTATGTCCCCCCATGTATCTATCTGGCATTTGCCTCAGGAGCTGGTCCGGTATAACATACAAAGGTGCATTTTAGAGGTAGGGGAATCTAGACTCAAATTTTGGCTCCACCACCTGTAGTTAGGTGATCTTGGACAAGGTACTTGACAGACTTTTAGCCTCTATCCTCAGTGGTAGACCTCAATTGATTAGGGTTGTCTCCTGGGAAGATTATATTTTTGGAATTAAATCAGGTAATTATATATAAAAGGTCTGGTACCATGTATGACACGCTGATGTACAGTAGACACTCAGTAAATGCTAGCGTATTCTTGTCCATTGCCCATCAAAGAGCCACAGAATAGTGGTGTTGAGGGGGAGATAATTTGCTTTATCTTTATCTTTTTGTCTAACAAGCCCTTCCAGAATGGAAAAGAAAATGCTCAGCAAGTGTTTGTGTGGATGGATGGACAGATAGAAGGTAAAGTGAATTATCATCACTCTGTCATTCTCTATGACTTTCCCCTACATTTTTTTTTTCAGAGCCCTTATTTCTACATGAAATGTTATTATTCATGAATGATATCATGGATCCATGTTTTTATTTATTAACATTCTCTCTTTCTAAAGTGTAAGGCTTTTGAAAGCCAGAACCTTGTCTGATTCACCAGGATAGCTCCAGCTCTTTGTCAAGAACATAACTCATAATAGATAACAATTGAATATTTGCTGAGTGAACAAAAATTGAATCAATGGATTGATTTCCATGTGATTCAGTGAACACTATGTTAGCACCAGCTTTGGGTTAGTTACTGATATAGATGCTGAATACAGAGATAAACAAGACAAATCTTGCTCGCAAGAAGGAAGGGAGGACTTCCCTGGTGGTCCAGTGGTTAAGGCTCTGCCCTTCAAATGCAGAGGGTATGGGTTCAATCCCTGGTAGGGGAACTAAGATCCCAAATGGTACATGGTGCAGCCAAAAATTAAATAAATTTAAAAAAGGAAGGGAGAAGAGGAGAAAAGGGAAAAATAGACAAGCTCCATTCCTCAGTCAAATGGAGAAGTTGTGTCCAGCTTTTCAAATTTCTGAGCTAGTGTTGGTGGAAAGACAGCTGAGTGGAAGGAGTAGGAATAAGTAACATCTGGAATGAAAGTTTACGTTTTTGGAGTTACATTCTCCTTTGGAATTGGCTTCCCTCCCTCACCCTCCAGGAGCCTAGAAGGCTACCTTATCTGGCAGGAGAAATTGACATCCCATTGAAATTGGTGAAATATTTAAGCATTTGAAATCATAGTATGCTAAGCATTGCCATTTGGGAAAAACACACTTAATAAGAGGCCCTGACCCATGTAAATGTGTGAGAGCTGGTTGGTGTGTCTCCTCTTTTCTATGGATTATACAGAAACCAGCGCCGGTTAAGGGGGCAAGTGAGTTGATAAAAGCATCTCTGGAGAACAAGTACTAAATGGCTTCTTTATTGCTCACCTCTCAAGGAACCTTCTGTTTAAACCGCCAGCAGTTAAGTGCAGGTTAGACCTGTGAAGTTATTATAAATGCTGTTCTTAAGCCTTAGAACTTTATTTTTTAATTGGTTTCTTTTCTTTTTTTCAAACTGCTAATGCAATAGGAAGAATGAAATTTTGTAATTCCTTAAGACACAAGAACTATTGAGAGAAAGAGAACAAAGAGGCTATTGAAACACTATAGACTTTCCCTAAAACCCAAACCAGGCGGAACCCTTTACCTCCCTTCACTGCACAATGGAGCCCTCTCTAAGGAGCATGGGGGAGGGGACCCAGGCTGGAAAAACCCAGCACAACATGTTACTGAATAAGAAATAGGCTGCTAGAAAGAGGAAGGGAGAGGCTATTCTTGACATGGAAAAATGCAAACAGCCAGAGATGTGGTGTCCTTACTGAACTCATTCTTTTTCTGCCCTCTCTCCTATGTGGCCAGCAATTTAAGGTCCAACCATTTTATGATTGAGGCTTAAAAATAAGTCAGTGAATGTTTTAAACAGATTTTCTTAGAGGTCACAGTGATGAAGTGTTCCAGTTTCAGTTCATTCGCTCAGTTGCGTCTGACTCTCTGCGACCCCATGAACTGCAGCATGCCAGGCCTCCATGTCCATCACCAACTCCCAGAGTCTCCCCAAACCCACGTCCACTGAGTCAGTGATGCCATCCAACCATCTCATCCTCTGTCGTCCCCTTCTACTCCTGCCCTCAATCTTTCCNACTGTAGCCTACCAGGCTTCTCTCTCCATGGGATTTTCCAGGCATTAGTACTGGAGTGGATTGCCATTTCCTTCTCCAGGGGATCTTCCCAACCCAGGGATCGAACCCGGGTCTCCCGCATTGTAGACAGACGCTTTACCGTCTGAGCCACCAGGGAAGTCCAATGATGTAGTGTAAAGAATCATAAAGAACCAAGTTCAGATCCCAGCTGTGCAAAGGTAGGAAGGAGATTGGTGCTTCAGTGAGAAACTAATTGTTTAGACCCTCTGTTCTAGAGGACACCCCTTTGGGTTACCTGATTTTGACTTTGTGTAACTTCTTTTATCGATTGTAGGTACCTAATAGATACGTACATTCTCTCCCATCTGGAAGAGATTCCTGTGACCCATGCAACCTCCCTCAAATAATTTTATCTCCATTTGTATGTCTCTTGAATATTTCTTGCCTATGGATGTGGTTGTTCTTTGGGTTTTCTTAAGAATCAGTTATAATAGCTTCCTAATCTTCATTAATGATAGAATGAAATAAATCACTGATATAATAAAGTAATTCATCACATGTTCATTCTATATCTTTATGAGTTCATTCTATATCTGTATCTATATCATAATTGCACATTTTTGGATTATTGTTGAACACTAGTTTATGCCGATATTCTAAGTGGCTTAACTTCTGGGTCTTAATGTCTTTATGTAAAGAATTGGAATAATCATACTGAGTAAAATAATCACAAATTTTATCAAGGGTTTTGCCATTCATCGTCCCATTTGGTACTGATAGCTGAATAATGTTTAGCAATTAATTTTTAGCTATTATGGATGGTGAATGGGGCAACGTCTGTGAAATCTCTTTTATCAAGCATGATTCATAAAGTATGATTCAGCTGTTAGCTAGTGCTATTATTATTAGCATCAAATGAAGATTTAAGGGTTGCTTTTAATTCTCTGAAAACTGGTGATTCAGAAAGGAGAGGAAATTTTCCTGGTGGCCCTAGAAGTTGAACGGAAGCTCATGGAGGGCACTGTAGGCTCAGGTTTTGGTGAAGGCCCTACCACCAGCTGTATTGATGGTGGCGGTGGGCTCCTCTCGGGGTAGGGGGGTCGCCATTGCTGACAGTGTGCAGACAGAGCCTAGGTTCTCATGGTAACTGTTGCACTACAGATAGCCCCAAACTTGGACCCCTTCTGAGAAGCTGAGTGTGGAGAAGGTGCGTATGGGGATAATAACCTCAGGTTACAGCCAGGGAACCTTAGAACCATGGCCTTAGGATCCCTAGAGGTCCCGTGAGCCCTATGCCTTCATTACATGTGGATAATACAGGAGCAGCACCTGCAATGGTGCGTGACACCCAAGATGTGTGTGCGCTGGATGCTGGCTTTCAATAATCTGTCCGCTTTGATCGTCTGTTACATCGTTTACCTGCACAGTAAGACATGGCATTTTTCTACAGTGTTGTGATATAGAGAGATGACATGTACAGCTGGAATTTCCCACTGCACAGGTGTGGGCTACTGGCTGAGTCTGTGCCTTCCAAAGGGCCAAACATTGGTAGGTGAAAGGAGGAAACTGAGGCCAAGGGTACCAAGTGAAGCCCACCGAACCACCCAGGTCAGGCTGAACTCACTCTCAGGGTCTCTGACTCCCAGTCTAAAGGTCTCTCTTGTTTTCTGCCACATCCCAAATAGCTCCTGACCTTCACTTCTAGCTTGGTCTTCCCTTAACCTTCAATTCTGTTCTAGGGCCAAAGCCTTGGAGTTGTCACTGATAGCTTTTCTAACATACTCTCCGTTCAATACATCAGAAATCTTTGGCTGCACCTCCAAATATATATGTGTGTGTGTGTTTCCATCCAGAATCTCATCTCTGCCCTGGGTTAATCTTTCATCAGCTCTCATTTGGGTTAGAGCAGCAGCTTCCTAACTGGTCTCCCTACTCTAACTAATCTCCCTCTTTCTGCCCTGGTCAACCTACTAAAATCTGTTTCCACCCATTATTCAGAGGAGACCTGTTAAGCTGTAAGATAGTTTATGTCACTCCTGTGTCCCAACCCCCCAGAAATCCCCCAATTCATTCAATGGAAAAGCCAAAGTTCTTACAAATGCCTCCAAGGCTTTTTGTGGTCTGCCCCTGACACCCTCTGTCTCATTCTAATTCTCATTCTCTTTCCTGTAGGTCACCCTGTCCGCACTGGCTTATATTTCTGCCTCAGGACCTTTGCACCTGCCCCAGCTTCTGTAACGTTTATCTGTCAGATAGCCAGGTGGCTCATTCCCCTGTCTCTTTGATGATTTTTCTCAAATGTCACCTTCTCCCAGGGGCATTTCCTACCTGCTGTATATTTCTACTTGCACCCCTCATCCCTTCCCTGCTTCATTTTCTCCATGGAAGTTAGTTCCATCCAACACATTCCATGTCTTGTTTACTGTCTTTCTCTTTCCCTTAAAAGTATAAGCTGAAGAGAGGGGTTTTGTCTTTGTTTACTTCTGCATTCTTTCAAGTACCATTCAGAACAGTGCTTTATCCATAGTGAACATTCACTAAACATCTATTGAGAAATAAATGAATGAGCTTCCCAGGTACTGTTATGTGCCAGGTCTTAGATAAGAGGTCCTGGTGATACTCTTCTGGGGTTTATTTGGAATTTCTGGGGTAGGCATTTCATGACAGAGTTCCAAATCATTCCTGTCTCAGTATTTGTGCCCTCTCTATGCCCTTCCCTTCAGTCACGGGCTAGACCTAAAGACTTGCTTCTAAAGAATAAAATATGTCAGACATCCTGGGATGCCACTTCCTTGATTAGGTTACAAGAGACTAACTTTTTTCCGTCTGGCACTGTTTCTTGTCTGGTAGTTTCTCTTGCCCGTAAGAGTGAGCATGCCAACTGGCATGTTGTGAGACACTTTGTAGACAGGCCCAGGAGGTAGGAATCAGAGGTAGACCTCCAACCAGTGGGTCTTAAAGAATTGAGACCTCAGTCTAATAGCCCGTAAGAGACTGAATCCTACCAACCACCACCTGAATGGGCTTAAAAACAGGTCCTTTCCTGACCAAGCCTTCAGATGAGACCACAGCCCACACCAGCATCTTGACTGAAGCCTTATAAGATGCTGAGGACCCAGTTAAACTGTGCTTGGATTTCTGATCCATAAAAACTGTGAGATAAGCCATGTGTATTACTTTATATTACTTTAAACTGCTAAACTTTGGGAGTAATTTGTTATGCAGCAGTAAATCACTAACACACTTCTGTTTTTACCCTGCCCATTGAAATATATATATATATATGTGTATATATATATATATATATATATCTGTATATAATTTATTTATTAAAATTTTTTTTTTACTTTACAGTACTGTATTGGTTTTGCCATACATTGACATGAATCCACCGCAGATGTACATGAGTTCCCAACCCTGAGCCCCACTCCCACCACCCTCCCCATATCATCTCTCTCGGTCATCCCAGTGCACCAGCCCCGATCATCCTGTATCCTGTGTTGAACCTAGACTAGCAATTCATTTCTTCCATGATAGTATACATGTTTCAATGCTATTCTCCCAATTCATCCCACCCTCCCCCTCTCCCACAGAGTCCAAAAGTCTGTTCTTTACATCTGTGTCTCTTTTGCTGTCTCGCATACAGGGTTACCATTACCATCTTTCTAGATTCCATATATATGTGTTAGTATACTGTATTGGTGTTTTTCTTTTTGGCTTGCTTCACTCTGTATAATAGGCTCCAGTTTCAACCACCTCATTAGAACTGATTCAAATGTATTCTTTTTAATGGCTGAGTAGGATGAGATGGCTGGATGGCATTACTGACTCGATGGACGTGAGTCTGGGTGAACTCCGGGAGTTGGTGATGGACAGGGTGCCCTGGCATGCTGTGATTCTTGGGGTCGCAAAGAGTTGGACATGACTGAGCGACTGAACTGAAGACTCCATTGTGTGTATGTACCACAGCGTTCTTATCCATTCGTCTGCTGATGGACATCTAGGTTGCTTCCATGTCCTGGCTATTATAAACAGTGCTGTGATGAACATTGGGGTACACGTGTCTCTTTCAATTCTGGTTTCCTCGGTGAGTATGCCCAGCAGTGGGATTGCTGGGTCATAAGGCAGTTCTATTTGCAGTTTTTTAAGGAATCTCCACACTGTTCTCCATAGTGGCTGTACTAGTTTGCACTCCCACCAACAGTGTAAGAGGGTTCCCTTTTCTCCACACCCTCTCCAGCATTTATTGCTTGTAGACTTTTGGATTGCAGCCATTCTGACTGGCGTGAAATGGTACCTCATTGTGGTCTTGATTTGCATTTCTCTGATAATGAGTGATGTTGAGCATCTTTTCATGTGTTTGTTAGCCATCCGTATGTCTTCTTTATATATCTTTATTAGAGGAGTTGAATTCTCCTTCCTGTTTCTTTTCTTGGCTATGCACACACACATACACTCACATGCACACACACAACACATACACACTTTAGCTTGAAACATTCTTGATGGTGATATTTGACACAATTTCAGGCCCAGCAAACAGCATTAGTGATGCCTTAATAAGACGGTGAATTCTCAATACCTTCAGACACTGCTCAAGGCAGAGGCATAACTGATGCTTGCTGGATAATGCTGAGGTGTGTCTCTGCCTGGAAAGCTGTCTGGTATTTATAGGAAACTGAAAGTTAGGCACAGGGGAGAAATGAGTTCCAGACTGTTGCACTTATTTTCAGATAGAATCATATTCTCTGAAAAATTGCATAGGATGTTGAGCTGATAGGGAATTCACCATGATTGTATGGCTCACTGGGTTCGTATTGTGGTGGAGAAAAATCATCTTGTCGGCTTGGGGAGGCGACAGTCACATCTCCTCAGCCAGCAGGTGATCGATGTCTGAGGACAGGTTGAAGACGTGGCTGCCTCCTCCTTCTCGCTAGAAGCCACTGAGTGGCATTTTCAAGTAAACCAACAGAACAAAGGGTGCTTTGACAGAGTGGGGAGGCTCACCCCGTGGGCAGCACAGGCAGGTAGGTCCCACCTGAAAGCTTGGAGATAAGCACTTGGAAATTCAAAGAGGCACCTTGTCTGTCATTCGTAATGGCTGAAAACTTGGAGGAAAGTCTGGTCTTGTTTGGAAGAGTTTGGGGAGGTAAGCCTAGTCAGTCACTCAGCCAGCCAGCAAACACCGACAGTGTACCTGTTTTGTGCTCAACACCATGCTAGTGATGGGAAAATATACTTCAGTAAGACTCAATCCCTGCTTTCAAGGAGTTCGTGGAATCACAGTGGGCAGTAGCTATGTAAACATGAAAATATTGCAGTATCGTAAAATGAGGGCTCAGGTTCCATGGGAGGCCAGAGAGAGGGGAGCAGTTGGTCCTGTACATCAGGAATGGGGAAGGGAAAAAATGAAGGTTTTTCTGAGCAGGCAAATAAACCCAGCTGGTAAGTGGCAGGATAAGGAGCTAGGGAAGAAGAGGGCATTCTAGATTGAGGGACCAGGCTGTACAGAGACCCGTAGGCATGGCTTAGCTTGGCTAAGTTTGGGAACTGAAAAGTGCATCAAGGCAGATATGTACAAGGCGGGAAAGAGACCAGAAGGATGGGTGAGGCCAGTCTGGGTTGGCCTGTGGTCCAGGCTCAAGCTTAGGTTTTGTTCTGAGGGCAACAGGGAGCCCATGTAAGATCTCCAGAAGGGTAGTCTGATCAGATTTGGAGTTTGGAAGTGTTGCCCTGAGATTGCATTTAGAGAAGAGGTTGAGAGAGCAGGGGGCAGATAGACCACCAAGAACAGAGATAAGGATATTTGTTTCTGTGCCACTCTGAACCACCCTTAGTATTTATGATTCTTTATTTTCCTACTTGTGGATCAACCACAGCCATCTCTAAGCGGTGGTAGACGCCTGTTCAGGAGGTAATTCAGGTTGGAGGTAGTTATTTCAGAACTGACCTACGTGTTGAGGGCAGTCACAAGATCTTCAAATTCCTTCTCAAAGAGCACATGAAGGCCCAGCTCAAGGGTGTGCTGGCAGTAAGTTGACCAGTTGGCCTGGTTTGCAGGATGCAGGACTTTGAGTGCTAAAATCAGGGATGTCCTGGATGAACCAGGACACCTTGGTCACCTGAGTCAGTGAGTTGCTGCTGTCCAGGCTGCCTGATATGAGAAATACAGTCCCTCTCCTTTTGCCCCCAACCTCCCTTCACAGCCAGACCTTCAGATGCTACTCTGTTCTAAATTTTCAAGCTTCTTTGTCTGCATTCCATTGCAGTCCCCTGGTTTCTTTGTCACAGGCGTGCACTGCCTACTTCTAAAGACCTGTATCTTACCTGCAACCTCAGCTGCAGCTGGGCCCTGAGGGCTTTGTCCTGACCAGGCCTGCACCCAGCTGGGAGGTGTGGCTGCTTTATTGGAGCTTCCCTCATCCAAGGCCCTCCCCTGGGGAGCCTGGATCTCCCCAGACTTCCTTCTAGCCCTGGGCCTGACTTCAGCCCCTCAAGGGGAGCCCTGCCTTCCATCAGGCCAGGCTTCCCACAGGTCCTGTGGCCCCAGAGTCGCCATCCTTATCTTTGCCTGTCTGTCCTGGGTTTCTAACCCCCTGAGAGGTTTGACTCAGTGTAACTTGTGCCCAAACCAGGCCTGTGTGTGGTGTCTGGGGGACCAGGAGGCTGCAGTGACCTTGAACAGTCGTTCCCAGGCTGCCTATGAGCACCAGGAGCACTGCCGTTAGGGACAGTGTTGGCAGGAGTTGGCAGTGCCGTGTAGCTAAGATGGAAAGCACGGGACGTGCCCTTCACTCTGTGCATTCCCAGGCCGTGGCTCACGCATCCCCGTGTTCTGTTTGCCCTCTGAATCCCACTGATGAACACTGGTAATCAGCTTTGGGTGTGCTCACTTTCCAATTAGAAGGGGAAAATGCTCCACAGATATTTACCGAGTGCCTGTGCTGTGTGTTAGTTGCTCAGTCGTGTCCGACTCTTTGTGACACCATGAACTGAAGCTCACCAGGCTCCTCAGTTCATGGGATTCTCCAGGCAGGAACACTGGAGTAGGTAACCATTCCCTTCTCCAGAGGTTCTTCCTGACCCAGGGGTTGAACCTGGACCTCCTGCATTGCAGGTGGATTCTTCGCCGTCTGAGTCACCATGGAAGCCCTGTGTCGTCAGCTAATCCCCACTCGTGGCAGAGGTTTCCTCACAGCAATGTGTGTGGACGCTGCTGCTTGCTCCCGGCTCACTGCCAGAGGCCTGTGCAGGAGGGTCTCCCTCATTCTGTGCACAAGAGTCTCCAAGAGCTCTCTCCTCCAGTATGGGTTCCACTTCGGAGGCACTGGGAAGACCCCTCAGCTTTCAGGAAAGAGTGGCTCCTACTCTTTGGAGTCCGCTTGAATTAGTCTGCTTTGTGAGCATTCTGAAGACTGGAAATTCCAGATCTGGTTTGGGCAGGGCTGGTTTCTGGGGAGGACTCTCTTGCTGATTTGCAGATGGAAGCCTTCTTACTGTGTCCTCACGTGGGGCCAGGAAACAGGTGTGAGGTGTTCCCCTGGTGTCTTTTCTTAAAAAGATACTAATCCTGTGATCAGACCCCATCCTTATGAGCCCGTTCAGCCTCCATTCCCTCCTAAGAGCTCTTTCTCCAAATACGGCAACCTTGGGCGTACTGCTTCAGTCTATCAATTTGGATGTTGGGGCACAGTTCAGTCCACAGAGCTGCTCGTCCCCATCTCTGGCTCCTACTTCCACTCTTGGTTGGAGGGCTTGGCACTCTGAATGGGGCACTTCCAGGGTTGTTGATGGTGGTCATGGTTATGGTGGATGGGGCTGAGGGAGGGTGGACTGGTCCAAACAGCATTAAGATGAACAGAATTTTTAAAAGCTATATTCTGTTTGTATCTAGATATCATGCACAAGCGTTATCCTAACCTGAGTTCATTTATCTGGCAGCTATATCATGCCACTGACTGGAAGGTATATTTTGTAGCTATGGTGCAAGCTTTGTTTCACATACAGAAGGCCAGTCCTGGGAACTGTCTATGGGGAAGCTACGTAGGACATCATCAGTTCCCATCACATTGTTGGGGCTTTCGGGGGAGTTTTGTCAAATGAATGAGATGAGGCCAAAGGGCCAGGGTCACATGGCAGAAGCAGCAGATCCCTGGTAGATCGCAGACTTCTGGTTCCTTGCAGGGAGCCTTCATAAAATGAAGAAAGAGTTTGGCTCCTGTCTACTGGAATGTGGACCTGGAATAGTGGTGATGGGCACCCCCTTGGCTGATAAAATGTTGGCCCCAGGAGAAGGCTGTGAGGGCACCTGGGTGGCTTACCATTGCGCTGATGCTGAAGCCTGATGTCTGTGGCTTTTCCCAAGGTCGGCTCATCTTTCTCACCATCAACAAGCATCACCAGGCTTCTGTCCTCATTTGTCAGAAACAAGTACAGGGAGATGATGCTTAAACTTGCCCCAAATGGCTGCTTCCTTGAATGGGCACCAAGCATGCTGATGGCTGCAGCCTAGAGCCAGGCTCCCTAATCCAGGAACCGTTTGTAGTCAGATCAGGCACTGATGGGACACAGAACTGGCTGTGATGAGTTAAAAGGACCAGTCCAATACCCATTTACTAATCAATAGTGGAGGAGAAATTTCAAGTGCTTAACAAATTGTTTGCTAACATGTTGCCATGGCAACACTGCTAATCTTGGAGAGTCCATTCAGGAATGGGTTCTTGAGGCATTTTCTCTGACATATGCTTGCTAGGGCTGAGAACTCTTATATTCCCAGAAACATCAGGCCAGGTATTATCTGGTAGAATAGATTTAACGGGAAAAGAACCTTACTATCATTTGGCTCTGAGGGCTGTGAGAGGAAGGAGAGATTTGCTCAAATCAGGATTTGGACTGTGTTAAGTCCAAGCACTGATTGTCTCTTCTCATCCCTCTATTCTCCTTTATAAGTTTTAAAATATTTTATTGGAAAAAAANGGGCTGAGGGAGGGTGGACTGGTCCAAACAGCATTAAGATGAACAGAATTTTTAAAAGCTATATTCTGTTTGTATCTAGATATCATGCACAAGCGTTATCCTAACCTGAGTTCATTTATCTGGCAGCTATATCATGCCACTGACTGGAAGGTATATTTTGTAGCTATGGTGCAAGCTTTGTTTCACATACAGAAGGCCAGTCCTGGGAACTGTCTATGGGGAAGCTACGTAGGACATCATCAGTTCCCATCACATTGTTGGGGCTTTCGGGGGAGTTTTGTCAAATGAATGAGATGAGGCCAAAGGGCCAGGGTCACATGGCAGAAGCAGCAGATCCCTGGTAGATCGCAGACTTCTGGTTCCTTGCAGGGAGCCTTCATAAAATGAAGAAAGAGTTTGGCTCCTGTCTACTGGAATGTGGACCTGGAATAGTGGTGATGGG
Source organism: Neotragus pygmaeus (assembly GCA_006410875.1). Classification (NCBI taxonomy): domain Eukaryota; kingdom Metazoa; phylum Chordata; class Mammalia; order Artiodactyla; family Bovidae; genus Neotragus; species Neotragus pygmaeus. The sequence goes on along the minus strand of SJYV01052865.1, from coordinate 307,832 downwards.
CACCCCCTTGGCTGATAAAATGTTGGCCCCAGGAGAAGGCTGTGAGGGCACCTGGGTGGCTTACCATTGCGCTGATGCTGAAGCCTGATGTCTGTGGCTTTTCCCAAGGTCGGCTCATCTTTCTCACCATCAACAAGCATCACCAGGCTTCTGTCCTCATTTGTCAGAAACAAGTACAGGGAGATGATGCTTAAACTTGCCCCAAATGGCTGCTTCCTTGAATGGGCACCAAGCATGCTGATGGCTGCAGCCTAGAGCCAGGCTCCCTAATCCAGGAACCGTTTGTAGTCAGATCAGGCACTGATGGGACACAGAACTGGCTGTGATGAGTTAAAAGGACCAGTCCAATACCCATTTACTAATCAATAGTGGAGGAGAAATTTCAAGTGCTTAACAAATTGTTTGCTAACATGTTGCCATGGCAACACTGCTAATCTTGGAGAGTCCATTCAGGAATGGGTTCTTGAGGCATTTTCTCTGACATATGCTTGCTAGGGCTGAGAACTCTTATATTCCCAGAAACATCAGGCCAGGTATTATCTGGTAGAATAGATTTAACGGGAAAAGAACCTTACTATCATTTGGCTCTGAGGGCTGTGAGAGGAAGGAGAGATTTGCTCAAATCAGGATTTGGACTGTGTTAAGTCCAAGCACTGATTGTCTCTTCTCATCCCTCTATTCTCCTTTATAAGTTTTAAAATATTTTATTGGAAAAAAAAAATTGTATGTTTTTTGTAATGCATATTTTCTGTAGAAAATGTAGAAAAGAAATGAAAAGCACACAAGAAAATAAAACCATCCATAAGAAGAGAGGTGATTAATGTTCTATTTGGCACACTTCCTTCATATCTTTTTTTTAATCCTCATGCTTATGCATTTGTATATTTTAAAGTTGAAGTAATTATGTATGTGACAGTTTATTTCACATCCTGCTTTATTACTTAATATTTTATCATATGTTCCCCCCCAACTTTGGGTTATTTGGAACTTGAAATTTGTGATAACAGCATGCCCTTCGATTGCTTGAGTCAACCACATGTATTCAGCTAGTATCCTGGTTTTGAGCGCTTCTGAATTCCTTTACAGTTGTATGAGTAACCCTTTCCTGAATGCCCTTCCCTGCAAGTCATAAAATACTTTCCTAGGAGAGAACTTCTCTATCTAGCCTGTGTCCCAAACTTCTTTCCAGGAATGTAGCAACTTAGATGTCCTGTGGCAATAACTTTTGCACTGCCACCTTGCCAAATCGGTGAGCAGAAAAGAACACGGCGAGGTATTCCGTTTTGTTATTTTAGTGTTCCCAGCTTAGAGTTACCTAAAATCACTGATGGGAAAGGTGTTAGATATGAAAAGAATCAAAAGATACGGCAAGGTGAGTCCTTGGAGAGGAAATATCTTTTTGTTCCATGTTGAGGCAAACGAAGAGAGGCTTTTGTGTTGAGTGGCAGTGCCTGCCCTGGAATGGTTGTGGGAGAGGGGATGTTTCTCACCTGGAGAAGAGAAGGTAGTAGGGGTGGACAGAGGCCCTGGCACCTGACACGCAGGAGTTAATGCCACAACAGAGACCTTGAAGCCGTTCTCACACGCCGTCTCTTAGGTGGCTGAAGGCCGTCTCTCTGACACCTGCTTCCTGCCCTGCTGACCCCTCCTTGGCCCCCTGGGGCAGCTGTGCCCACACTCCCGCCCTACCCAGCAGACACATCACGGCAGGACATCCCCATAGTCCTTGCTGTCAGCCCTCCACCTTGTCACTTTCACAGGACACACGCCAGATGCACAGGTCCTATGGCACGAGGACAGGCACACCCCAGAGGGTCCCGCCGCCTCCTGCTTGACCCCTGTCTGTTTCATCCACCCCACAGCTCGCAGCCGCAGGTGCCCGGGCTCCCCAGACAGCTGCAGTCATTCACGTCCTGTCTACACCGTGTCCTCCCTTCCCCTCCTGCTGCCCCTTCTCTGGGCATCTCTGAGGGCCGCCTTGCCGGGAGCAGCTGTTGATTCAGATTTTCATCAGGACTTTGATAATTAAAACTTGAAGCTCTTCAGACATTTGCGTTCCATTACATTGAAGGAGCAGCTGTTTAAATTTGGGGCAGGGAACCAGAGCCTTGTGCGATGGGCTTGCGTTTCGATTAATCAAGTCTATAGATTCACTCCTCATCATCCAGATAGAGGCTTTGGGAAAGCACACCCCTGCCCCCGTTTTATGAACAACCACCATGTTCCAGGCAGCATGCCGTGCAGCTCGTGGCTGACAGCAGGCTGCTTTGGAGGCAGATTGTGTGAGCTCAGATCCTAACTCTGCCCTTTGTTGGCTGTGTGACCTTGAGCAGGTCACTTACCGTCTCTGTCAGATGAGAGAAATCTAGTGATGGCTGGAGGACGGACAGAGAAATGTGCAGAGGACTGAGCGCAGTATAAATGCCTGATTAGTGTTTTAGACTGTTAGATGCCTGTTGGCATTTTAGTTAATGCCCCTTAGCTCAGTTCACTATATTGTACTGGTTTACAGATGAGGCAACAGAACTCCGTGGGGGTGAAGTCATGGATAGGAGGCAGCGACTGGGGCATGGCTTTGGGCCTCGGTTTGTGAGACCACAGGCACGGTCCATCATGCCGCAAGCCTGGCTCCTCGCCCTCTTCTTCCCCTGCCATCTGACGCCTTGTTTCCTTTGTCCCACTTATGAGGCAGTGGCTTCGGCTCTGGGATTTGCCAAACCCTTCGCCCAGTTCCTGAGGGCAAGTAGGAATGGAGGAGTGCTGTTTCTTCTTCCAGACCTTCAACCATTTCAAGGATGACGTGAAAACGCGACCTTCACATCATAACCCATGTTGTTTTAGCTTCCAGGGCTGCTGGGACCTTAAGTATGCACACACATGCAGACACACACGCATGCACGCACACACACACGTGTGCATGCACCAGTAGGAAAACCTCCCTTCCCTGGTATTAAACAGTCTCTGGGTGATAACCCCACCAGAGTGGTGGCTCTGTCAGTAATAGTAGAGCTGGTGTTGGTGGCAACGGCCGTCTTTTCCCTGGGACACACTGGAAGACCACTGCCACCCTGCTGGGGTTTGACATATAGTATTTAATTGCATTCCCACAACAATCCTCAAGGTAAGTATGATTTCCTCTGGATTGAAGAAGAAGAAATGAGACATGTGGAGATGCGGGGACAGGCCCAGGGACACACTGGGAGGAAGTGTGAGGCTGTGTCCACCCAGAAGACATGCACATCATATAGGTTCTGACATGTGGGGAATTCTTTCCTTGGGGATGTCCTCCCATTGGGGTGCACAGCCTGGCCCAAGATTCCCTGGGAAGTACGTCCAGTGGGAGATTTCTGTTCCCCTAAAAACAGGGTTTTTTCTTGATCCCTTCTTTGAGGCTGTAAGTTCCTCAGAGGCACCAGGTTCAGCGGAATGAATTACAGGAAGAGCTGTTTTGAAAAAATAGTTGTCCTTTGCTCCCTGAACCTGATGGTTCGTAGAGAGGAGGCCAGAGTGGGGTCCAGGCTAGCGCTGCTCATTGCTGGGGTCTGTGACCTGGGGAAGAGCCTTGCAGGGGGTCCAAAGGAAGACCAGTTCCAGGAAGTGAGAAGGGGAGGCGTGGGGAGGGACCCAGGGGAGGGTGAGTCATGGCGGTTCACAGCTCAGGCTTGGTGAGAGAGGGGGAGCAGACTAGGGATGGTCCCTCGGGCAGGTACAAAAGTCACAATTCGGAGACAGCAGGGTCTGAAGGAGGTGCGTGGCCTGCTGGAGGTCAGGTTCACAGGCTGGCCCCATCTGCTGACGCAGCCAAGGGGGTCAGCAGGCAACACCTAGCCAGACTTCCCGTCCCCCGCCCACCATGAATTACCACGATCTGGGATAGCCCATCTGAAAGCTGTAGCTAGTGGAGTCCAGTTCCCCTTAGAGGAGGCTTCTGGAAGAGTATTGGAGTCAAGTAATTGAAAGCTTTTGGACAACAGGTTGTCTTATGTTCGGAGTCTATAAAGAGGCTATAGAAATTATAAGTACCTGGTACTCACATGCAATTGACAACCACTCATTGGAGTTTGGGAAAACTGAGAATTAAGCCTTCCCATTCCTCAGCTGCTCTGTCCTCCTCAAAGTGGGGTCCCTAAAGCAGAGGCGGCAGCAGCACCCGGAAACTTGAAATTTGAGTTACCAAGCTCCACCCCCAAACCCCCAACCAATTTTACCTTAAAGATACAAATAAGAGAATTTTAATTTTTTTGTATGCGGGGAAGTTAATTGTGTAGTGAAGAATGCAATTTGCTACATGCAAATATAAATACAAGGATTGTGAACTACTGAAATTTGCCAGCCTCTTTGGAGTAAGAGCATGTGTCTTTAAGCCTTTTCCCCTCGTGAATCAGGGAAAAACTTCTTGTAAGCGAACAGGGAGAAAAGGTAAGATGAGAGGGTTTTTCAGTGGGATGATTAAATTGTCCCAGGAAGACTTTAATGTTATGTGTCAGTTTTAACATATGAAGCAAAATTTTCTGTCCAGAATTAAAGTGAATCTTGTTTAAAGAGGCAACACAAGAATATTTCCCTTAGGTACAGGCTCCATTCACTTGGGATAATATCACAGCAAATTATTATCTTTTCATTTACTGATTTTTCACCCCATAGATAAGCATTCCTTGGTGGCTCAGTTGTTAAAGAGTCTGCCTGCAATGCGGGGACCTGGGTTCAATCCCTGGGTTGGGAAGATTCCCCTGGAGGAGGGCATAGCAACCAACTCCAGTATTCTTCCCTGGAGAATCCCCATGGACAGAGAGTCTATGGGATCGCAAAGAGTCAGACATGACTGAGTGACTAAGCACAGAAGCACCCCCAAACTGACTGAATCAGAAACCAAAGCATGCTGTGATTTTCCAGGTAATTCTAATTTACCCTCAAATCTGAAACTTTAGGGCAGTGACAACCAAATTATGGCATGTGATGGTTTGTGAAATTTTAGGTAACGTGTGGAATGGGCGTTGGAGAGCATTGAATCACACAGAGCAAGCTATTCATTTCTTATACTATCCCTCCTCTGCAAGGAGAGCGTCTCAGTTTAAGAGTATCAGTAACAGCCTGCCCTAGTAACACTTACTAGTGCCCATTTTTATCTAGAAGAAAGCATCTTTCAGAATTGAAAACCTAGGTGAGTAACAGTATCCAGCCAACATTTACTTACTATTTTAGGGTTTCTATTAATTTTGCGTTTAGCCTCATGATATGTTTATGGTCAATGAGAATGGGTTTCTATTTTTGGTACTGATACAGAGTTTCTTTTCAAAGTAAGTTAAGAAAAAGTGAGTCATTAAAAAGCACTACCTATTAGTACAGGTGTACTAGAGTCTGTCGGAGTTTGTGCTGGAGGTGAGGAAGTATTTAGGAGGCTTTCTTAGACGCCAGCACTGTTGCAGAGACTCGGCTTATGGACCTGGCATGGATTTATTGACGGGCTTATAGATTCTCATTTTTTGAATTTTTTTCATTGTGGAGGGTGTTTTTCTCTGCTGAAAGGCACCACAATATGGCCACAGTGATTCTCCATATTATGGCCAGGGAACCGCCTACATTGGATTCCCCTGGGAGGCTCTTTAAAAGTAAGGATCCTTCGGTCTCACTCTTGAACTATTGAATGAGAATTCTGGAGCACAGGCTAGGAATCTGCACTGAACAAGCTCCCGGGAGATTCACGTGGCCAATAAAGTTTGAGAATCACCAGTGAGGTAGAAAGAGCACAGATTTGTGAATTCAACAACCCGTGTCTGTATCTTCACTCGGCCTGGCAACTCACCTAACCTCTTAAAACCCCATTTCCTTATCTGTAAAGCGAGGTGAGCAGCAATTGTTTTTTAGGATTGGGGTGAGGCTCAGGCAATTACCAGCTGTGATGTTCTTTGCCCGTATTAGCTATTTGCTGTGAGCTCAATTTTCTTCATCTTGAGGATGTAATTCAAAGCTATTTCGTTTATGCTTAAGCCATTCTGGCAAAGATGATGAGATGTTTGTATGGGGTTTAGGACAAGTTTGGTTCTTCTTGCCAGGTTTGCTCCTGTAGGTGTGCTTTTGGGCATCAAAAAAATTTTTTTTGTCCCCAAAATGTGGCTTCAGGTGCTAGCGAACACTGCATACCCTGTGTGTCAGACCATGGCTGTTGCTTTTACCAGAATAGAAAGCTGTTTTACCTGCAAATACCATGGCCTTCCTTTGCTAGCTGTGTGCTGTTTTAACCCCAGGGATCTCCCAGGGCTTTGCAGCATAGGTTTTCACTGGGAAAAAAAAAAAAAAAAAATTGAAGGACTAAAAGGAAGACTTAAAGTGGTGTTAATGAGAATTCTTTTGTGGATTCAAAGCCTGAATCTGGATGCACCGTCCAGCTTGAGATGGATGGGTGTTGCAGCTCTGGACTCTGCTGACCCAAGGCAGCCCTGGGTGTCCCTCGGCCTGAGAAGTGTCCTCCGGCCCAGCAGTGCACACTGGACCAGGGAATGGTGCCAGGGTTTCTGGCTCTTTCAGGATCTCCTTGTGTGACCTTGTTAAATCATCTGCCCTCTCCAGGCTTCAGTTCTCTCAAAAGCAAAATGGGGATAATAAGAACTTGCCTCCTGGGACTGTTAGAAGATAGACCGAGAAGAGATTTGTGAAAAGCGTGTTGTCACCTAGATGGCGATGTGCGGACCTTGTCTGCCCATCTGTCACCTGAAAAGTTACGTGCAGACATTTTCTGTCTGTCAGGAGGCCTTCATTCAGTATTAATCTCCATGGTCTCGCACATTTAGGGACTTTGGATGTCATTTGGTTTAGAGATGGCAAATTCATGGACCATAAGCTCCGCTCATTGCACAGGCATGAATTCTTCTGAGTACATCCTGTTCTTTAAAAATTGCTTCCAGATTCCTTTAGATAGGTGCTGTGTTCTTTGGTTTGCTGAAGTATTCCTGCCTTTCTCTGTTACTTGGTCAGTGACTTTGTGCATTTACGTTACCAGTGGACCCAGAAATCCCTGGAAGTGACCTTCTAAAATCTTGATGTCAGGTATAGTCCCCAGGTGTAGGGGCTGTTACAGGTTTGACTGGTTCTCCTGTAGTCATGATTTGGCATCAGTAGGGCCCTTCCCCAAACAGCCATGAGTGAAGTGTAGGGAATCACAGGGTGGGGTACCACCCTGGCAGTGGATGGGCGGGTGGTCAGAGAGGCTGTCCTGGGGAAGCCTGGATACTTGAAGGACATCTCCAAGGGTGGGAAGATAGTGGGGGAAGGGTGGCCTAGGTTTGACTGGTCTACAAAGACAGTGACACAAAGGCATTAAATGCCACTGTGAGTTTGGGTGACCCTCGGGTAAGGGTGGGCTGAGGTGAGGATTGTGAGGTGGGTGGTGACAGGGAAGGGACTCTCTTCTCCAGGAATGTCATGATGTCCTCGTCAGTGTCTCTGCAGGAAAATGGAATTATACTCAAAGGTGTGTAACTGGAGAGGATTCCACGAAGCAGCTCCTGGCAGTGTAGACATGACTAAGGGCATCCATGAGAGGTGCTGAGACACCAGGGGAGACTCTGAGGAATAGGTCTGGGGGGCGGGTACTAACTTTAAACATATGGGCTTGACATATCTGTTGGTCACCTATGTGTGTCAGACAGTTAGACACAAGTCTCAGAGTCCCGGGGTAGGGTCTAGAGTAGAGATGTAAAACCGGGAGTAGTCAGGGTATGGATGGTATTTAAAGTCATGGTCCGGGATTGAGATCCTCAAGGAAACAGGGAAAAGAGAAGAAACTCAAGGACTGACCCTGAGTGCTGCAGCATCTAGAGATCTGGAAAGGGATGGAGTCTGGCCTGGAGGCTGAGAAAAGTGAGGTGGGGAGGGCAAGTGAGAAGAGTGTCTGGAATTTGGAGAGAGGTCAAAGGAATATTCAGCTAAGTAGGTACTGCTCACAGGGCCGGTTGATGAGGTTTGAGATTCAGCAGCCTTTGGATTCAGCAGCCTTTGGATTCAGCAACATGAGGGTCATGGGTAACCTGGGGGAGTGTGGTTTCACTGTCCTGGGGACAGTGAGAGCCTCATCGGAGCGGGTACCGGATATAGATGCAATGCCATGAGATGGGACGCAGTAGCTAGACAGAACTTTTGTCTAGTTTTATCTTGTTCCTCGGGGGAGCAAAGAGGTAGTGAACATGTGTGCCCTTACATGCTTGTGATAGCTTTTTATTTTTAAATTTTTATTTATTTATTTAATATCTTTCCATGGAACATCTTTTTGTGATCTTTAACTCATACATCCATAGATACATAGACAACATGCATATTGTTACATAAATTGGACTGTATTTTTTACATAACTTGAGTTAATGCAATATTACATAAGCTTCTTTCTATGACAATACATTTGAATCTACTATACAATTCCTTTTTTATTGTTTTGGTTTTTATTTTGAAAGAAAAAAAATACTAAAGAAATTTTGGGAAATGGAGATGAAAATCATTCCCTAGACCCAGGTCCCTTGTACCAGCACTATTAGTATATATTTAATTTTGAGCCCTCTTCCTTCACCATGGTTATATATTTTTTAACCACCTGTAATGTTAGTGCAGGATCATTTTGATACCTTGACTTTCTCACTTAACATTTCATCATGAGCGTTTTTCCATGCTGTCTCTTTTTCCACTGTAACCTCGGTAGTTAAAATCTGCATGATCTCATTAGAACCTGTTCCCAACCTCCATATTTCCTGCGGAGTCTGAGTCTAATGAAGGGGAAGAAGAAAATGCTGTAAATATTTTGTTGCTTCGCAAACACAAGCACTCTTAAATCCAGTTTAATGATTGCTCAGTTTAATTAAACACTCTTGGTAGAACTCATTACCCACTTCTCTGCACTGATTACCACCCTGATATGAAAGATTCAAATGCACCTCTCACACTTTCTTTTTTCTTTCGTTCTCTTCTTCTTCCACAAAAGAGACGAGAAATCCGAAGGGAAGAATCTGATTCTGCTTTGTATGAGCTTCTGACCCATACTGGTAAATCATTTTGTTTGGAATCAGGTTCTCTAATCTTTTCATGTGGGAGGATTATGAGTTTTTCCCCCTCCTCTTTAAGAAAAAAAAATGCATTAAGATACAGTTTCCAGGCTATAAAATTTATAGTGAATTTACATCATAGTACATCAGGGAAAAGAACCTGATGCTGGAAAAGATTGAAGGCAGGAGGAAAAGAGGGCAACAGAGGATGAGATGGTTGGATGGCATCACTGACTTAATGGACCTGAGTTTGAGTAAGCTCCGGGAGTTGGTGATGGACAGGGAAGCCTGGCATGCTGCAGTCCATGGGGTCGCAGAGGTCACACATGACTGAGCGACTGAACTGAACTGATAGTGAATTTTGGTCACTGTATACAATTATATAGCCACCATCCCATTGAGATACAGAGTCATTCCCTCACCTCAAGAAGCCCTCCTCCCTTGCCATCCCCTTCTTTGCCTCCTGACATATGCCCCAACTCCTTGCCCCAGGAAACCACTTTTCTGTGTTTTGATACTCTAGCTTTTCCATTTCTATAGTTTTATCTAAAAGGAGTGACGTGGTGTAGTTATTCGCGCTTGACTCTTTGCCTTAAGTCTCCTGTTTGTGAGTGTCATCCATCTCATTGCGTGTATTAATATTTCATGCTGAGTAGTCTTCCATGGCAAGGATCTACCACAATTTGTTAATCCATTCACTTACATTTTGTTCCCTGTCTCTGACTCAACTCACTCACTTTATTCATCCTTAAATTGCCAGTGACAGAGACAGCCCGAGAGCTTCTGTTCGTGTTTTTGATCACCTGGGGCATTTCTGAATGCTGAGTGCTCCGCTAGTACCTATGCCTGCCGCGTTTCCCCTTCTGTGATGATCATAAATTGTAACTCAGTGGACGGGAATCCTCAGTGAGGACTGGGTCTTGAAGTTGGCAGCTGAATTGGGATTTGCATACTGTCAAGATTACCCTTGGAAAAATCCCTTCAGGCCCCCGTGATAAAGTATGTTTGGTTGAGTAATTCTTATGCACACTGCAGTTTAGGGTCCCTTGAACTAGACTCAAGGTGAGAACCAAAAGAAAGTAACTATGCAGATGAGTGGATGAGGAAGGCATTCTGCATTTTATGGTGGACATCCAAGATCTATCTGGTCTGTTTTAAGAGTCAGTCTCTGTGATTTTAAATCAAATACTTTTATTTATTCATCTTTTTGATGAGAGAAGGATTTAATGAGATCATATGGGTAAAAACAATTAGCCCGGGGATTGGCACGTAGTATGGACTGCAAAATGTTTCATGGATCTGAGTCTATTTCTTACCCGATTAGAATCACATATAAACTCTGTTTTGTTTTTTGTTTTTTTCTAATTGGGGTGTAGCCGATTAACAGTGTTGTGATAGCTTCAGCTGAATAGCGAAGAGACTCACCCATGCATGTGTACATGTATCTTTTCTCCCCCAAACTCCCCTCCCATCTATGCTACCACCTAACACTGAATAGTTCCTCGTGCTATACAGAAGGTCCTTGTTGGTTACTCATTTTAAATATGGCAGTATGTACATGTCAGTCCCCCCCCCTTTTTTTTTTTGAATGTAGACCATTTTAAAAGTCTTCATTGAATTTGTTACAGTATCGTTTATGTTCTGGTCTTTTGGCCATGAGGTATATAGGATCTTAGCTCTCTGACCAGGGATTGAACCCTCACCCCCCTGCATTGGAAGGTTAAGTNTTTTTGAATGTAGACCATTTTAAAAGTCTTCATTGAATTTGTTACAGTATTGTTTATGTTCTGGTCTTTTGGCCATGAGGTATATATGATCTTAGCTCTCTGACCAGGGATTGAACCCTCACCCCCCTGCATTGGAAGGTTAAGTCTTAACCACTGGACCACAGGGAAATCCCCAGCCCCTGCTTTTCAAAACAGTTCAGAACTTGGCCCTCTGATATTGGGCCTCTGTAGCTGCTGGTCTCTGCTGCAGCCCCATAGACCAGCCATAACCCTCCTGCATTTGAGCGCTGCTCTCATAAACCCACTGTCATATGTCTGTAGATCAACGTTCAGTCCTCAAAGGGATCTCAGATGGTGGGGCTCAGCCACCCTTGGCTTCAGAGCTTTCCTGCAGCCTAATGCCCCCAGCAGTTGTGTTTCTAGAGACGTGCTTTTTGTTTTCTCAGCTGATAAGCCAAATCAGAAGGTGTGCCCTGATGTCTTCTTTGGGGGGACCCTAGGGGCTGGAGAGATGATGGGCACCCCAGCAGCTTACAGAGGAGAATGCTTCTCCAGAAGCGTTTCATTTGATACACAAGAGATGGACGCATCGGCTTTCACGTGCCTACTTCGTCCCCTCTGTCACTCTCAAGTGCCTGAGAAGTCAGAGGTGCTGATGTCCCTTGCCTTGGGAAATCTGTTTTACTGTTTCGGGAGGAACATGGTGGTGTGGTGTGTGCTGAGCGGGCCTCTCCTACTGGTCAGGAGCAGGAAGGGGACAGAAGAGAGAGACGGGACAGAGTTGAGATTCTTGTTTGCCATTCCTCAGAAGTCCAACTGCTGGAGTTGTCAGAAATCTGGAAATTTCCTCTCTCCTGAGTTCTTGTGCCTGGACTCAAAATTGACAGAAGACAGATTCACACGTGAAGAACAAGGTTTAATCATGCACATGGAGGTCTCATAGAAATGGGACCTTCAAAGTGGCCACAGCAGGCAACTTTTATACTTTTAGACAAAGAAACAATGCATTTGGGAGGAACTGGCAGGACAAAGAAATTTGGGTGGTGGGTGCTAAATTAGTGAAGAATCAAAACAGTTCGGACTTGGGGTAGTAAGTTAAAGAAGTAAAAAGTTGAACACATATAATAAATAACCGTTTGTACACACACAAAAAGTGACAAAGTGTTTTTATATACACTTCTAGGCCCAAGTTCTATCTCTGGCTATAAGGGTGTCATCTTTCTACCTCCAGATGCGAGGGTGGGGTGGGTGTGGTTGGGGGGAGACGGAGTGAACCTTTCACCTGAGAGATTTATTTCCTGCTTTCAGGGAGACAGAGGGAGGGTCAGGGTGTTCCTCTTACCCTGGCCAACTCTTAAATAACTTTAATTCAAAATAACTGGAACTTCCTGGTGGTCCAGTGGTTAAGACTTCACTTTCCAATGCAGGGGGCGGGGGTGGGGGCAGTTCAGGTTCAATCCCTGATGGGGCAGCTAAGATTCCCTATGCCTCATGGTCCAAAAGAACAAAACAAAACATAAAGACAGAAGCAACATTGTAACACATTCAATAATGACTTTAAAAATGGTCCACATCAAAAAAAAAAAATCTTAAATACCAACCATTATGCTACTGCAGTGCATTCTGGGGCAGCCAACCCAGGACTCCAGCAGAGCACACGCAGGCACTGAGAAGCAAGTGCCAGTTCCTTTCATCTGAGCAGGTTTTCTAACCCCTCGTTGCCACATGCCTGGTAAACTGTGTTTAAGCCTCAAGCGGGAGTTGGGCTTCATCTTCCATCCTTCTGAAAACAGTATCAAAGAGAGGACTGTAAGTNGAAGCAAGTGCCAGTTCCTTTCATCTGAGCAGGTTTTCTAACCCCTCGTTGCCACATGCCTGGTAAACTGTGTTTAAGCCTCAAGCGGGAGTTGGGCTTCATCTTCCATCCTTCTGAAAACAGTATCAAAGAGAGGACTGTAAGTTGGACAGTAGCGAGGAGTTTATCAAGGGGGGTGTTTGCAGTTCGCGGAGGACTTTTGTGAGGGGCGAACAGGCTGTGATGGGTGGGTGAGCAGGTGGCCTCCCGTCACGGGAACCCGAAATGTTTTTAGGGTTTTTGATGTTTGTTTTGCAGCCAACCGATCCTCGGAAGGGCCCTACAGGGAGGAAAGAGGCAAGTTAGTGGCTGTTTTGTCCGCTTTGGTCAGTGGAGATAAATAATTTCAGAAATAATTGAGGAGATCTATGTGGCTTTGTCATAGGTGTACAGAGGGGACATCTCAAGTCTTAGCCACGTGGTGAAGGGGTGGGTCTTTTGTGCTAAGCAGATTCCCGACCACAGANAGTGATAAATAAAATATATATTTGGGAGATTTATCTGGCAGTGTAACACAGACTGGATCAGACATGGAAGAAAACAGTAGTTTTCTAAGTTATTGCAATTATCAAATTCTGGTTGATCACATAGGGACAATGGGAATGGAAGGACAGGAAATTCTTTTTTCATCTCTTATTATCCAAGTTGGGCTTCCCTAGTAGCTCAGGGAAGAATTCTCCTGCATTGCAGAAGACCCAGGAGATGCTGGTTCACTCCCTGGGTCAGGAAGATCCCCTGGAGGAGGGCATAGCAACCCACTCCAGTATTCTTACCTGGAGAATCCCACAGAGGAGCGTGGTGGGCTAGAGTCCATAAGCTCACAAAGAGTTGGACACAACTGAAGCAACCAAGTACACATGTACATTTTCCAAATGTTGGTTGGGATGGGAGTGGAGTGGGAAAAAACGGCTGCTTGACTAGAAAACTGGAAACAGAGCAAAACAAGTTTATTCACTGAATGATTTGGGACCATGTGACAATTCTCCGGTGTTCTGTAACTTGTGGGAACAGCCACATCATTTGAAAATGGCTGGCTTTGCATTCCTGTCAGTGGAATCCTGGCCAAGGGACAGAAATGCTATTTCATGTGGAATATTGAAGCCAGTGTGTGTGGAAATGCAGATTTCCCAAGTCAGAAAGTAGTAGTAGTGAAAGTCACTCAGTCGTGTCCATCTCTCTGTGACCCCATGGACTATCCAGTTCATGGAATTCTCCAGGCCAGAATACCTGAATGAGTATCCTTTCCCTTCTCCAGGGGATCTTCCCAACCCAGGGATTGAACCCAGGTCCCCCACATTGCAGGTGAATTCTTTACCAGCTGAGCCACAAGGGAAGCCCAACAACACTGGAGTGGTTAGCCTATCCTTTCTCCAGCAGAAGAGTACTCAGATCCAAAGAGAACTGTGAGGGCTGGTGTTTCTGTGACAGAGAGCTGTGTGATGCAGCATATGCTCTTATCTGGGGGAGGGGCAGGATTACCCGGTTGCCTTGGATGGCACTTGGAGGACACAAATGGAAAAGGTAAGCCCCCCAAAGAATTTTCTGAATTCGCTATATGTTTATATTCCTTTTGACACAGTAATGGGATTCTAGGCCTGTACAATTATATTTTAAAAAGAATTTCTTAACATTCACTTTTCTTCCTGTGGCCTCTATCCTCATCCTTTGGATTAACACCAAGTTAGAAGAGCAGATTTCCACATTTCATTCTTATTTTTAAGCATCTCATCTTTAATGTATCCATGAATGCAGACTATGTTACAGCAGCATGAGAATCTTCTTTATATTTGAAAATAATTTCTACAATGTTCAATCATCAGTTTCCTCTTTCAAGCATAACGTTAAACCATCAACCAAGGAAGGCTTCTTCCATTCTTGGTGAAAAATCAAGAGAAGATCCTTTTATTAATGGCATGAATATGAAAGTGAAAGTCGCTCGGCCATGTATGACCTTTTGCGACCCCGTGTACAGTCCATGGAATTCTCCAGGCCAGAATACTGGAATGGGTAGCCTTTCCCTTCTCCAGGGAATCTTCCCAACCCAGGGATCGAACCGAGGTCTCTCACATTGCAAGCAGATTCTTTACCAGCTGAGCCACAAGGGAAGCTCAAGAATACTGGAGTGGGTAGCCTATCCTTTCTCCAGTGGATCTTCCTGACCCAGGAATCAAACCAGTCTCCTGCCATGCAGGTGGATTGTTTACCAGCTGAGCTATCAGGGAAGCCCCATTAATGGCACATCCACTACAAAATCATTGTTGATGATCAAAGTTCAATTTAGTTTGCTGCTAAGTCACATCAGTCGTGTCCAACTCTGTGCAACCACAAAGATGGCGGCCTACCAGGCTCCTCTGTCCCTGGGATTCTCCAGGCAAGAATACTGGAGTGGGTTGCCATTTCCTTCTCTATCAATTTAGTTTAGTAGACTTATTTTTAATGGAATTTTCTAACTGTGAAATCAAGGAACTCTGATAAGCTATGTTTTGATAGCACACTTAATATAATTCTTTTCATTTCATCCACAGACATTTGAGTGTCTCTTTATTCCAGCAACATGCCCAGTGCTAGTGATTCCAGTTTGAAAGAAAGAGGTGACTCTCCTCTTGACCAGGGTTGATCTCTACCATCTGCACTCTGCATTTCATTTCCTCCCATCTTCTCTGGGATCTTTTAAGTATTAATTATTTAAATCATTCATTCAGCCATTCAACAAACATTTCTGAGGCACTTTACCAGCCTGTTGCTGAGTCTGGAGGTGAAGGGATGAAAAGACATATCATGTTAGATGGATATTGCCATTCAGTGTGAGAAGACTGTCCCCTTTCTGGTCCACCTTCTGCCTCTCTACTCCATCAGACTCTTGCTATCCCTATAATATAGCCAAACTCTTTCATCCTGAAAGTCAAAGTTGAGGGACCCCTCTTTGGAGACCTGCTTCTACTCCACAGTTTTTATTCTACAACACCATGTTCCTTGTGTTTCTCACAACTTTGGCTTTATCTTCATGGTGGATTCATCACCTTTTATTTGCCTTTTAACCCCAAAGTTCAGTCATTAGCCTCCTCTCTTCTCAATTTGTACAGAACCCCTAGGGATCTCATTCATGCCTTCAGCCTGGCATTCCCGTCAACTCCAGACCAGTATTTTCAACGTCTCAAGGATCTCATCTACAGAGACATCAAAATCGGAATCTTATAGATTCATTATATCCAACCTTGCAAATCTTCTTCCCACCTTCTGTTTTCTTATCCCACTTGACGATATCACCACTCAGATACCTGGGCCTGCCTCCTTCTCTGACTCCTATAGCTCTTATCGTCTTGCTCTGCAGCCAGCCACCACCAGGATGGTAATCTTAAGGCACAGCTCTCTGAGTCTCTCTTTCTTACTCTGACAGACAGAGCTAGTCGTCGAAACCACATGGAGTTACTGTAACGATGAAGTGAAATTATGTGTAACATCAGACACAGTGCCTGACCCACAGCAGACACTCAGCTTGTGTTTGTTTCTTCTTTATCCTTTTTCCTTCCCGTCATGCCCACACCCACCAGACTGGGAGCCACCTGAGGACAGGGTCTGCGTCTTCTTTACTTTCTATGAGGAAGAATTATTTAATGAATCACAGAACCTATGTAACAGGGACCTGAAGTATGCAGACCTTCTAAGTCTGTATTTAAGAATCATCAGTGCTACCAATCTTTCAGATTTCTGTGTCCCTACTGTGAGGAAGTGCAAAGAGGTACAACTTTAGTATAAACTCTATACCGTGATTGCAGTAAACAGCAAGGGGGGTTTACATAGGGTGTGTTTTTCACACCTATTAGGAACAGACCAACTATAAAACCTGTCGCCATGCATTCAAAACACAGCCTGAAGCCCACATTTCTAAAATCCACCAAAGTTCTCAGTCTGCATGTTGTGTGAACCAGAGGCTTTCATGTCCTTATTTTTAATGGAGTCTTATATTTTCATCAGTTTGCATTGTACCAGATGCCAAGGTATAAATTATTTTTGGTAAATAGCATCTTTATCCTGTGAGAAAGAAATCAGAGTAGCGCACTTCCTTTATGAGGAATTCTTTGTTGTAGTTTAGCATTCACTATGACAACATGGCCAAGTGTGGCTGAATTGCCATCTCACTCTGAAAAAAATTTTAATTCTAGCTATGTGTGAATTATAAGCAGCTATTTTCTGATTACACAGAGATCTGTTTAGTGTTTTTCTAAGTTAATTGTTGTGTAGTAGGTAGTGGTTAATCGTGTTTGGTTTGAGCAAAAAGGACTAATTGTTTAGGAAGGCAGACTGTCAACTGCTGAGTCAGAGTTTCCTTTGAGAAAGAGAAAGTGGACCCTAAAGAGAATCAGTGAAGCTGGGGCACACGGCGCACAGCGAGGGCCTGGAGTGGCGTGTGTGCTCCTCCTCTGGCCTCCAGAGAAGCTAGAAGGAACAGATCCAAAGCCTTGGGGAACCTGCAGATTGAGAAATGCAAAAACCGGAAAGAGGCTAACCTGGGCTGTTTTCACTTTTATGAGTTGTTGTGTAGCTCATAAACAAACACTTTTAAATGAACTTTATTTGGTTTGTTACTTTAAATGAATTCTACATGAAAATACTGATGAGCATGAGGGAAATTGAATTCTGTTTTTCTTAGATGACACTTAGCTATTTGTGAACTCTTTACAGAGGGACCTCATCTGCCGCTGTGGGCTGTGAGGGTAACTTGCAAACTCAGAGTATCTTGTGTGAGGGGAGACAGATGAATTAATACAGTGATATGTGCTACGTATTTACTAACAGGGCACAGTATGAAACCCACAAGAGATACTGCACCTGGGCTGGGAGGGTCACAGAAGACCACGGAGGAGCTGACATCTAAGTGAAAAGCTAAAAGATGTAAATGATCTTTTACATCAAGGTCTTGACAATCTTCCTATTTTCTCTCTTCCTCCTAACTTAAGTTAGGACCAGGAAATAAGAGAGTGTATTTTAAGGAGAAGTTCAGTCGCTAAGTCATGTCTGACTCTTCAAGACCCCATGGACTATAGCACGCCAGGCTTCCCTGTCCTTCACTGTGTCCCAGAGTTTGCTCAAACTCATGTCCATTGAATCGATGATGCCATCCAACCATCTCATCCTCTGTTGTCCCCTTCTCCTCCTGCCCTCAATCTTTCCCAGCATCAGGGTCTTTTCCAATGAGTTGGCTCTTCACATCAGGTAGCCAAAGTATTGGAGTTCAGCATCAGTCCTTCCAATGTCAGGACAGCCTTAAAAAATGCTACTCCTAATATATGATGACATTCCTTGGCTAAATTATTGTGTCAAATTTTATATACTGAACATGACATTAATGTAGAAGGAAAGAGTGGTATCAAGAGTAGAGTTAACTATTTCTACATATATTTCCCAGGTGGCGCTGGTGGTAAAGAACCTGCCTGCCAGTGCAGGAGATATAAGAGACCTAGATTCAATTCCTGGGTTGGGAAGATCCCCTGGAGAAGGAAATGGCAACCCACTCCAGTATTCTTGCCTGGAGAATCCCAGTGACAGAAGTGCCTGGCAGGCTACAGTCTATGGGATCCCAAAGAGTCAGACATGACTGAAGCGACTTAGTGTGCACATATATTTTAGTCATATTTTGGAACAGAAGTAGTACCAAAAGTAAGAAAAAGCCATTCCACCACCAAAACAAAGCTGATCATTCTAAATGTTTTTCATATATCAGGTAGTGAGTTCTATCACAAATGACTGGACCATGCATATTGATGTCATAAATCAATTTCCTCCTCCAATACGTTCTCATGGCAGTATAATTGAAAGTCAGACCCTATGGAGAAACTTTTATCAATTAGAGTATGAATGTCTCTTCATACTGTTCAGGGGGTTCTCAAGGCAACAATACTGAAGTGATTTACCATTCTCTTCTCCAGGACTGAACTGAACTGAACTGATGAATGTCTCTAGGACACTGGCTTTTCTGGGATTATAGTTAGACAATTTGAAATAGCCCAGACTACAGAAGAACAAGCCAGAAGGTGTTGCTGATTCTGAGTACATGGCAGATACGTCCCTCAGTGAGAACCTGCTTGGAAGTTGAAGAAGCCAGTAGAATCACTGGAGAAGAGGAACCTTTGTGGTTAATGAGGGATAGCATCCAAAGGAAAGGGGAGAAAGGATTCAGTTTAGTTCAGTTCAGTTGCTCAGCCATGTCCGACTCTTTGCCACCCCATGGACTGCAGCACACCAGACTTCCCTGTCCATCACCAACTTCCACACCTTGCTCAAACTCCTGTCCATCGAGTCGGTGGTGCCATCCAACCGTCTCATCCTCTGTTGCCCGCTTCTCCTTTTGCCTTCAATCTTGCCCAGCATCAGGGTCTTTTCCAATGAGTCTGTTCTTCGCATCAGGTGGCCAAAGTATTGGAGTTTCAGCTTCAGCATCAGTCCTTCCAATGAATATTCAGGACTGATTTCCTTTAGGATTGACTGGTTTGATCTCCTTGCTGTCCAAGGGACTCTTGAGGATGCAGTGGAATACACTATTCTCACAAGTTGAAGGCAACCCAAACCTGGAGGCAGTAAAATCTCTAGAGGGGGAAAAAGAATTCAGGCAGAACTGGGGATTTCACTTTAGCCTTATAAACAGTGTAGGATAAATTGTCTGCAGGATCACTGAAGCAAAGAGTACAAATAAGCTTGAAAGACTCTGATATTTATATGGAACAGCTGATTGAAAACTGCCCTAGCACAAGCAGAAGAAAAGAGAAGTTTAAAGTCTCAAAGATGCCAGGTTTAGTGAACCGCATAAGATGCTTTTTCCTGTTCAGCAATATATTGGGTTCTTTGGCTTATTGCTTCTTTCCTCACGTCCTCATGAACATTTTCACAGCATATGGTATTCCCTACTCTATTAAACTTCTCAATTCAAAAACTCAGTGAGCTGAACTGTGGTTACATATCTCCCAGCCTGATTTCTTTCTGCTGGCTTTTCTAAGCAAAAAATTATTTGTTAGAGCTTCCAGGATGCAATAGACACACAGAAAGATGCTTAGAGAGTCTGATTCAGGTCATTTCCATTGATTTTTTGGGATGGTGCCCATGAAATCATTGTGATAAGTTTTTCTCATGGGTTTCAGGGTTCTCATTTTGCCCTTCTGGGAGCACAGGGAATTTATTCCTGCATGGTTGGTCTGTCTTTCTTTCCCTTGTTCATTCTGCAAACATTTCTAAGCCATCTATGGCTGGGGGATAAAAAAAGACTTTAAGGTTTGCAAAGCACTTTCATATATGTTATTATTCCAACTTTCAAAAAACTCAGAAAGGCTATGGTCATGTCATTCCCCTGCTTGTGCTTATGAGGGCTCTGCAGCAGGCCACCAGCCACTGGAGGATGCCCCAGCCTCCCGTGGTAGATGAGGCCTGATGATGGTTTCCATCCTGACTGGCAGGGACCATCTCTCACCACTGCCCCATAGAGCCTAAACTAGCAATTTTGTTGTCATGGGGTCCAGAGGGAAGCCCACCCTCAAATCCTCAGAGATGGAGGTGTACAGGGGAAGGTGACGGGGAAATGGCCTCTCCATGCATGGCCACTTGTCCTTGGTCTTGTATCTCAGGTTCCCTCTCTTCACCCACGGAGCTCCCCTGGTGGCTTAGGTGATGAAGAATCTTCCTGCAATGCGGGAGATCTGGGTTCAGATCTCCCCCGGGTCGGGAAGATACTGAGAAGGGAATGGCAACCCACTCCAGTATTCTTGCCTGGAGAATTCCATGGACAGAGGAGCCTGGTGGGCTATAGTCCATGGGATCACAAAGGGTCAGACAGGACTGAGTGACTAACATTTTCACACTTCCACTTTCTCTCCACCCTGTAAAAGTGCTTTAGAAGTTGTTGAGCTTCAGGTGGTACTCAGTCACAGGACACAAGGAATTAAGATGCTGCACCAGCAGGAAAGTCACTCAGTCTTGTCCACCTCTTTGCAACCCCATGGGCTATACAGTCCATGGGAGAGGACCTAAACACCTTGGAAGCTGGTCCTGTGCCGATCTGCCTTCTCGCGGGTATGGTGTCGGCCAGCAGCAAGGAAGACTGTGTGATTCCTCATATATACTAAGCCCTCTTGACCGCCAGGACTTTGACCTTGTTGCTGCTGCCATCCATATGGCCAAGAGCTGACTCAGGCGTCCTCAACTTGCAACAGGCTTCTTCCTCTGTGTCTGTTGTACATTGTACTTACTTCCAGTAGAGCTTCTCGCGGGTATGGTGTCGGCCAGCAGCAAGGAAGACTGTGTGATTCCTCATATATACTAAGCCCTCTTGACCGCCAGGACTTTGACCTTGTTGCTGCTGCCATCCATATGGCCAAGAGCTGACTCAGGCGTCCTCAACTTGCAACAGGCTTCTTCCTCTGTGTCTGTTGTACATTGTACTTACTTCCAGTAGAGCTTTGTAAATTCTAAAGGCACTTTGTTCCTGCCCCCGACCATTTAGCTGAGGCTGGGTTGGCATGACAGCCAAATGTGCATGACACCAAAGTGTACATAGACACCAAAGTCTATGAAGTGGGGGAAAAAAAAAAAAAAGACCAAACCTTTGGAACTGGAAAGCAAAAGCAAATGGTTAATGTCATTTTTAATGTTCCAACCAGTCATCTTGATTCATGTATCCTTTGGGTGAATAAGCAGAGCATGTAGACCCAATCAATAGATGGAAGACAGAGGAAAACGAGGTCAACTCAATGTATGAGGGATTATTTTTTTCTGTTTCTTTTCTTTCCCAGGTAAATCTGTGAAAACTCTGTTTTGACTTGTGGTTTTATGTTTGCTGACTCTGAGTGACTGAAATGATAGGGATTCAATAACTGTTTTTATTGTAACTTAATCTGAAGATTAATAACTGTAATCTTCAGATGATCATCCTTTGGGGTGCAGTTTCATTTTAGGGCAAAGAGAGCCCAAAAAGATGCTCTTTGCAATTCAAATCACATCTCACAAAGGTCTCCCTTTCTACCCTTCAATTGCTTTCAATTACACCCGGTTCTTTCTATCTGCTTTTCCTTCTTTATTTTTTCTCCTGTGCACTTAAATTACCTGGCCTACAATGTATTTTACTTATTTTTGATGCTATTGTCTGTCTTCTCCACTAGAGTAGAAACGCTTTGAAGAGTTTTGGTCTATTTTGCTTACTGTTAAACCCTAAGAAAGATCTTCACGACCGAGATAATCACGATGGTGTGATCACTCACCTAGAGCCAGACATCCTGGAATGTGAAGTCAAGTGGGCCTTAGAAAGCATCACTATGAACAAAGCTAGTGGAGGTGATGGAATTCCAGTAGAGCTATTTCAAATCCTGAAAGATGATGCTGTGAAAGTGCTGCACTCAATATGCCAGCAAATTTGGAAAACTCAGCAGTGGCCACAGGACTGGAAAAGGTCAGTTTTCATTCCAATCCCAAAGAAAAGCAATGCCAAAGAATGCTCAAACTACCACACAATTGCACTCATCTCACACGCTAGTAAAGTAATGGTCAAAATTCTCCAAGCCAGACTTCAGCAATACATGAACCATGAACTTCCTGATGTTCAAACTGGTTTTAGAAAAGGCAGAGGAACCAGAGATCAAATTGCCAACATCGCTGGATCATGGAAAAAAGAAGAGAGTTCCAGAAAAACATCTATTTCTGCTTTATGAGCTATGCTAAAGCCTTTGACTGTGTGGATCACAATAAGCTGTGGAAAATTCTGAAAGAGATGGGAGTCCCAGACCACCT